>NW_019091437.1:751795-764255 GCF_001949145.1 Acanthaster planci
GTACCAGCCTGTGTCATCCAACCTGATTTTGAGTTTCTGTGTCCTGCCGCAGAATCTACTGGAGAAGATCTCCAGGCTGGAAGACCTGTCCAACAAGAAGGAGCAGTACCTTCAATCCACCAAGATGATCGTCAGGTTCAGAGAGAATACCATCGCCCGGCTGCAGAAAGCCCAAGGCAACGACGAAACCACGGAGGATCAGCTGGTGGTAAAAACACCGTCACCACATTTCCCTACACTCTGCCTTTAACCCTAACCCTCCTCAATCCTTCACCTGTTGGAGGATTGAGGAGGGTTAGGGTTAATGTACCTAACCTTTCGTTTCATGGATATTGGCTCAAGCCACACAGGACTTGTTTAATGGTAAAGATGTCTTAAACTCAAATAGTGATGTGAGGTTTATCCAGTATGAAGGCTCTTTGGATAGATAACCAAATGGACCTATTGAGCAAGGTCTTTCTACCTCCCCTCACCTATAAAAACCCTTTTAAACATGTCTAATTTGTTGACGCATTTCAACACTTTGTCTTCCACTTTTGAAACCTTGTATCTTTAAACTCAGTGGGCAACTTTAAGTTTTATCGTCACCCTCACACTGTGTTGCAAGGACCCTTGCTAAATGTAAACATGGAACAGTTGTCAGAGTGAAAAAACTACTCAGTGTAACCAGATCAAACGGGTTAACTACTCTTACCTGTCTTAAGGCTGAATAGCCTCCAAGTCTAAGCCTATCAGGCAACACAACATACATATACATATACTGTATACATTTCATCAACATTTTCGCAAACAATGAATAATTTAATTTCATGAGCTTACATGCAGGGACACATGACATCTGATAGGAATTCACTCCAATTGTATACTTGTGGAATATACTATCAACATAGCTAAAACCTTTCTAATTTGAGAAATGAAGACAAGTTTCAGCCGATGTACATTTAATTAAAAAATGTACAGAGTAGAGTACACATTCAGTACATGTGAAAACTATTGTCCGTGCGAGGCGCGCACGCCAGTGCTGCTTCGTAATAAGTGGTGATGCCAGTGATGATTCTAATTGGTTGGTTTATTTCAGAGTGACTTGAAGAGTGAGATTGCCGCACTGAAGCAGCAGTTGGCCCGCAACCCCACTGTCACACAATACGCCATGGAGAATTGCAATCTGCGCAACGAGAACAAGAAACTATTGGCTTTACAGTCAGTGCGTTCAGGCATGGAGTACGACAACGACCGGGCTCAGCAGCTTGAAAAAGTCTTCAGGGAACTCATGGCTTATATAGAGGGTGAGGCTTTCAAGAATATCTAGATTTACAGCCATAAAATGTACAAATCACACGTTAGATTTTCTCAGGAAGCCGGGTGATTAAAAACACGTTTGGAGTAGCTGATAATTTCAATTTTTGATGCAGTTTAGGTTCCAAGTAATATTGAATTTATACTGTTTATTTGTGTAATATTCTGTTTGACAGCAGTAAGGATGTAAGCCATTAAAAAAAGGAAAAGATTAGACAACAGCTGTTTGTGTAACTGGTTGTGCAGATGTAGTCTGTTCTCTTCATAGACAAAAAATCAAATTTTTTTGTTCCTCTGAAATAAAAAACTTTAGTCTAAATCTTGGGCAGACAGTCATTGTGCAGTGGCTGCATGCAGTCTTGAATAACATGTACTTTGCTGTGCGTCTGCAATGAATTGATTGCCACGTTATTTGGATTTCGTGAGGGAGATGCCATCTTTTTGACCTCGTTTGAGAAAATGAGGCAGAAACAGGTCCAGTGATTTTGGATGTGGTTGACTGTAAAGTTGAAATATTCAGAAGATACTTTAGGAACACAAAGGAATTGATGCCCATTATAATTTTACAGAGCAGGATCTGCCAAATGTTAGCAATAACCTAAACTGTCCACTGTTTAGTCTAGCATTGTTCCCAAAAGAACAGACAGACTTTGATTATTTACGGGGGATAAGCAGATTACTACCATCTTGATCCAGCCTACATCAATATTTCAAAACAGTTTTTCGGGTTTTTAATTGGTAGAAACCCTGTAAAGTCAAGTGATTTTATTTGGAATACTCCAGGTCAGGAAAAGCCAGGGAAATATGTAAAATAAATTGATTGTGAGGATTTGTTTAGTTTATCTTTGACAACATTTTTTGGCATCAGAAATCTAAGTTCTGTTGCATAGTATGGCCGATTTTGCTGATTAAGCATTGCCTTGCCTTTCTGAATCTGTTAAGCACCTTTCAGGAAACAAGGTTTACACTTTTGATCTGCATTTTTGTGCAAAGGAACCCAGAGATTTTTGTGACATCAACTTTTACATCCTTGTACCCAGGTGGGGATCGCCGGACCAGCATCTGCCCCTCTCCATCCCGGACGCCCTCTCAACATGGGGACCATCACATGGCCATCTCCTCTACCTTTGACAAATACAAGGCGCAGCTCAAGCAGATGCAAGCAGAGAGGGACACAGTCAGTATACTTCTTACTTCTTAGATTTAGATTTGTAGTTTTGCAGTAACATCAACTGGGACTCAACCAGTAACTCAACTGTACCATACATCTGTGGATAACCGTTAACAGGCATCTACCAAGTGCCAACTCAGTCATCAATCCATCATTTCAAACAGTGCAGGGTTGACGCACAGAATTATCATGTGGCGTTTCACTGTAGAAAAGCACGGAGACAGTACTCTCCCCAGGCTGAACAGCTTGCAGTTGTTTTTCATGTTCATTTTGGGGTTGACCTTGCCCTAGGGTGAAACCTGAAGCCTGGTTTGCTTGAAACAAGAATGAAATGAAGAAGGATCCAACGCAGGGTGAAAAAATCAAAATCTCAACTCAGGGTAGCCTTGGGCTCATCCAGAGTTAAGTTCGCCCAGGTTGATAGTCATGTATGAGGAGACCGATGCTTTACGCTACTTTATATCGCACTCTCATTCAAACCTTTTGGCCCAAACTGAAATATCCAAATAAGCGAATATTCAATCGATTATCGAATAATCAAATATTATTTTTGGAATTTGAATATTCGAATGCAAAGTTCATGAAAAGGAAGGGAGAATTTTCTTTTGTTTAAATGAAAAAATTGCACTATTGAGGCTTTTTTCAAGTATATTCGAATGAAAAGCAACAAAAAAGCTTACAACGATATAAAAAATACATTATTTATTAAAAAATTGAAAAGTAATATACATTTTCAACAGGAAAAGAATTATTATTTGTCACTTCAATCTTGCTAAATCGTGGCTGGAGATACTCGTAGACTTGAGAAACTATTATAATGATGATAATCTACAATTGTGTGCATTATTGCAACTGATTTTGTATATGGTTTGTTACTCAACAATCTGCCGATCGGTATGACCGAATAGTTGGATATTCGATCAAATAGGTCAAATATACGACTAGTGAATTATTCGAATTGACTCAGCCTTATAACTGTAGATTTAAAATGATTGAAATATACATGTACGTGGATCCCACTGATCCTAAATTAAAGTATAGTCAGAGTCTTTGTCGTCGGTAATGCTGGGGGAAATGATTTTTGGATCTTATGGTCAATCAGAAGTGTAGTGGATTTGTTTTTAATATCTCACTTGCAGGCCAGACAGGAGCTGTCAGAACAGTCGGAGGTGTGGAGTAAGACACAACTGAAGCTGGAGGCAGAGGTGGCTTCTTACAAGAAGACTGTCAACGAGTTGGAGAATGCCCTGGAGGCCTTCAAGGTCAAGACCAAGATTGAGAGGGACACCATGAATAACCTGCATATGAAGACCATCAGGGTAAGTCCAGAAAAGGAAAAAAAGGAAGACCATCAGGGTAAGCCCAGAAAAGGGGAAAAAAAAACACTAAAATCCCTAATAAATTGCCATGCCACACACTCTCCAATTGAGTGACAGACCTGATTTTGCTTTTCACGTCTCTAAACAAATCTTGTATGATGGAAATGTTTTTTTCACCCACTTAATGTTTGGTTGAGTGTGATGCCTAACTGAGTGATGGATTAAAATGACGAGATTAGAATAATCTTTCTGTCACATATGCAAAAAGCAGAGAAGTAAAAAATGTCCTTGAAATTGCTTTTGTTATTATCTGGTAACAAATGTCAAATCATCCCATTAATACAGTTACTATCATTGGTTTTCCATTTGTGGCAACAAGGAAGACTTGTTGCTGTTTGTCCCAAGTAGTCATTGCATATCTTTTTGTGAAGCTCAAACTTTGCAAACTTTAAGTTACTGCTTTCAAAAGAAGTCCAAACTTTCAGTGTGCGCCAACAAACAGGCAAAGTTATACATTTAATATTTCGTGTAATTTTATTATTGTTATATCTTTCCTTCAAGTTCTTGTATCTGGAAGGGATGCAATTTTCTTGCTAATGCATTGCGTTCGCTCGTTATAGTCTTGACACTAACTTGAAACTCTCTTGCAAACTCGTTAGACTCTGCGTTTGGGCATTTGACACCGTGGCAACCATCACTTAGAATAATATTCACATGCTTCATTTTTTCCAGAATATGGCAACCCCCAAGAAGGTTGCGCACACTCTCCGCAACCGAGTAATCACAGTCCCCAACACCGACGACGGTACTCCTCTTAATCCACGACGACTTGTGGAACCGTCGGAGGAATCGTCACCTCTCACGGATGAAGAGGGCATTGTGGATGAGGAGATACCAGAGCACATGATCGAACAGTGCAACGAGGCGCTGACGGAGGAAGTCAAGAAGCTCCAAGTATGAAATACTGTTCTTGTTATTTTCATTTCTTTTTAAGAGAAGGTAATAGCAGTAGACCTTGTGAGCCAGCTCTCTCTCAGATGTTAATGTTAGTAATTACGGCCACAAGGAAGGCCTTGTTTGTTGTGCGCTCACAGGTACATTTCTCTTAGAAAAGGCCATGGGTTGTGCCTATTCAGGCGAAAATTGGTCTAACATACTTTTCACTCACTGGTTGTTGTGAGTAGGCCCCTGCAGTGCCATATGAAGTTCCTAGACGGAGAACATGCTCCCGTTCATTAGACTAAGAACCTTTGATAGTCTCACTGCCTTTTGAAATTCAGTACAAAATATTGGTATTTATTTTGTGACTCTTAAGAAGTTCCATATTCACCTATCACCAGTTGTCATGCAAAAACAGTTTTATTTGTCTGTTAAGGTAAATAAAATTTGTTTTACAAGTTGTTTCTGATCTGCATGTACTTGCTGCTCAAGACTTAATCTCGGTCAGCATTAATTCCAAGGCATCAGCAGCATCTCAAAGACTCCATTTCAACTGGGAGTGAGGGTTTTTCAACGTTAGGTGAAGGTTGGTTCATACTAGCGCCAAAGCAAACATGTAAACTGAATGAAAACTGAACCGAGTGAATGTAAACGTGTAATGTCAAACCAGCTATCTTTGGTGCCCATATGCGAAAGTTGAACACATTTAAACCCAATCAAATTTTGCTGCAAATATTTCTTTACGTCAAATGCGCTTGGATTTATTGTTCGTTCGAAGTATGAACCAGCCTTACAGTAAGTAGCCCAAAAACATTTTGAGTCTTCACGAGAAATACACTGGATTGATTGACATTGCATAGGAGGAAAACTCAAAACTCCTGCAGAGCCTCCAAGATGAAGAGACAAACCGACTGAAACAAAAACAGACGGAAGCCCTCCTAGAACATCAACTTGAACAGCAACATCAGGTAATACAGAAGATAGACACATTGGTTTGGGTTACAAATGCTGGATGCTTTAGTCAACATTGACACATGCTCCTGTTGGTACATTCCCAATGGATGGTGTTATCATCTTACATAGGCCAATTTCATAGAGCTGCTTAAGCACAAAATTTGCTTAAGCGGGAAAAAACTTTGCTTAATAAACAAAGGTTACTCAGCTCAAACTCTATCTGATAGTCATGCTAACCAAAAAAAAAGCTAAATACGATCAAAAAAGCAATATACATAACATGGAGTTTTGGCTGGTTACCTGATTTATCAAGTAAGGCTTTTTCGTGCTTAAGCAAATTTCATGCTTAAGCAGCTCTATGAAATTGGCCCCTGTAGATTGAAGAAGGATGAATTGCATAAGGCAAAGCACAAACAATTCTATTTAAAATTTATTGTTTTGTTCGCTCGAGCGTGGGCCGAGAATAATAGCTGAAAAGTGGGCTGAGGGATCTCAATTTTTACAGCGTCTCTTATCACTTCCTGGCGCGAAGGGGTTAAATACCTCTCCTTCAAATGATTTGTTTTTGTCATGCACAGCTTTTAGAATCTGAGCAGCAACAAAAGGTGGAGTTGAAAGCTGAAGCTGCCAGGCTTTTGACCAAACTTGACGACCTGGAGAAAGACTACTGCAGTAAGTACAATCTTGAATATTTAGGGCCTGTTTACTAAAAATTTGGCAACGATAGAAGAACTTGCTTAGCGAACACAGCTCACCAAGCAGAATATTTTGCAGATTTGTTTGTATCTGGTGTCCCACTGATTAGTGCTCAGCATATAAATTTTGCTATGCAATCTCACAGTACAATATTTATACTGGCCTGTTTATTTATAAGCTGCTAAGCTTCAGAAGAACTTGCTTAGCGAACACAGCTCACCAAGCAGAATATTTTGCAGATTTGTTTGTATGTGGTCTCCCACTGATTAGTGCTCAGCACATAAATTTTGCTATGCGATTTCACAGTACAATATTACTGGCCTGTTCATTTATAAGCTGCTAAGCTTCAAAATTTGGCACGGACAAAACACAGCTCATCAACCAGAATGCTTTGCATTTGTTTGTATGTGGTCTCCTGCTAATTACTGCTCAGCATATAAATTTGCTAAATTTTTTAGTATGTTACTACTTGAGTCAGGCCTGTCCATTTTAGTTTTTCTAATTAGTCGACAGGAACCACTGTAATTGCATCGCATGTTGCATGCCATTTTTTGCATGGACTCAAATGACATCTTGCTTTCACTTTGCAATTTTACTCAAATTGAGAACTCTCCGAAAGGGGAAATATGGAAGAAGAAGAAGAAGAAAGTAAATTTGACAAAATATGCAGATTTCTGTGTTATTTTAACTTGAATTTTGAATTGTGTAAGGTGGAAGTATTGGCCAAAATTTGTCATTGTCCCACTAATTGTGAAAAAATTACAACCTGGGCTCAGCACTCTTAAAGTCTGACTTTGTAAAGGACTGCGTTCGTGGTTTCTCTTCATTTGAAAAAGTCAGTATTTTCAGCCCAAAATAATACCATCGGCAAGCAGTTGAAGTGCAAGTTGAAGTATACAGTAAATTGTGTGTTTGTGGTTCTGCTATAGTTGCCAAGAGCGAAGCTGAGGATATGAAGATCATGCTGCAGTCAGCAGATAAAGTGATGGGAGAGGAGAAGAAACAGCTACAAGAAGCTGTCGCTGAAAGGGAGAAAGCCTTCGCTGCCCTGGAATCTAAGGTGGGTATCTCTTGCCGGTAATGGACATGGATGAAGATGTCACCACAGAGCGCGGTCTTGCTTAGCAGCTGTTTATCCTGACCGATGTACATGTACTCTTGTGTTAACGGCAGTAAAGAATGATAGAGTGCATAATTAGAGTAGAGGACAGTGTGCTGTTTTGGCCCTCGGCTTGACCTGGACAAGTGTCAATCAATTTCACGTTTGCCATTCTCTGTATGCACTTGTAAACTTTGTAGTGGGCCACAGAGCTCATTAGAAATATTCAATGGCATGGTATGCACTGGTTGTGTTCAAGTTGTTTGGAAATGGGATAAAATAATACACAAGATATAGGCTTGCAGGTACACCATGGAATCAATCTCTTTTGGAAGAGGTGTGGTTCTTAGAAGAACCGGTGACCGGTTCCACCATGCAAAGCTTCAAATCTTACTTATAAAAAAATACACATGGCTAGGATAATGGAGGGTGAACTTATTTGAGGTAGAGATAGAGTAAATATGGTATTGACCCTGTGTGAGAATAGTTGATGGTATGGTGTTGCCTAGTCATGAAATCCAGTGTGTTGCAACTGCTGTTTAGATGTAGACTGCAATTCAACAACTGACCAGTTGCACTGATCAATGCACACATGCAATACAGTCACATTGGAATGACCTTCACCAAACCATTTGGTAAAATATTATTGTCACATTTTGCCATTGGTTATAACTCCCCAGCTTGTGGGGTTCGCAGTCAGTGACACCTTGCGCAGTTATTTTTCATGGGAATGAATCCCTCTGTATTCGTAAATGGAAATGACTATTGGTAGACAGCAGTGCAACCATTCTGTGGGGCTTATTTCCTAAGTGGCCGACTAGATGGTCCGAACTATTAATCGTTTGGGCGACATTGGTTGGACTAGGGTTCACTTAAGTCATCAATAGAACTTGCTCATAGCAATCACGCAACTGTCTTGTACATCCAAGTAGTCAGCGCCTGTATCAAAATCACTAATAACAGTCAACGTTACAAGAATCCAAACTGTGAACTGTTCTGGACTAGACTCGCGTCAGCTTGACTCCATTTGTTGCTGATCACTAAATTCCCTCAGGTCATCCGTACGGAGGTGGAGTTATCCACAGCAAAGCGGGAGGCGGAGCTACTGACAGAGGAGAAGCGTGAGCTGGAGGATGTAGAGAACACCTTGCAAGCCGAGGTGAACTTCAAGGAGCAACAACAGGAAGAATTGGAGGCGGTCGTGAGGGAGGAGAGAGGACGTGTCCGGGCGCTGGAGGTGGAGATGCAGGTTCGAAATGGGAGGCACTAATTAAGGCCGAGTCAACTTGAATAAATGAATATATGAATATTCAACCTTCGATTTGATTGAATATTTGGTTGTACTCTCACAGTTTTATTAAAAAAAATTTAAAAGAAGAAAAACTTGAGTGAAAAATTATTTTTGGCCATGCTGTTTGGCACATGTAACAGGGATACCCGACTTCCGGCAGTTACCAGAATTCCAGCTTTTTCGTATTTTGAAAAAACCCGTGGCCTTTGGTATTTGTGGGCCAGAACGACGCTATTTTTAACTCACATTTAAAACTTAAAAAAAATACAGCACTTTCGTATAACCATATGTGCCGTAATACATGTGTACGATTCAATTTATACTTAGTATGGGCAATGTATAAGAAGTGCCCTTTGAGATATACCTGTATACAGGTGATATCCAGTATGTGAGGACTTGACTCCATGTACCTGTTTTAGTGTGGTGTACACTTTGCTGTAGTGAAATCATATAAATGTCACACGTATGACACGTCATGTGACACAGATAAATGTCACACGTATGACACGTCATGTCACACAGTTGTGTTTTTCTATACTACCAAATAAAGGACATTTTGTTACCCATGGTGCCTACACTGCAACACTCTCCCATTGACTAAGTACAAGAACTTACCATCAAGAACTACAGACAGATTACTCTGCACAGAGAAATATCCCTTATTCCCTCAGTGTTCTGTCTTCTATGGTAAAGTAAAATATGTATTCCAGAACTTCCCTGTAAAAGAGCTTCTTCCCTGCCATCTTGGAAAAGTCTGTAACTAAACAGTCCCAAAGAGAGTATTCACTTTGAGAGAATGTGGAGAGCTGTGTTACCCCAGTCAGTCCCATCTGTTTAAGAATGTCCGTCCTGTTGGTTTGTAGTCTTTGATGGAGAGACTTGACACCGAGTTTGAGAAGAATGCCAAGTTGTCGGCTGAGCTGCGGGAAGGGTCGGACAGCAAACAGCAGCTGTTGGAAACCTTGGAGGTGATGGAGCAGCTACGAGCCAGCAATAGTCAGCTTCACAACCTCTGCAGCGAAAAGGTGAGGAATAACCCCATTAATGTTGCTTCTTAGTGGTTCTGGAATTGTTTATGTTTATGTCACTGTCAGGAGATGTTTTAAGGTGGTCATGCAACTGAAAAATTGACCCACAATCCTTTGTACTTGTCACTGCAGTGTTAGGGGTCAGTAGCCAATAAAAACTGGTGACGTTATGACAGAGTTCAAATGATTGAACTTTGACATGGTCGCTGACGTATCTTTTCATGTCTGAGCCAGTGCACAATAATCGCCATAGCTAACAAACTTAACGGTAAAAAAAACAAGCAAACAAAAACTGCAGTTTGACTTATATAGCTTTATGGGAAAATTCTTTTACTCTACTTCCATAATGGACTCTTTACACTGGATGAGTGTGGAGCCTAATAAATTTCAAAAAAAGAATTTTCAAATGGCTTTAGAAATTGTTTAAAGTTTTTTTAACAGTTGAGAGATGGCTTTTAATATATTCGAGACGGGACTTGGCATAGATTTGCATTGCTGTTTGGAAGCAACTGCATCTCCTACATAGTGCAATGGAAAATGAAGAAATAATAAATGTAAGTGCTACATATTGGTGAGGCCAAGACACCCGTTTTCAATTTATCAAAGGATACTCATCTGACAAGAGCCAAGGACGATTTGGATGCAGCTTCTGGGACGATAGCGGTGCTGCAGAAGAGAGCAGTGGAGGATAAGGTATGACGAGACTCGATGAGCCTTACCTTGGTGGTCATGATCCTACCCTGGCTATCTTTGGAACACTGTATAAAAACCCGAGCCATAGAGTCAACAAAACTGCAACAGTTGTCAAAGTTGGATGCCCGTGAAGCGTAGCGACTCGGCAATTCAAATTCACATGACAGGACGTGCCATCCTGAAAAGTGAATCTCCTGCTTGATTTTCTGTAGCATTACATACCTGCAATTCATGAGTTTTCACTGAAATTTTACTCCAGAGATTGGCCCTTGATAAGCAACAGTTTCATCAGCTTCGCAGGTTCTGAATAGGATCATTTTAATATTCTTAGCATTAGCTCATGGCAATCTTCGCATGTAAGGAATAATTTAAAGAATATCTTCAGAAAACTAAATAGACTTTCTTTTGTACTTTTTGAGAAGAAATTCGTTTCATACAAAATGTCAGCAGAAGACAAATGTGGACTTTCAATTGTTGCTTTCAATGAATTCTTTGAACTTTTGGTGAAGCATAAAAAAATCTATTGATTTTACTAAGTGCAAAAAGAAAAGCTTGAAGGGAAAAGCAATTTTTGGTCTTATTGTTGGGCACACATTTAACTGCCCTTAACTCTAGTCCCTCGTAATGCCTTAAAATGCACTTTTAGAATACATTATTGTAACCAAATAAATGAATTTCGTTTTTCATTTCACTGCTTTTTCACCTCCAAATATTTGATTTTGTAATTGAGTTCCTGAGAATTGATTGCATTATGAAGATTTGAATTATTGGTGCAACTCTGGATAACTGTGTTTTGCCCTCCCTGCCTTTGTTTATTTTTAGGACGCCCTAGGCCGCATGGTCGGCACTGTTCACGACCTCCGCCAGACAATCCTGCTGAAGGATGACTCGCTGAACCTTGCCAGCCAGGAGCTGCAGGACACCAGGCGCCGCTGCGAGTCCCTGCAGGCCGCCCAGGGGGAGTACAGGAACGAGGTGCAGGGGTTGCAGAGGGAGCTAGAGGAGCTGACAGAGGAGATGAACAGCCTGGGCTGCGCTCACAACATGGAGGTAAGGGGTCGTGGTGGTGAGACTGGTGGTGATGATTGATGGTGGTGGTACTGATGTTAATTTACATTTTCCCCAGTGGCTAGTTAACGTTTCCGAAGAAGCATCTGCTATTACAACACATGAAAAGAAAATCTGTAACCCACCTGTGTATGTAAAGACTTTGAGAAACTACATGAACTAGGAGTATTGGTACACTGAACACTGGAATGCTATAATATGGTATCACATTGGTACACCAATATGCATGTGGATGGATTTGATTCAAGCAGGTTTTATTCATTTGAAATAGGTGAGTCCCCAAAGTACATTAGGACCCTTCATGACAAAGGAAATAGGCAAATTAGTTGAGCAGATAATCTGAGATTTGCGATCCAGTAAATCAGAGATCAGAAATTGGAACACATTGTGAGTCGTGTCAGACAAATGGGTGAAATTCTGTAACAGGGGTTTAATAGGGCGGAAAGATTTCATGGAATGCCTTTGTCGCAGTCATTAGAATGGCCTTTGATTTGAATTAGGATGATTTGTTCATAACTCATTTAAAGCTTTGTCTTTCCATGAGGTTGAGGCGCCTTGTGTGATGTCTGACACATTTGCAAATGGGGTGTAGGGGTCTCCCGTGGTAACTGTTATGGAATGTTTCAAAGCATCTTGACATTTGTCAGCAAGGTATCTATAGAGAAAATGCAGTTCCAGACATAACATGGCCTCCGCACCATCCCCATCCTTTGCACTCAGATGGAGATGCTTCAAGAAGAGCTAGATGAGGTCAGAGGTCAGTACCAGAGCCTGATGGGAGAGATGACAGAGCAGGAGAAGCACCTTCAGGCTGCTCAGGCAGAGTGTGAGGCCAGTGCCGGACAGTTAGTCGCCCTTAAGAAACAGGTCAGTCAGTTGCAAACCTTTTGTCGACTTGAAATCAAG
>NW_019091437.1:764820-775880 GCF_001949145.1 Acanthaster planci
TACTTTTTTGGTATGTATGATTTAGCAGGTCTCCTACATACAGTAGATACACGGCGTGCACTGGCACGATTTCACATGAGGAAAATGAGCCCATTTTGCCTTTTATCATCATAATCTCATTTCTTCTCACTCGGATACATGCTGGTGGCAGGCAGCACTGAAATGTATGAACGAAGTATGTGCCATTGTCTATGGCTTGCTGAAAATGTGAAATTCCAGTGCTCTGACACTCACGAATGGAGGCAGTTACAGAATTACAAAAACTCTTAGTTTAACCACTTGCTGCCGGGGACCCGTTTTCAAGCACATAGCCGGAGAGCCCGAAACCGGCACAAAAGAGCTGGGCCTTGTATCAAAAGACTGTGCTTCGCACAAAAGACTGAGCTGGTGCACATTACCGACATTTTTTCACTCTCAATAGTGGAGATAATCCAGCCTTGTTTTGAAACAGTATACCGTGGTTTGGGGGATTTAGAGCGAGCGGATTACCACTGGGGACAAAAGCGCTCCACCACCGCAGCGATGAGCCACACAGCACCGCTGTATGCTAATCTGGCCCCTTTTGAAAAGAGGCCACCAGCGCACTGTGCCAGGCTCGTGAACAAAAGGAAATTATATAACACCGCACAGTCTGGGCTCTTTTTACAAGGGTGAAGGCCTGGCTGAAATACTCAGGCGTCAATAGATTTTGTCTGTCAGGCTAGAGTGGCCACCAGACAGTAATTTGTATGGGGGTAAACGTCCACTAAATGAAGTGATAAAATTTTGAAGAATTTTGAAAACTGAAAATCTTGAAAATCGCCCGTACAGTGTATGTGTGCACTGCATTTTTCAAACCACCCAGCTGCAAGTAGTTAAAAATTGCAGTTCTTTTGAGACTTTATGAACTATTTGTAAATGAATAGAGTGTACGTTGCAGTCTAAAACCGCTGGTTATCCATTTTCTTTTATCAAACTTGTTCCAATGAAGACGTACCTCATTTGGCAGTAGCACTTCCAGGCTAACAAGCAGGTTGTGAATTCTGCAAAAATGGCATGGCATATGCCAAAGCTGATAAGGTCTGTTCGTACTTCAGGCAAATGCAGAAGCAAAGCGAATTTGACATCATGAAGTGTTTCCAGTGAAATTTCTGTGGGTTGAAATGCTTCAACTTTTTGTGGATATGCAGCACGGATACTTGACCTGATGTCCCAAAAACTGACTTCATGCTCGCTTTCATGCCGATTATGCACAGACTACCACAACGAAACCAAACTACCCAAGCTTCGTGGACATACAAAGGGAAACTGCGTTTTAAATGCTCAGTGAATCATGGACTCCAGGTGGTGGCAGGGCACACCGGGCAGCGTATAATGCAGTGGTTACATGTGCATTCAATTAGCTACCATAGGCTACACAGGTTTAACCTCGTCCCCACTATCCCGCTTGTTTGACACAGCAACACACGATCATCCCTAGGGTAGGACTGTCCCGTGTAAGCTAATCAAACAACCACTGCATATAGCAAACCAGGGACCCTCTTTTTTGTGTCTGTGTTTGTAGAAATCTGGCGAATTCCTTTCAGATTTTCAGAAGGGGTGCAGTAGGTCCAATAACCTAGGGTATATAGCTTAGGGATCCTTTGGGGAGGGGTCTCCTTTGTCACATATCAGGCAGAGTAGCCCAGTCAGTGAGCCACTACACTGGTGAAAGCAAGCTCCTAATCCTGTCAGTAATCTGGAGAGAGCATCGTCAGCTCTTTCTGTTCAACAGTGACAAAAAAATTTACGGCACTCTGTACGAGAAAAAATACAGTTTTAGAAAAATGGCAACTTGCCATGAACAAGACACTAGCCAAAGATTTCAGACTCACTACTGGACTAAACTTTCTCGTCTGTGATATCAGGAAATAAGTGGTGAAGATTTGAATATTTCCTGTTATTCCCAACCCAACCCCAACTCCCCTTTTCAAGGTGAGCACATATATCTCTACCTATCCCTCCCAACTAGCGTGACCAGTGTATTACAGCAGGACCAATTTCATAGAGGTGCTTAAGCACTAAATTTGCTTAAGCACAAGAAAATTTTGCTTGATAAATCAGGTTATCAGCCAAAACTCCATGTGATGTATACTGTTTTGGGATCGTATTCAGCTTTCTTTTGGTTAGCGTGACAATCTCATAGAGTTTGAGCTGGTAACCTTTTTTTTTTTAAGCAAGGTTTTTCACACTTATGCAAATTTTGTGCTTGTTTCCACTCAATTCAATTGACAAACTTTCTTGTAGAACAACTAGTACATTGAAATTTCAACCGGCCAGGAACTGCACTTGCCGTGTGCCCAAACTTTCCTGAATGATAATTCATGTCAGGCATGATTCAAATCTTTGCTTATATCCACATCGTAAAGGTAGAAAGGAATACAATTATATTGCAACCAAATGACAATCCAGTCGGAAGTCTATGTCAGTCATTGCACGGATAATTCAGGCATTGCTTTCCTAAATGTTTACAAACCACTTACAGCAAGGCCAATTACATGTCCATGGTATAAGCCAAATGACAGTTACAGATCGTACACGTCCCCAAACTACAAATTGCATGGTTATAAATTTACACCGACGCATCCGGCAACAAGCAATTTGGACTGATCATACCTCCTGTTCACATCTTATTTTGCTGCACTACATAATTTATTAAAGCCTAAGACTGAATCTACTGTACATGCACCGATGGCTTATAATAGGTTTCAAAATTGCTGAGCACCAAATGTGTAAACCTTTCACAAGAAAACACTGCATTAAAAGCTACATGTACATGTAGCTCTGATTAGCCACAGAAGTGTAATATGTGTGGAGTTAAGTAACATTTTCTGGTTTTACTGCTAGAAACCAGTGTTTTTCCAGAATAGAACAGGTGTGCCCAGACCAGCGTACACGCTCATCTGCATGTGCTTCAGATTAGTGCCCATGTACGTACTTCAGTGGGCCTCTCCGTCGATGATGCCCCTTGCACTTTTGTTGGCTTGTGTCCACTGAACTTCATAGGTAAACACACATGTGAACAAAGTACGGTATCATCAAGACAGAGATCCTATTACTGTACATGTATACATGTACTATGTTCCTTAAGACGTGTCATACTGCTACTTTTGTCTAATACTGCGTTGTATGAACACTCATTTAGCCGTCATGCTCAGTTGGGCAACTAATTCAGGCTTCAGTGTGAGATTCATGGCAGGTACGTGGTTGAATTCACTCTCAGAGACATCATTTTATCAAGCTGGTTATCTTTTTTTTTTTCAGAACAGCCCATGTATACTATGTTGGAAGAAAATCCAAGACCGAAGTTCTTGCGAAATATCGTAGTTGGTGCTTGTTTCATAACGGGTGTGACAAGCGTGAATGAGCTTGTCATGTTGTGAGCCAACATGCACGTTCATATTTGAATTACGGCCATTGGTAATCAGAAGTTATCAGAATTACATGTACAAAACATTGTTATAAAAGAATCAGCATTGCCCGCAAATCAAACATGATTTACTATATTATTCACATACGAATAATATGCCTTTGAACAGGTACAAAACAGAAGTTCTTGATAGTGTGTGGATATACATGTACATACATGTACAGAACATGTTTATGTGCCAAGTAGCATTCTGAATGCCCCAGCAATGGAAATTTGAAAAGTGCAAATCATATCAGTTAAACATGACGTCCACCATAGCGAATGATGAAATGATTAAACTCTACATGTAGATATCATTGTTAATTCCCTACACCGATAGCATGTTAGAGTCAAGATGCAGTGGAATACATACATGTAGCATTGTTAGCACATTATATGACACAAAGCCACATTCAACTGATACATGTTCAAATGATCTTCTGGATTGCAATGTACCTGCTCAACACTCCATTTGAAGTGGTTTGTTATATAATAGATCAGTGCTGTATTCGAATCCATCACAAGTCCCTGTAAGTTCATCACAAGTCATTCAGTCTTAAGCCAATTTATAAGCTTTTCATAGGAGCTGTGACAGAAGCATTCCTTTGTCACTGTTGTCCTTGTTACTCATGACTGGCCTTGTGAAGGGACTTGTGACTGGACTTGTTAAGGCACTTGTAAAGAAGGACTTGTGATGGACTGGAATACAACACTGTCATAGATTACTGGCTATGGCAACAGTTACATCTCTTTCTCAGTGTGTGGAATCCAATATATACTGTTCCGTGGAGAACCTTCCTGAACTCTCTATTCTGCATAAGTAAGATGAGTCCATCAGTCCAGTAAGACGTGTAAAAGATGGCTGCAGCGAATGTGCTTAGATACTGAGAGGAATATTCACTACAGAAAGAAATGATACTGTGAGTAAAGGAATCCAGCACACAGATAAACACATCAAATGTTACAGCCATGGTGGTGAAAGACTTTGAGCTGATTCTTGGGGGGACGTTAGCTCCATCTGCTGCTTCTTGGTTTTCTTGGGCAATGCGCCGAGCTCGCGTCTGGCAATCACCGTAATGTGGAGGTATAAAACCACAATGGTCATCAGACTGATTGAAACGATTCCAAGACATATCAGACAAATTAGGCTACCACTTAGGGGTCTGCATGACATTACTGTCAAGACAATGCTAGTCAATATAACAACCACCCAACTGCATACAACAGCAATCCCTGCCCTACGGAGTGTCATTAGCCGTGGGTAGTACAGACACCAGGCAATAGCGAGGTACCGGTCAGTGGTCACCAGCAACAATGACAACAGGCACTCCAAGAAAAACACACTTTCAAGAATATCATGTAGCATGTAAAGTGCACGGTGAACAGAGCATGTTGCCTGCTTACAGGTTATGAGTGGGAAAAGCACAGACAGTCCCATACCAAGATCTGACAGGCTGAGAGAGGTCATGAAAATTCTTGTCCATGTTTGAAAGATGCTCATCCGATAGATGACAAGCAAGCATAATGGATTCCAAGTCAAAATGAGCACAAGATTCAGTACAGATTCAGATGTTGCATTATCACGCCAAGCCATGACGATGCTTGAAGATTTGCGGCTTATGCTGCTAGTCTGTGTGACACACTTGGTGCAGCTTGTTGTTGACAACAAACAAGCATAGGGGATGCCAAGCCGGTATCATCGCAAGATTTGGTGTGGAGGTCAGCCACAGGAGATGTGTCAGCAGACAGAGCGATGGGGATGCTTTGGAGAACTACAGCACTCTCTCTGAAGCTGTGGCTCTTTGCAATCGGCTCTGTGGCTTTTTCTTTATAGCCTTCCTGTAGTCTTTTCCTTGGTAACTGGCGTGTTTGGCAACCTGTCTCCTTACCCTTGTTGGCTTTTACCCTTGTGTAATTAGCCCTGCTGAGTTTGACTGACATTAATGTACATGTATTTGTATGCACGCTTCCTTGTCATTTGTCATGTTCAAATACCCCATCTGAATTGTACAGTTAAAGTCATCAGATCACAAAGACACTCAACTTCTCAGTGACGTGATAATGACAGCGAGGTATGTGAGAAATATATGACAGTCACCACAAGTGTTTTGAGGAGCTCATTTGTTCACGTCTTTACCCTTAATGCAAGGTGGTTTAGGCAGCAGCAATTAGGTCAACAAAGGAAAGGCAGGGTCTTGAGATGTTTGACAGCTCCATGTAGATACTTGAGCTAATGGGAGTAGGTAGGCCTATTATGACGTGAAAGGAAACTCATTCGGCAGGAAAGGTACATGTACTCAACAGGTGTATGAACAGTTCATTACAAGATAGGGAATATCTGTGGTTCCAGATTTTATTAGCTGAATATCAGCTCCGTTTCCCACTCCACCTCCTTTAAGAGTGGGGCCCTCTTGCCACAACTGGCAGGATGATAGACAGGTAGATGTTGTATATCAAACCAAGCTGTGGTATTGCTTGGATTAACCCATCCAAATGAATTGTCATAACTAAACCGCTGGACCATTCCTTGGAACAATCAGCTTGATTGATCTCCGTGTTTAATGACTGTAATAATCACCTGTAATTTCAGAAAGGAAGAGGCGCCAAATGTTCTGCTCATGCAGATTTTGTGTCTCCAGTTCATCAAGCAAAGTACATTTAGATGCTCTTATTCCAATGACTTGGTTACGTGTCCACGAATATATATTCAAATTACAATCATCGCTTCCTCGAGGTATTTTGCTCTTTTGTTGCCTCTAAACAACGGTCCCATATCCTCCTTAAAAGTCTAACTGGTAAAAGAGGTATTTTACCACCTTTGATGTGGTTTCTTTTGAAATCTCTTTGCAAAATAAAAATAAAATGTTAATTGCAAACTGATAAAGTCATACTTTACAAATTAAGTGCTGCGAAGGGGTTTGTAACTTTTTCAACTGCTTGGGCTGTAATTGGTGTGCAGGCTCCAAACCAGTTTTAAGCATGCTGTTTAAAACTAGCCAAACACTCGTTTAATTCATTTAAAACAAACAACCTGTAAGCAGTACTGGCTCCCTTAATGGTATACCCAGCAAGAAATGAGACCGAGGGGTACCCCCCCAACATGTCCATACTCTGTCCATATTCCAGACTCTTGTTACTTAACACATCCCCCCCAAGATGTCTGAAAGGAATTCCCCAGATTCCTGCGAGACAATGACCAACACAAAGCAGGGGGGGTTCTCCCTGTCTCATACCTTGCTGCATATGCTTAATGGAGAGGGTGAAATTTTCAAAGCACTAATCATTATTGTCTGACTAAAAGTGGTTGTGCTTGGGGAAAAAATTGGTACATAAAGGAAACGTGAATGCCCCAACATTGTCAGCTCATCCTGATGACAAACTAAGGGATTTCTGTTGCTTTATTGGCAACCTACATGTAGATTGCAGGTGAGCCCTACCTGTAGGTCTGTGCCATATTTTCACACTGTAGGCCTTAAAGTTTACCAAATCACTTCAGCCACCTATACCCCATTCACACGCTCACAGACTAACCAAACTGTATGCTCCACTGCTGATTGTTTCTGTGTTTGCCAGTGGCTTGCATTGGGTGGGTAACAAGAGAATGCTTTTTTAAATCAAATTAAATCTTCACAAGTAAGGTCATATAACTGTACACGTACATCTATGTGGGGGGGAGGCAGACTTGGAATACACCCGTATCAAGGTATGAATTGCATGTACATGTATTCTCCCAAATGTGATTTAATGAACAATTGCAGAATATTTCAATTTGTCATTTTTTACCAAGATTTTGTTAACTTTGCATTTCAACACCAGAAAATCATTCAAATGAATGAATCTTGACGATACCAATTTATATTCCTAGAGTTTAGGTATCCCTGTCACTAGTGCAGAAACCTTGATAAATTAAGTTTGCTGGTATCACTTTAAAATTGGTAGAGAGTGACCTGTGAATTCTTCATGTGTGAAGTTTGAAGCTGATGATGTCATCATACCAGAAGTTACAATGAAAAGATCAATTAGTTTTTAAAAATATCTAACAAATCAACCATGAAAGATACATGTATCAGGAATTGTGCATTAAATGATATAATAAATAGTGCCTTCCACTGTCCTAGGCATTTGGCTAATTCTGTCCTCACATGTACAAAAATGTAACCTGCCAATGTTAAAAAAAACTACCCACAATAGTCGGACCCTTGAAAATTCTATGCAACACAGAGCACTGTTTTGGTTTAACACACACATGCACTTTGTATTGTGCAGTCCGTACATGTACATGTATGCATCCGCTGGAGATCGCTCAGTTGGCGCAGGGCCAAATTAACTCATAGCTGTGGGGCACAGTCCAGTGGTCCAAGAAAGGACTGCGGAGATGTTAGTTTGATTCCCGCCCATTCCAGTTATTAACTAATTAACTGATTAATTTTTTTCTCCAACTGGAAGAGGTGCCTGAAACAGCTCAGTGTTTGCCTTACTTGTCTCGTTTACATGTATTTTGCAGGTGTTTATAGCTGTACATATATTTGCATTGTACAGTCCAAAACTTTTGTGTTCCTTGCATGTTTTTCTGCACAATGGTGATCTAGTGATTGCCTTTATACATGTAACTGACTCTTGTTGGGTAGGAAACACAGAGGCACGGTAAGGCATTGGTAAGCACTGGTGCAGTGAACTTATAGAATGATAGGACAAGGGCACGCGTCCTTTGTATTAGTAACATATATCAAGGTAGAAGCAAGAGGCTGTGAAAGTCTTGAAAATCTTCTGTGTTGTCTCTGAAATATTTTACACGACACATTTACATACAAGTACATGTATCAAGCATGATTACAGCTGCAGTCCCGAGTCAGTGAATGGAATCGTGCAGAAACTGCTCTGTAGAGAACCTTCCTGAACTCCCTGTTCTGCATGTGTAAAATGATTCCATCGGCCCAGTAAGACACGTAAAAGATGGCTGTCGTAAATATTTGTAGGGACAAGCTTACACCAATGTTCATCACAGTGAGAAATGAAACTGTCAAATAAGGAATCCAGCACACGGATAAAAATGCCAATGTTACAGGCACGGTGATGAAAGACTTGGAGCTGATTCTTGGGGGGAGGTTAGCTCCATCTGCTGCCACTTGGTTTTCTTGGGCAATGCGCCGAGCTTGTCGTCTGGCAATCACCAAAATGTGGAGATATAAAATCACCATGGTCAGCAGGATCAGTAGAATGAATCCAATTAGTGTAAGATTTATTACTCTAATGTTCTCATAGCTGTACATATTTAGCATAAACCACACAGTCATCACAGTGGCAGTGGCCAACACCCAACTACTGACCACAGCAATCACTGCTCTACGAAATGTCATCAGTCGTAGGTAGTGCAGACACCAGGCAATAGCGAGGTACCGGTCAATAGTCAGTAGCAATAGTGACAGTAGGCACTCCAGCAAGAAAATAATGCGAAGAATTGTCTGTGCGGTAAATGCAATTGGTCCCACATCCATGTACGTGTAGAAAATGTTGGGTAAAAGTACAAGCAGTCCCACACCAAGATCTGATACTGCAAGAGATGTCACGAAAGCTCGTGTCGATGGCTGAATGGTATTCATCCGGTGGAGAACAAGCAAGCATATTGAATTCCAAATCAAAATCAACAGCAGATTCAGTGCAGTTGTGACAGTTACAATAAGCTTTGGCAAGTCATCCGTATCTTCAGTAGATGTGTTTCCAGCGATAGCCATGATGGAGCTTGGAGAGTGTCTTGTCTTGTCCAAAGCTGCTGCTCCTTCCTAGTGCTGTGCAAGTGTTCCATTGTACTATTCATCGTTGGCATTTGCTCTTCTCGCTTAGCATAGCCGTGATCTTTTCCTGTGTAGTGTGCGTGTGATTGACAGCCTCCTTCCTGGCTCTTGTTCTCAATTTAATATGCCTATTCTGGATGCTGTCCGGAGGATGGGCCCAAGATGGCAAGTGCATTTGACTTGTTCATTTACATCCTATGTGCATTTGTATTGCACGGTCAAAGTAATAACACAGAGAGTGCATCCCACTTCTAAGATGTACATGTTTGTATCATTACAACTGAGAAATGGACAACTGCTATAGTGAATTAGTAATTGATTGATGTTATTAATGCACCAAGGATCTAGCTTTACACGTAATTTCCTCTCAAAGTTTGTTATCTAGTTCATCAATCAAAGTTATTGTTGCTGTCACTCTTCCGTTTTATTTCTTATTGCTAAGTATCGTGATTCCTAAAGTACATGTACTTGGAAGTTTAATCCCTGCCCCGAGAATGCCAGTCTGTTTTTAAAAAAAATCAATCAGTGAATTGTACGTGTAGGTGCTCTTATGCTTGTGGTGTAGTACATGTACGTTGAGCAAGTGTTTTACTGCGACATACGGCACGTACTTAAAGACTTGGAGTTTTTGATTCCCCCACCAACAGTCGAGTTGTACATTTTGTGGATTTTTTTTTCACACTGAAATTTGCTTGTGTCTGAACTTTAACCCACATTTCTCTTTTGTTTGTGGACCTTCCATGCATCTTTCCACTCCGAATGATATCTCCAGATATTTTAGTGTTGAAGTATTGGTTGAGCACAAGTTAATGAACTTTGTACAACTTGTTTTTTGACAAATGTGTATACTCCTGAACACATTTGAATGACGGTATTCTGTCACTAATACATGTGGCTCCTCATCCTTATCTGCCAGCTGGCAGAAGCACCCCCTCATTGGCTGAAAAGAGTCATGTTGGTGGGGAGTGTTCAACAGCTGCATCTGAAGCTTTTTAGAGCTAGGCCTAGGTCTCCACTCCATTAGAAATACGGGGAGAGGCACTGACAGTAAAAGTGGCTACCGCTCTGGAAGCTCTACTGAGACATGACCTTTGCAATATTCTGTCTAATTAAACCCTGGTTTCCGCTGCATGATTTTCCTAAAACAGAAGCACTCGTAAAGGAATCATGCTGTTTGCACGGTCTGTGCATCCTCTGGTACAGTACATGTACATTGTGCAGTAAATAAATAAGGAGGTACATGTACATTGTACATGCGTGTAACCAGTGAAGTGCAGTTCCTTCCAAAGGAACTACCATTGCTTTGAAAATCGGACCCTCTTGGTCCTGCTCGAGGTGGAATCATGATTGCAATATGTAGATTTCGTCTGAATCACTGATTAAACTGAGTCATCCATGAGCCTTTGGATCAAGTTTAAGTTACAGTGACCATGACAGTCACAAATACATGTACAGTGCATCTGCAGCCATATCCAAGCTGTTGTTGCTTCTAAGAGTTAAACTATATATGTAAGTGCAATCCTGCATGATCTGTTTATCAACATGGAAACCTTTAACCATCCACACCAGTTTGTACACAATTGAGGCATTTTCAAGATGGAAATTTTCCACCTAGTTCTCCTGCCTGGTCCCACTCTGTTAAATCAGTCATACACAGTATGAAACTGGTTGAATGGTTTAAACATGTATTTCATTCATGTCCTAATTATTACTATCAGTTGGTATTTTTTACTCTGAAGCCAATAGCCAGGCTAGCAAATGCCAGTTGCAGTATAACCTTATTGCCAATTGTTTTCTTCATTCATGTCCTAATTATTACTATCAGTTGGTATTTTTTACTA
>NW_019091437.1:793286-910754 GCF_001949145.1 Acanthaster planci
TAAGGTGAATAGTTCTGTAAAAGTGGTCTGATCCAGGTGCAGACGGCAAAAATTAAAAGGCAGAAATTTGCTTGCCTAAGGTGAATATTTCTGTAAAAGTGGTCTGATCCAGGTGCAGACACCAAAAATTAAAATGCAGAAATTTGCTTGCCTAACTTCATGTAAACTAGTTTGAAACAGGTGATGATTTTTACAATGTGACACAATTTCAAGAATTTTCTCTCACTGTCATTGTTGGTTTGGTCTAATTTAGGAATTAAAATCACTCAAAAATATACAAAAATTTCACCTACGTTTAAACTGTACAAGTAACACAAAAATATCAGTTGATCATGTGTGTTCCCAATGATGTTAGTCATCTTGGACTTTAATGTCGATTTTCCATTTATCACGATGATACATTGTGCAAGTTTCAGGACTGGCAACCATCACCTTCACCACTCTGTTTGTAGTGATCTGTCATGTCAGAGTGTGAAATCTGGCCAGATCCAAAAAGAGTCTTTTGGGGATTATTTGATTTTTCAAATTTTGACACACACTTGTTTTAGTTTTCTGAAATTGCAAGCCAAGGATTTTTGCTTCATACAAATCCTTTTGCAATCGTCTTAGTGTCATGTGATTGCCATTGCCACAAACTGATATTCACACTCCGTGGTTATAACATCTTGATTTCCAAAACAAATCGCTGTACCAAACAGAATGGTTTTGTAACCTAGAGACTTGTTTCTGAGTGGCGCACTCAGCTTGCAGAATCCCCGATGCCCTAATCACATGATGGCACAGGCCTTGCTACCCCCTTGAGCTCTTGGATCTCCATTGGTCTGGACCACCTTGCCTCCGTTCACCGCCTTTTGCAGTTGTATGACCAGCATGGGTAAAAGGGAGGGGTTGAGGAAAAAAGAAAGCAAACATAAGAACCCTTGCAAGAAACCACATGCTGATTGCATTCATAAATATGCATGAGGGCAACACTGATGAACCCGATGTTCCGTTGACTGCACTTCTCATTTTACTGCTTATGAGCTGAATTATTTTTGCTGGAAAATCTTAACTTTCAAAACCACAAGATATGGTGGCCAACTGATACTTCCAACAGTCATTTGTACAGTAGTTTTGCTATTTACCCCGACCTAAAGGTTTTCAACAAGATGGGGCACGACCATGGAGCGATATGTGCTACCCCAGCAGGCTGTGCACAGCGGCCGAGTCCAAATTCACAAACTTCTCAGACTTTGTGTGGGTACAAAACAAGCAGGGGCTTAGCATGTTTGAATGTCTGCTGGAGGTGAGTTGAGGCATGCTTCACGTTTGAACCCATCAACTGAGGCTGTGTACAGGGACGGCCCGATTGTGTTTACACATCCTACAGGTCAAAGTGGTTAATTTAGCAATTGTCTCTAGGGATTTCTTAAAATGCCACAAGGTTCAACATGTTTGATCTGTGACAGGTCTGTTTGACCAGGACTCTGATGTGGAAGTGGCACATCAGAAAAAGAAAATCAAGCTATACTGATGTCCTGTTTTTTGATTAGTAATGAACTACATAGAAAGTGAATCTGAGGATTGTCTGTAGAAAGTTCTATAAACTTGTCCCCCTCTAACAAACTTCCTCCTCATGACTTTGGAATCAATTAACACGCTTCATAATTAGGTAGTTATGTATGTTTCCAATAGCTTGACAAGTCAACAGTACTGTCTTGCATTATGTGCAGTCAAACCATGGTCAAACCAACCATCGGGCTCACAAGGGTGCCATTCTAAGCAAAGCTTAATGACAAAAATTACTTCGATAAGATCAAATTGAAGGGGGCATTTCTCAAAGTTTTACTTTTAGAAAGAATTCTGTTAAAGAGAAATGCAAAAGTTGGTATTCATCTTTCAAGGAGATTTTCAGTAATTCATTTCAAATTCGCCCAATTTTCAAAAGATTGAATTTGAAAACAGTCTCCTTCTATACCCAATCCTTCAAAGGAACTTTCAACTCTTCAAAAACTGTCCAGTGTTGTAATCAAGCACTTTTCATATACATGTACTAAGTTTAAAAATTAAGTTTCTGATGCAAAATTAATCAAATAGTACTTGGCCAAGAACTTTTTTAGTACTTTTCTCCTTGTACATGTATCTCAATCCTTTCAAAGCTAGGAATGTCTGAAGTCTTAAATTCATTTTGAAATCTCCCCTTGACTACAACACTGAAAATTTGGTCCTCAAATCATTCTTTTTCCCATTTTCTATGATCTGAAATAAATCCTGATGAGAAAATCTTCAAATGGGATATGAATACAACAATGTAACAAACCAATCAACGCAAAACAATACAAACGTAATCGCACCACACAATGACAGACACACAGTTCTCATTGTCTAAAAGCATAGCACCAATCCACAGGTAAATGCTACATGTACACTCATGGAGTCAGTGCTTGCTATGGACCCAAGCATAAAATCTCATGCTCCGTTGTTGGTAGCATGCTGGCAGTAATATAAACGGCACTGAAGTGTTGCCCCATGAAAAGTCCCACAGCATATACCATGGAAATTCAATGGAAAGCTTCATTACCGTGTCCTTGTCAATTAGTATTTGACTTTTCTGAAGTGAGATTGTTGATTATCATATTCTGGAGTGGGAAACTCTGCCCACTTACGGACATTTCAGAGCTGACAATATGAACCAGGGGGCCAATTTCATAGAGCTGCTTAAGCACAAATATTGCTTAAGCAGGAAAAAACTTTGCTTGATAAACAAAGGTTACCAGCTCAAACTCTGATTGTCATGCTAATCAAAAAACAGCTCAATACGATCCCCAAACAATATACATCACCTGGAATTTTGGCTAGTTACCTGATTTATCAAGTAAGGTTTTTTTGCGCTTAAGCAAATTTTGTGCTTAAGCAGCTCTATGAAATTGGCCCATTCATGACTTGGATCCGTCACAGCACAGACTCACCAGGGTAAATGATAATGAGCGTGATCAGCCACAATATGGATTGCTTGGTTACCCGCTACCCACTTGTTACTATACATGTGTATGTTCAAATGCCATTATATGCAGTGTTTGATGAGTGCATGATTAAGGCGTAAAGTGACAATGACTGCTTATGGTAGCATGATCGGAATATCTACATGAATGAAGGATCTAAATGTCACAAACCACAACAAACACAGCAAACGTATGTTAAAAAGGTGGTGAGGAAACGTGGTGTGCAACCAATCAATGTGTCGCTACCATGAGATCCACTGAAAATGTATCAAAGTCAATTCAGTCGATTTAACAAATACAACCATCAACACCTAACCGAATTTCCCAAATCTTGTCTTGCAAATGACCCTAGCCATTGACAATGGATCTTTTGCAACACGAATGAGTTTGAGGTATTTCCTCCAAGCTTTATCCCAGCTGCTTCTCGTTTATTTCCACTGAATCTCAGATATGAATCAGCAGCAATGGAAATCTCTGTGCAGTGAAGTGGCAAATCTGGCAAGTGTGTTAAAAGGCACACAGTGCAGATGAGTGTATCACAAGGCCCCGCAAATTTGACCGTCAGTCCATCACAGAGTTATCCAACGGTCAGTTCAAATGAACTGGACAAACACACTCCTTTCTCATTTTTCACCCAGCCACCTATAACTGGTCTTGTGACAGGCCTTGTGATGGACTCAACTATGACACTTTCACGCAGCGTATTACAAAAACTGTCGTTTGTACAGTTGCTGGCCTGGATGGGTCTGTGTCCTTCCTGCTTGCAGATATAGGTCAACAATAAAGCACTGTGGGGTTCAAGGTAGGGGTTAAGGGCAAAGGCTACGGGTGAGGTGGGGTCTGTTTGGGGTGATTCACAGGTTACACCTTTTTTTTCTGTCTTTGGTTGACAACAGGGCATGGACATGTCTGTGAGGTGGCTTTGGCAAAAGTGAAATGTACCTCCGTCCGTCAGCCCAACTACAATATTTGCAGTCATGAGGAGCTATCTCCAACAAAATGCAACTTTTTCCTATTCTTTCCCCACTTTTACAATGACATTTTCACAATGATGCAATAGGTCCACAGAAATATGTTCTTCTCAGGCACATGATCTTCTAAGATTTCCAAAATTTTATTATTGAGACAATGTTAGTCATTTCCCTTACGGGAGATGAGCTAACACTTATCTTCATTCCCTCCTCCACAAATTCCAAGGCTCTCCATTTTTCCTCTATAATCTTCCTTCTATTTATCCAAGCTCACTAATAATCAGAAATTTTAATTTAGCCTGTTTTTAGGTGTCTTCCCCCAACAACAACAATGTATCCGTTAATCTGTTTCTCCTGCCTGAAGCATACATCAGCAGGTTCTATTGGGTCTGATAATTTTCAGTAACTGAACAATGGACATATCAGAAACAACAATTCTTTGGCAACATATAGCTATAAGTTGCCAGGAATTCAAACCCATAAACAAGCCCAAATTTAGATTACAAAGAATTATTTGAAGAGCATTATTTCAACACCCACCTTCAATAGAGTAAAATATCCCAACACCTTGCACAAAAAGTGTACCAAATAGCTTCAGAAACAAACAAAATATCCAAAATTGACTGGTTATAAAAGCTGACTGTCATTTCCCAGCAGATGTTAGGCATGGTTCACACTTCACATGAGATTGGAAGCAAAAGAAGTTCCTCAAGGTAACAGTTAACATCACAATGAAACTATCCAGCTTCCTTTTCTGCATTCCTGTGAGGTGTGAATTAGCATTTGATAAGATGAAGGGTTTCAGTTAGTTTAAAACAAAAAAGAGATGAAGTGGAAAATGTGAGAATAAGAAAAGAGAGAGGAAATCCCTTTTTCGATAGGCAATCCAAATCGTTTACACAGTAGAAATCAATAGAAAAGTTGACGTCATTCTTCCGTGGTACATGCATGCAAACCACCAGGAATATGGCCACAAATGTCCCCTCACTTCCCCCAATTGATGTGATGTGTCCTCTATGTTGTCTTCAGCTTAACCAATTACGAATTAGCATCAGTTCCAAATTTCTGAACAAAATGGCGTTCTTTGAATGTTGTATCCGCGGGAGGAATTCTGTGTGAAGTATTCTCTGTGGCAATCGTGCTTCTTATTTCCAAGGCAGAGTTTGTCATCAAACGTTTTCGTCTGGTCAAGCATTTTATAGTGACCGACCCAGCAGGCCAGTAGATTTTTGTCTTAACCCTAAAAGAGCCAGGGATCTTCTGGAATGCTGTTTTTAATTCCAAATACAGGCCCAGATGAGGAAACGGTGGGGAAGTTCATGTATATTTACATAAACACATAGAGTTAGGAAATGTTTACACAGAAAAATGTACATTTGTGATGTGTCTACTGTATGAAAAAAAATCTAACCAAAGTCGAACAGAAAGCATGATATGCTACAGTAAGGGTGAACAGTAATGGTAGCCATAGGTGGAGAAACAAGTTACAGATATCAATAGATATGCTGTAATTATTTTATCCTTAAGTCTGAGAATCTGAAGAGATTTATTCAAGCTCCACCTGTCTCTATGTCTTTACGGCTAGCGTTACATGACAGAGCACACTTGGGATTTTTTTCCGGTAGCTTTTTCGTGGATTTCCATCATCTGGAAAAAGTCAAAGGAATGGAAGTTTTGTTAAGCTGGGTTTGAAAATCCTGTTAAAAGCTAGGCTGGGGGGGGGGAGCGGGGAGAGAAATGTCTCACCGGCAGCAGCTCTATGAAGTGTGAATGGCTTAGAGGAAAGCCAGGCCACACTGTTCAGAACACACCTCCCCCTTTGGAAAAAAACACAAAATTCAGAGCTTTTTGCTCCATGGAATGTACCACAGCTGGAAACACAGAGGCTGGGAAAAGTCTAGAATGTTTCTAACATTATACACATATCTCACTAATTTTTGGTCTAATTTTATTTTTCCATTTGTGGTCTTACCTCTTTCTCAAGAAATATGTTTGTACCTTAAAAAATGGAAATATATATCACCCATTAATCCTTTCAAACATTGGAATTTCTGAGTAAATTTCCACACTACTAAATGAGGTTTTGACTTACAGCTTCAAATTTCAGCGTGTAAATGATGAATTTAAACTATGTCATTGTAATAATTTAAAACACCAGACATCAAGGTTTTGATTCAGCAGACTTTCTCCAAGCTGAACATTATGCTGACTTTGGCTTGGTTTTCAAAATGACCCACTCTAAACAAGGGAGTGGAGATGTTTAACAGGAAACTCTTCATTGTGCTTGATAATTCAGTTGTGTGTCAGCAGTATGGCCATAAAATTCTTCACTAAACAATATTTCTTTTTATGAAGTAAAAAAGAGACTAAAATTTAAACGAACTCCATCCTTTGTTGCATTTTCCTGTTTCACTGCTAATGAATGCAATTTTACATCAAATCTCCAAGTGTATCAGTCTGGCCTAAATTAATGTGATTAAGAATGTATACAATATATAATCTGAAAATATTAATTTTTGTAGAACGGAAAGAAATCAGAGGAGGAAACTTGAATTTCTGAGCTCATGTAAAGCCTCTCCTGTCAGAAAAAAACAATGTTAGTACATGACCAGGTCTCATCAATACACAATTTGCAAAAAAAGATGATTGGTCAAGTTCAAAGAAAGTTCCAGGGATTCTCATGCTCATCATGTGCATTCAGCTCAAATCTCTGAATCTCGAACATTTGGATAAAATTTTATTTCAAATCATTCAGGCTTCTCATATTTGAATCCATTTTCTGACTCTTAAATTTCCTTCAACACAAATGCAGTTTATGTTTGAAACGGTGATAAAACTTCCTAATTTTAGACGTTACTGCATAGCCTTAGATACCAACTCAAAGGCCAACACTGAATAAAGAGAAAGGTCTTCCTATTCTGAGAAAGCATGCAAAGTTACTGAATTTCTGGTGTTCTTGAGCACCAAATGTTATCAAAATGGGTTGACTACAGTAAAGAATGATTAACCCTGAAGGTACAATGTGAATGTGTTCCGGTTGCATTTTTAGCCTTTTACTTTCTCTGCGGTGTAAGTTGGGATTTAATTACTTTGGAGTCCAACCCACAACCTGCTAGTAAGTGTCAATGTTCTATCACTTGATCATTCAATCTGTTTGGGTAAATGATCCAATATAGCCATGGAGACAGCTTCTGGCAACAGTGACATTACCAGTGAATACATAGTGACAACGGTGTGTCTTTGAAATCAGAGAAAATCACTCCAAAGCAGCAGTCTCTTAAGGTTTGGAAACTCAAGCATCTGCCACTGATTTGGTACCGGGTACAATCCTACATTTGCAGTTGTCCATTAAGATCAAGTAACTGAAGAAATTATTTTTGAAAAGCATATCTAGTTTCCGGATAGCTATGAGAATAAACCCCTGGGAAAGTATTCTTTCTGTCAAGCTGTCATTTTGGAGAAAACAATGAAAGAAGGCAGTTTCCAGCAACCCATTACAAGATGCATTTTGGACTTTGCCAATAGCTTTTAAGTTGATGACATGCATACAAGCATTGATGCACCGCACATGAAAGAGCAGTTGCCAAGATTTGTTGGTTCAGAGTGTAACATCGTGTAGCTGCAATTGGCCAAGTGAGAGTTGAATTTGAGCACAATTTAAAACACCTCTGCAAGTTTTGACTTGAAGTTGAAATCTTAAAGAAATATATTTTATTGGAATATACAGCATTTGCTAGGCTCAAACTTGATAAGGTTGGATGCAGAGCCCCTTTGAGATTCAACCAGTATACGTATCAACACAACTCTCTGATTAATTCCCACTTCAAAACCAACATAGCTCATAATCCTGGTTTTTTTTTTCAATGTAGTCTGCAACTGTTAAGTTTAAAATTGAACTTTACACTTTAGGCAGGCAGACCAAATTTTTTGTGAGAACATCTCATTAAAACATGTGGCAAAAAGTAGAAATAGATTAGTGTTTTCACAGTATAATTTTAAACAGCAACTTTGGTTTTAAATAACTTGGAAGTTAAGCATTATTATGTTTATACTAAACCCAATAAATATTCATGACCTAGTCTTGCTTCCTCCTCAACTTAATCACCATGATGCATATATGTGACATCTCTCCATAAATACAGCAGAGTTTAATCTTAAAAACCTGACGAGAATCTGCATCGACGTAGATGTGGATTTTAGTTTTCCAACTTGAGATACATGGGTACAGATTCTATACCTGTCCAGGATTCCACACATGCACAAGTGATCCAGGCCCACTGCCAGGGTGGGTGACGGCATACAGACAAACACGAGATGGACTTGTGCAGTTTCAGATGCACACACTATGCAATGTGCATGCCAATGAGCGCACACGCGTTGTGTGTCAGCCTAAAGGGACTTTGTTGCTCGGTGACAAAGTGCCCTCTTCAATTTATGTGGGGAATCCATGCAGCCTCCGCAATGGAGGGCGTAGGAGAGGGGGTGTCACTACGCAGAAAGTGAGCTGACTGGATATTAGGACTGAAGCTGTGACGAATGCGTCAGCTGCGTTTACTACGACACTGCATTTGACAGACATAGGTCGGTGACAGAGCCAGAGAAATCCAAGGTGTCAAACACTACTCTAACCACAGCTTGAATGAGACAACCAGCTGACTGGGTCTCGTTAACTCTTGCTAAACTGTTGTTATAACTCACACGAGCTGTGCAATAATATCTAGGCACATACTTGAACCCAACATCATTGCCTAGCTTCTAGTGTTTGACATTTCAACTTGGTTTCCTCTGGTTCTGAAAAGGTATTCAGTACAATATGCTCCATGCAGGTGAATGTGGTACTGCAGGCCTGCCTGTGATTAGTAATTACAGTAGATCAGAGATTGTGCCAAACTTCACATTTGTTGAGAAACTTGAGCTACAAACCGCTCCAATTTGTGTCACGTTACATCAAGTATTATTTTTTGGTTTTTTCCCCAGAAATTTATTGTGCTAAAAATCTTCAGCTTATAAGTTGAACCAAAGCTCTGCCACGGGAGACGGCGGCAAGAATTTCATGTCAACATAGAACTAGCTGGCTTGGTTAAGATGTGCATGATGTTAGTCTAATGCTAGCCCCATGCTAATTATTCCCACTGAAAAACAAGGTGCCTTCAGTATCTTCGTTCTGATTGCATGAACTGCCGGTAAACAACATGAATGCAATTGTGAATCTAGAGAATTTCACCAAATGGAGCTCTGGCTATTTTCAGATTATTTTTTTTACTTCTGTCAAAACAAACTGAGAGTATGAAAGAATCCATTTTTGACAAACTTAGCAGAACCCATTTTCCATTGGATCCACAACTGCAAAAATTACTGTGTTGGCTGAATTTAGGCAGGTCTGAAGACAATCATGCTCACTGACTGAAGATGACAACGACCCAATGCACAAAGAAAGCAAAAGTAAACATCTTGGAACGCAGTGTGTCTACATGCATATGACCACAGTAGCAAGGCAGAAATTAGAATAAAAAAAAAAAAAAGCATGGTTGAAAGCTCGCACATTGCTGGGAAATGAACAGTCACTACATTAAACTTGTGGTGATCTTACATCCTGTTTGCCCTTGTTAGGCACCTGTCCTTTCATTGCGGTTTCCCCATTGGTCAGCGGCACCAGCTGCGGCTCCGCTCTGCTGCAGGGAGGGGGCGTGACATCATCTTTCTTTTTAGGGGCAGGTTCGGGTTCCTCTTTGATTGCTTGTTGGGCCTTTACCGATGACGGGTCTTCGAGTTCAAAACTGAACACGCTGACGGTATCCTCCTGATAATTTTATTTGATTTTTTTTTACGACAAAAATGGACCAACATCAAGGTACTTTACAGAAATAGCTGGAACTATTTTCCAGTCAAAACGGGGGAGGCATTCGAAGTCTTAATTCAAAACCTTGTACTTCACTATAGGTTCCTGTGCAAGGATCCCTTGATACACGGCTCAGGCAGACGACCAACAAGTAACATCTTTTGGTGATACCATTTTTCAGACCAACTTGGTAACAAGTTCAATATGACACAGATTTGGCAAGTTCTTTTCTTCGAAAGATCTTTAACTACCACCCTGTAATGATGATGACGTATGAATGGACATGAAGGATGGGGATGATTTTTGAAATTCTGTCTACAGCACTCCTCTTTGAATGCTATAGATTCAGGGTGATGAACTGGCTCCTTACATTGGGGTTGCCATTTTGCATTTCCTTCAGTTGTTTGTGTCCCTGTATCATCTGCTCACGGCAAAAGAAATAACAAGCCAGGCCTTTAAAAGTGGGGTGACAGGCCCAATGTGTGGAGGTCAAACATCAAAGTTAAAAACATGAGTGAAGAAAAATTGAAGTAGTTTCACATCACTCTCAGATTAAAGAACACACATTTTATGATGTTCCACACGCACTGTATCATGGTAAAAAAGGGCAAATGGGGAGAAAACGCAGACCAAAACAAAACCTGCTTTTAATTTGCTAGGTCTGTAAAGATGAAAAATCTTTTCTACAGCAAATCTTCAGACTTTTGGCAACTTGGTGCACTGACATGTATGACTACGTGATAAATTCCCAATCTGGCATTTTTACAATTACTCTGCCGCAGTTTGCTAAAAATGGAATCTCATCTTACACTGGCTGTTGGAATAAGTAGCTGTTTAGTCAAAACAAAAGATAAAAACACAGCAGAGTATGTTAATAGTTGAAGGAAATCAAAACAGCAGGAAAGGTTAAAAAATACATTTGGTGAGAAGCCCTGAAAATATGGAAAATGGAGACATATTTTCTTCACACTCTTTGCGACAGTCAATGATTTAAATTTTGCAGAAATCCAAGTATTCTCATCATGTTTCGCTTTGATGTTTGTTTTAACCATTCTACATCATTAACTCAACCATTCTACCTCCTGAATATCCAATGTGACTACCTAAATGTGTTCACTTCAAACATTTATTGCAAACTAAATCTACAGTAGCCTAAAACTGTAATAATGTGAGTTGTTTACCTGTCCATTGAGCAAAAACTTTCGAAAAAAGAATTTGTTTCATAAATTAGTCATCTCTTTAGTAGGGTTTGGGTCTATTGAACTTAAAAACAAGAAAGGTATAACTTTAATGAAACTCAAAGACAAATCCACCAGAAAACTAAACTGAACCAAATGTTTGTTATTGATTGTCCTTAAGAATATGCTCCACAAGTTCAATTACGTCTATGTAACAAACCAGTTCCTTGTCAGGATCATTTCAAATACAAAGATAGAGTGGCTTTTCGTAGTATTTGGATTGACCACTGTGACTGCCAACTCCACCAGTGGCTGCCAACCTGACCACTGTGGCTGCCAACTGCACCACTGTGACTGCCAACTCCACCACTGTGGCTGCCAACCTGACCACTCTGGCTGCCGACTCTACCACTGTGGCTGCCTACCTGACCGATGTGGATGCTGACTCGACCACTGTGGCTGCTGACCTAACCACCGTGGCTGCCAACTCCACCACTGTGGCTGCCAACTCCACCACTGTGGCTGCCAACTCCACCACTGTGACTGCCAACCTGACTACTGTGGATGCTGACTCAACCACTGTCGCTGCCAACTCCACCACCGTGGCTGCCAACTCTACCACGGTGACGGCCAACTCCACCACCGTGGCTGCCAACTCTACCACGGTGATGGCCAACTCCACCACCGTGGCTGCCAACCTGACTACTCTGGCTGCCAACTCAACCACCTTGGCTACTGACTCGACCACCGTGACTGCCCACTAACAAAGACCATTGTTACAGTACTCTGCTGTTTAGGGTACAACCCATGTAAGCCATCTGACATCGTATTAGACATGACACTAACAGGTAACTGGTTTGACATTGCACTGAACAAGTGAATTTCTTTTGGACCTACATAAGCAAGAAAGGACACCAATGAGAAAAAGACAGAGAGATCAGGCCATTGAGGTCTTACTTTGTTCAGCATGTGCACTCTGGTCTTGAGCTTGGTGCCTGTACTGAAAGCCACTGCCGAGACCGAGCGGAAGAACGGCTCAAACTGCTGCTCTTCAACTGGCTTCTCCTCCCATTGCTTGCAGATCTCCTGATGTTCACAATAAATAAACAAACAAACAAACAAATTACATCCACAAATACACATCCAAAAATGCCAGAGGCATTTTACCAACTTTTGGGCAAACTTAGCTATGTGGTATATTCAACAACAGCTGACAGCAACTCTAATTTTGAAATAGAAAGGGCAACTTAGTTCATCTTACTAAATCACTCAATTTGGCATCGTGAAGAAAATGGGCATAATGTGGGTGAATAATGTTCAGGGTTCCTACTACTTAAACAGTGCGTCATATTCTTTTAAAGGCCTCTAACTAAAAAGCAGCTCAGGCAATTTGCAACTCGTTTTGCTAGGTTGGCTCACAAATATATCAGAAGGTGTGACCTTACCTGTAGCCGACGTTCCTTCTTTTCCAGCCTCTCAAACTTCCTTTTCAGCAGGAGGAGTTCTCCTTTGATCTGCCCCACTTCATCCTGCCCATCAGCTTCTACAGCGGTGGAACTGATGTGTGCCTTGCGGCCAGAATCTTGCATGTTTTCCATCTGCCGAAGCTCCTGATGGTAACAAGCACGGTAACGTTATTATCTTTGCTATTATTGTACAAATTTACTCTTCAAGTTTTTGTCAGTGTTTTTGTTGTGAGATGGCAACACGATTCAAGGTTTTATATGGTACAAACTGTTGTTAAATTCTAGAATGGCCAACACTGCAGTCCGCTTATGCCCATCCCAGAAATGGACAAGACCAACACAAGACCTTGAGTGTGATTTTGAGTTGCAAACTGTTGGACCTGAATCAGGGGTATGAGTGGCCACTTAAAACTAAAGCTGAAAACAGCCAGCAAAAAGCTGAAATGTAACAAGTTCCCATACTTTTGTGCAGACCAGGTGTACAAAAAAAGCTGAAATTCAGGGTCAACATCTAAACAAAAAAAGCTGAATTCTCACACTCCTGTTCAATACTGTATTCTTTTGTCACTGTTCTTTAATAGTTCTCTTGCATATATACAGCAATTTTGAGGTATCAAACTTATTTATGAACATTTATGTAGCATACTTCTAGACTTATGGACGGAAAACAGAACCAACCAACCAACCAACCAAAATGGACTATTCATCACGTAACTCTGAATCGAAGAGGCATTTAAAAGAAACTGTAATCATGAAGCAGAAGTTGTTTTATTAGGAGATCAAGTCCAAAAACAAGAAGGACTGTTGTACAAGATACTGCTCCGAGACATTTCTTTCAGCCTCAAATTACGAAAAAAGCAGTGTTACTGAACAACGGCATCTGCAACATACCTTGGTAGTTAGTTTGGTCAACTTGTTGTCCGGCGCCGTGTCAATCTGCCGGCCGTAGACACTGAACTTGATGCTGCTGTTCTCAAAGTAACTGAGGACGTCCTCGGTGGTGCTGGGTATGGAGACAATGCGGCTGTGATTCCACTCCGGGGACAGCGTGTCTCTCTTCTCTGTCGTCCAGGTGTAATCTGTCTCTTGGTAACACTTATATTTGACCTTCAGGCCGTGGGAGAAGCGAGACTTGTGGATCTCCCCATTGCGTACAGTTACCTGTCCAGGGGAAATAACAAAAATATATAATCATATGGAGGTAACTCTACATCCGTGTAACATTTCGAAAGCTGTAACAGCTGTAAGCAAACTTATCAGCAGGGTACAAAAACCATAGTTACTGTCAACACTGTCTGCCGGCATTGAACCACTGGTTTTAGGTTGTTAATTTGACACCAGAGTGTTTAATTGAATGCCCAGGCCTGTAGGCTGGGGGGGGGGGTTCAAACAACCCCCCCCTGCTTCTGAGTTCTGCTTGTTTTGGGGGTTTTTTTTAGTACATACTAACATGTCTTGCATTATACATCCTTCAGTTCGTGACAAACATGCAACTTTTTCGAAGTTATGTTCCAAGGAACATCACAGGCCCTAGTATAAAAAATGTGTTCACAGTGCCAAAAGTTCCACTTTTGGGTATGACGAGCCCCCAAGTCTCCGGTCAGGCAACAGGCCTGATACCTGCAGGTTTTCCAGTGTAACATCAAAAGTTGAGTTCAAATGTTGGTCATCTTTTTACTGGAAATTTAAAGAAACATTTGAGGCTTCATGAATGAGACTGACTTTGTAGAATAAATGAAATTTTCAATAATGAATCTTAATTTAAGTTTCTTTAATCAAGAACTTTTAGGAACACAACCGAATATTATCTGGTACTTTCAGTTAAGTTTCACTATTTTGGAGGATGGATCACAGACAGTGTTTATTTGCTGAAATGTCCACAGTTCATTAGAAAATGTCGTCAGCATTTAAACATTCTGGTCAACACTTAGTGTTTTCTCTATAAGTCCATGTATGTTGATATAGACTTTTAACGATGGACAATGGTACGGTTCATTGTTGAAAATGTAGTTCATTACAGAAAAATATTGCGTTTAATTGAAGTCAAAAACTAACCTTGAAATGGTAAGGTTTTCCCAGCAGCTCATTAGGGTCATCCACAAACTCATCTTCTCCGATTGGTTGACCATTCTGGTTGCATGGGGTGATATTAACGACCAATGAGCCTTCTTCCTTACCCTGAAGAAATGAAAAGAGATGCATAATATGTGTTAAATGAACTACTTCAGGCTGGATGACATATAAATACGCAGGGACTTCCTAAACATGGACCATAAGTACGTTCTGACAATTTGTGTACATAGCGCCACATGATGATTCTAATCGTATTAATGTTTGAATTATTCCCATTGGGCTTGTATGCACACTGGCTCAAACTAGTGCATGGAAGTTGAGCTGTGGACCACAGATGAGCGTTGTAGCAATTGTCGTCCTATGACAATGTCTCGGAGTTTTGAATAAAGGAACAATGTGGTAAAAAGTGTCACACAAATCTTGAAGAAATGACCACAAAGGTTCAACATTTGTAAAGTGCAACTTTGTAGAGGAGAGTGGTTGTGGTGTCTTGTCATTTTGAAGAGTTGGTATTAAGGGCCAACAATTAAATCTCCCACCTAGGATAAGTGTGACGTGGAGTAGTACAACGGCAAGGGGTTAGAGAGGCTGCTTTTTTTGGATAATTTTAACACACCTAGTCTGTAGCCTTCTGAAAAAAAATTGAAGTTTCCCCTCCAGAAGTCGGTCCACAGTTAGCAAACACATGGTAAAAAAACCTGCAGATGCATTCTGTTGAAAATACTTTTTTTTTTTGTAGCAGTTTTTAGAAAGGTGTTAGACGCTGTGTTACATCATTAAGAGCCCTCAAGCTAACACCTGCATGGCCCTTCAAATGGAGGGTCTCAAATGTGAAAATTGTGTTTATAGCTGGATTCAGCATAAGGAGGGTAACGCCTTTTTTCATGCAGCATTCTCAGTTACATGTGAAACCACTGCAGAGGAGGGGAACTCTTCAACTGTTACGGACTACGATTACTTCCAGAGTTAAAATTACAGTTCAGTTGAACAACTGATTGAAATGAAATTCATGGCTGGTATATTTGCTGCGTTCAGGAATAATGGCCTTCATTAGAAAAATGGCTGAATCAGATTTTAAGTCTTGAAGCTAGTATCAATGTTGAACTCAAGGAAAATTGACATGCCCAGAATAGCACATGTAAGCTTATCTTTGTCCTTACTATAAAAATTCAACACTTCTGGATAGAAAAATCACAAACCTTGAAGTCAGTGACTGCAACCTTGTCATCAAAGTCCAAGTAATAGCCAAGACTCTGGAGAAAGACATTGGCCGTGCCAATCAGCACATCCTCAGGTGGCTCCCAGAATGGGTCCTCTTCTTTAGGTAGTTTCAAGACATCCTCATCGCCGTCAATGTACCTCTGGTACAGATCCTACAAGTGTGACATAGGGAAGGCAATATGAGGTTCATGTACAGATCAAAACGCTACGTTGGGATTTCAGTTTTGTTGAGCTGTGGCAAGTTTGTGGAAAAACTTGGGATGCTGCTGTACGTTAGGTAACATTTCCTGATCGATCTTCTATCAGAGCTCCCATTCACATGGCTTCATCTTCAGATCGCACAGTAGGAAGCCAGAAAGGGTACAATTCACAACACACCGTGCCGCCTCGTTTGCCTTGAAAGCCTTCATTTTCTCCCCCACATTTCATTATCTGTCTTTTATTATGTCATGTGCCCACAGGACATTTTAAGAGAACACTTTGACAAGTAGAGGATGGATTGGCCACAGTCTTAGTTTTAAAATTTACATAGCTGACAGAGAACATTGGATTACGACCTGCAATAAAGCAAGAGAATCATATGTGACAGGAGCCATCACACTGTGATCACGTGATACCTTTAAATTCAAAGCTCTTTGCAGAACTAAAATGTACACCCAACTACTGAGTGCATCAAGGATTGTACCTGTACGACGTATCTACGATTGATGAACTTCCCTCTCTCCCACAGCCAACTGTTTTGGTTCAGGAGGTCTTTCATTTTCACCATAACTCTGGAAAGAGCCAAAAAAAAAATAAGCTTAAGCCAGCCATGATCAATCACCTTCTTAATTCATGTTTATAGCAGTTTTACACCATTTGGAATAGTGTGCTTTTGGTGAAAAAAGTCTTACACACTGTGATTAAGAGAAGATAAAGTGGTACTATTGTAAAACTAACTTAGAGACAACTAACATTTTTACATACATTTAAAACCTGCAATAAACAACTATTTTCTTTATTACCAATTTGATGTAAACACTATCCACTAAATTTGACAACCTGTTCAGAGGTTTTGTGCCAGTTGAAAGGCACATCAGAGACCAGGCATTTCTGTAATGATAATACTAGAGATACAAATTCACCCAACAAAAAAACCTACTGGCATAACCAACAAATACTCTGCAGGTATTACACATTGAAACTGGCTGGAGCAACTAAGTTTACGTCAACTTTGTTTTGCTAAGTAAATGGGCTTGTGAAATCTCACTTTGTTTCCCTGTTTGTGCCCTCCTGTGCCTCCTCGCTCAATAGCACTATCTCAAAGCTCTTGTGTTTGTCTAACTCCTCACTGACAGCGTTGACCTCATTGACCATGGGCAGCAACTCAACGATCTGATCCTGCGTCCTCTGTTGATCTGCAGCAGGAAACAAGAGTCAGTGTTGAACTATACCTTAGAGGACAGGGTAATGTTCATCGTCTCCGACAGACTAAGTACACAAATTCTTGGCAACATCTTAAACACACAATTCCTGGTTTGGTATACTTCACTAAAACTGTGCAATGAACAACCGAGGTTTCACGAACTAACGTGAAGATATGCATACGTACACGGCTTACTAATCTGTCACTTCAAGATTTTGGTATTCTGAAATTCCAAACTAACACATAAGTATGTTTTGGATGTGTTTTTCAGAGGAGAATACTTGCAGATGTTGGAAACACATTATCTACTCATATACTTGTGAAATGTAGTAGCATTTAACTAAAAATAATTCTTACTGGGAATAAAGGTTTCATTTTGTACAAATAAAAAATGTCCCGAGACTTACACATGTTAGTGTGGGAAAATGCACATTATGGGAAATGCAAATACTCAACGCAAAGTGCACACAAGAAGCCTTTGTGTTACTTCATGAACTTAACAGGGATTGTAAGTTCTCTGCCAAAGATGTCAAAGATGTCATCTCGACAGAAATGGAATGATGTGAGTAAACTGTCTAGGCCTCTTACTGATTTACTTTGGAGAAAGAGCCTCGTGAAAGACGTGCAAAGGCTGTTTTTAAGGCCTTTAACTTTAACATGGCTTAGGTGACATGGTATTTTGTTAGGTTTAACCTCATATTTGTACTATAGCCAACAAACATCTTGATGTGCAAATTCTCTTACAAGAGACGTCAACAAACTGCGTTTTCGGATCATGCACAGACTACAATGTGCCTGACATGCATTTTGAAAGACAACTTCACAAACTCATTTTTGATCAATTTTTTACTGTTCACTTTGTGGCTTTGCCCATTGTTTTGAACCACAGCATCACAAAACTGGAGCGCCGTGACGCAATTATTTTCAAACTACCAACGAGGTCCATCCCGGCAATGTATCTGTACCTTGCGTGAGATTTCCGCCGGCCATCAACCCCCTGGCCTCCGCCAGCTCCTTCTGGGCAAATTCCCACTCCACCACGGGTGGTGTGCCCTCGGGGGCCTTGGGGTTGAGTGGGTTGTGGAAGACAAACAGGTGGTTGGAGCCGAACATTACACGGTCCAGGTGCTCCAGCGTGCGGGCACCAGCCAGCGGCACACCATTGACCTTGATCTTACAGCTGGAGCTGTAAGGACGCAGGGTGATCTCGCCATCATTGTTAGTGACTATGGCGTGCTGCTTGGAGATACTGGATTACAAAACAGAAGGCTTATGTCATTTGACACCGACCCTTTGCATACAGTGCCCATGTTAGAGATGTTCTTTTGTTATTTCAATGCAGTGATAAATGAATGCACTGAAGGCCTATTCATGTATTTCCATGTAGAACATAAGTGCTCATCTCAGAGATGGTTGCTGTACAAAAGATCTATTGTATAATTAGAAGCCATTTGGGGGGTCTGTTTTATTATTCAAATTCCCAAACAATGAATGTACGCAAGGTCTACTCATGTTTCAGAATACACAGCATTTCTTGATTCAATGCAGACAGGCTTCGGTTTCTGAATCTTGTGACTAAGTAACTCAGCCAAACTCTGGTGCCAATTGATCTGCAGCTAGATGGATGTCAGCTGGAAAAAAGCCGGTTATACAAATCCTCTGGCTAGTAACTTCAAATATCTGCCAGAAATTTGAACTAAATAGATTTGAATCCAACATACATAATTAATGACTCCAAGCAAATGAAATGAAACATCTTCACCACATTCTCAAAGCACAAACCTGATTGCCTTTTTCAAGAAAGCAAGGTTCACACATTCCCCCCCCTTTGACCTGCCAATGACCACCTTCCCGCATCTTCTCACTCACCTAAGTCCACTCAGCATGATGGTCGGTGGGGGGTCGGCGTCCTTCCTTCCGATCGTCGTCTCACTGGCGCCCAAGAAATGGAAGACCACATTGCTTAGCATGTGGTCCTCGTTGAGGTTGGCAAAGTGAGGCTCTTTGTTGCGCCGAGACTGTACGATGGCCTTCTGGTCCACTGCCTGATCCTCCTCTTGCATTTGTTGCTCATGCTGAAGGAAGAAAACAAGCATTAACCATTCAAAGTTAAGTAACGAATTTTATTCCTTCATGTGCCACTGTAAATTAACTGATGTTAGCACCAGTTTTGCCGTCAAGACCATCACAAGGCCAGGGGAAAATTTCATAGAGCTGCTCTAGCACAAAATTTGCTTAAGCACGGGAAAAACCTGCTTGATAAATCAGGAAACCAGTCAAAGTTCCATGTGATGTGTATTGTTTTGGGATCATATTTAGCTGTCTTTTGGTTAGCATAACAATCAGATAGAGTTTGAACTGGTAACCTTTGTTTTTTTAAGCAAGGTTTTTCACGCTTAAGCAAATTTTGTGCTTAAGCAGCTCTATGAAATTGGCCACACATAAGGCCATGCCCAAGATCAAGACCAGTCATGAGTGACAGGGTGGACAATTTCATCAAAATAGCTTTTGACCTGAATTCAGGCTGGAGGTCTTGTGTTGAACTTGCGATGATCTGGTGATGGTCTTGTGAGGTCTTGGTCCTTACAGGACTTTGTAGTATTTTTATTTGACAACTTTCACAACATCAACAGATACACGAGGGCTTTGGCTACGAGAACTGACCTTTTTGTCCCAGTCAAAGTCTTCCATAGCCTCTTGGTTGGCCATCAGCTGGGCCCTGATCTCTTCCATCATCTCTTGTCTCATCTTCTCTTTCTCTGAAGATGTAAACCAAAACAAAAACCAAGATGCTTAGGAAACCATGAAGTTGGAAATGGTTGGGGGAATGTGTCGTAACTGGTGACTAATTTTGAGGCCAGGAATAAGACAAAATGTCTTTCAAAGTAAAAGCAGCAGTTAGGGCAAGAAAGATCAGGTCACCGAGACCACAGTTCCCAGTTATTAAAGCATTCTTCCCCCAGGAAGATCTGAGACTTTCTTTTAAGCTCTAAGATTAGAACCAAATTATGCACTTTATAATGAAAGCCTATCATATTGACAAACTTCCAGGAGCTGCTATCTGAGTATGTAGTGAGACCAACTGGATGTGAGCTGATGCTATAACGATACAAGGTTGTCCCAAACAAAGCCTTTATTCTAAAATTTCCCTCAAAATTACACTTGACATGGGACTGTCCACTGAGGGATTCAATTTGTTTTGAGGCAGTAGCACTAAATGGGTTACTGTTAGGCCTGTGCCGGGTACCCGGGTACATAAGCAGCATACGTAAAAAAAACATCTTGATCAATTAAAATTGATGCTCTGAATACAGTCCCAAATCTTCTACCCCCCAAAAAATCCACAAGGAACAATTCTTTAGTTACAGCATGCAGCCAGCGCAGGGAACTTCGTTGACCATTTCCTGCAACGCACTGCAAAAAGTGGCCTCTCAGTGATAACCTCCTGTTGGTACATTGCTTCCTCCATCGCCCATACTGCCTACGATGAAATGTCTGTGGCACATCTACCAAAAGTTATTGCAGCCCATGCTGTCCAGGTCAGTCCACTCATGAACTTATTAACACCTCAGGTACAGATTATAAATGTACAGGCCCAGCCTACCTTCAGGTGTCATGTTCACGCCCCCTTCTGGTGCTACAATCCCGCCTCCTGACATGGCATTCTTCAACCTCTCGTTCTCTTCCCTCAGCTCGCGGATCAGCTTCTCCACGGGGTTCTCGTTGACTACTGCTTTGTTCTTGATCTTCTTGGCCCGGTCTGCGTAACGCAGTGTGCTTAGGGTCTCGTCGTGGTTTATGTCCGCAGGGGAGAGGGCAGCAATCATGATAGTTTTGCTGTGTTAGGAACAGACACAGGAAAGGGGTTATTTATTTACAAACAATAAATGAAAAGACTTTTATTTATTTCTAGTGTACAGCGCAGAAATTAAAGAGGGGTAAAGTCTACTTCCCCAACAGTCCTGAGATATAATAATAATGTCACACTTTGTTAACCATGCTACAGTCAAAGCAACCAATTGGAAATGTGTGGAATGACTGTTGGGTAGGTTTGAGAATTCTTTGAATTCTTGTTAATCAAACCCATTTTGTCAGGTTGCAATCAATCAAGCCAATCTCAGGTCATGTCACACAAGTCAATTAACAAATGAAAGGGGACGAACAATGATGAAGTGGTGAAGGGTATTCCTTTGTCCAAAATCATTTGCATGGCTTGAGACTGTATGAATGATTGACTGACTTATTGGGATTTCGTTGAAAATCCGATCGTTGATGTTATGATGGGAAATTGGAAACCGTTGGTCCTGGTGTCTATTACGCATAAACTGCAGTGGCAAACAAAATTTCATATAAAACCACAAAAAATCTCAGTGTCTTTTGTGAAAATCCATTATGTGAGCAGCACTGAATAGCACAGCCCCTGACCTGGTCCTACAATACCATGTGGAACTCACACATCTGATTTGTTGGACAATGATTTCAAACCAAATCAACAGATCAATTCTGTGGGTCATGATCATCTTTTACCTGTTGCCACCGAGAGCATTTTGCAGGAGTTTGGTCAGCACTGAGTCACGGTAGGGAACAAGTACTTTCTTCTTTCCCATAGACAGGTCAGCCAAGGCCTAAAGAAAGTTTTAAAAACATGATCAGTCTACCTGATCTGGGTATTTGCCTGGGAAATGGTTATGCGTTGCAACTTTCAATTAATCCTGAAATTCTTTAACACTTCAAACCGTTTACATTTGCCGGAACACTTTTGCCCATAAAATTAGTAAGCACACTTCCAAAGTCATGTAATCCTCCAAAGCATACTAACCCTTAAAAACTACTTTAAGTTCTTTGCATGGTGACGCAGAGAATTAGTGAATGTAGCAGTCTCGAAGCTTCTGAGATTTTGGCAGTTCTAATTTGCCATAATTTCTTTGTTTGTATAGTCTTCTAACTACCTGAGCCTCTTTTGGGTTTTTACATTTTGTTTTTGATTTTGTGGCTCTATGTATTTGGTATAATTCCTGTTTATTTGACTTTTTTAGTGTTCATTTTCTGGAATAATGGTTTTGGGTTTTTATCTGTGATCTTAAAATGATTTAGATTTTCTTGAATGTATTAAATATCATGCTATCTGACACTAAGTTGAAAACAGAGATGGAAAAGATTATCTGTCTTGGATGTTAACAAATAATTCTACACAAGCTACATACGCTTGTAACGAATTTCAGCAAGGTCTCTAATCAAGTGTGCCTAAAAGGAAAATTCCTGCCAATGTTAAAAGCAGATATTCAGCTTTGAGATGGAAGTCTAAATGCTGCAGGTGTCAAAGGCACTTCTGAGAAAGGGTGGCGGAGAAAAGAATGGACTACCACAACTTACCGAAATGACATTACCCAGTGATGACAGTGATTTGTTGATGTTGGCCCCTTCCTTGAGTCTGTCTCCAGTGGCGCCTGTGCTGTCTGCACGCTCGCTTCCTGCAGGAGGATTGGGGAGGCGGGGGCGAGATAAGATCATGAGATAAGAACAAATCTGCTGATTACGAGGCGATGCAGGGAGATGAACAATACCAAAGGATTTTTTTGCCAAATCTGAACTGAGTAACTTGTGAATTGACATACTGGATGACTTGTGATTGGTTTGTGATGGGCTGATGGTGTCTTGCTTACAATTCTGTATGACGCACGTAGCAGTGACAAGAAAGTACTCAGAGGTAACAACACTGATTTCAACAGGAGAGTTAAACAAGAATGATGAATCACAACTGTCATCTTAACCATTAGGTGGCATCGAGTGGATGGCTGCTACATTTGCAAGGACTCTCTATCGCTACGCACCTGCCAGATCCACCAGGTTGATGACACTGGTCTTCTTTGTCTCTTGCCCAACATCGTTCTTGCTGATCTGGTCAAACTGGATGGTAACTACGGTGTGAGCACGACTACTTGTGGCATTCATCTGGGTGGCAGCTACTGTCCGGTTAGAGGTACCTGTAATAGCAGTAACCACAAAAAGAGAATTATTAATCTTGTTATTATCATCACAATCCACATACAAGCTTATTTAGGGTACATTGTACTGAAGTTTTTGGAGGGCAATACATCCACAGTGAACTTCCACAATGCTCTATTAATGGTTGAAATTTTAAAAGAAGATGTTACAGAACACACTAGGCCATTTTGAAGCTGTTTTCGATAACATAACGTCTAATTCACAGCAAGGTATCTGGTATTCAACCTGCTTTGCAGAAAAACCTTTTTCCAACAAATAGATGTGTGAAAGACAAATAAAAGAAAAGGTTGCAATGACTGGGGAATCCCCCAACCAGCCTTACCCTCCTCAATCCTGTTCTCGATCTCCCTGTAGCTCCCCACGGCCACCTTCTTGAGTGACTGGACATAGAACAGGCCCTCCTTGGGGTTCTGTCGGACCTGCAGGCCACCCTTGGGGTTGGTCTTTTGCAAGAGGTCTCGCACCTGCTCATTATAGATCTCCAGCATGGAGAATGTGACTTCATATTTCTGTGGGATGAAAGGACAACTGACAGTTACAATCTACATGTACAAATACAACCTTCAACAAAGAGCAAACTTTGCAGATGTCTGTGAAATGAAAACTCCCAAGTGTCATTATTTACTATTGTGTAAAGTTTGGATCCCCTCGACACGAGACAAAATGTGAGGGGATTTCAAAACTGAATTTGTGGTTTCAAAAACCTGATTTCTTATTTCAGCTTGAACAGTTGCTCAAGACATGTCCATGAATAAGAAACCCTTACTGATTAATATTTTAATCAATGATATGATTTTCATTTCGAAAAATTTTTAGACCAAAAAGGAGCTGAAGTGATTTACATCGATAATTTCCCTTCACATCATTCAAGAGTTTGTCTACATTACTCCAACCACTTTTATGCGGGATAATGCTCCCACTGCATGCCAAATGCAGCAGAGACATTTCAATTGGATCAACAGTGCCTTGTAATCAGACAATATGCATGGAGTACTAAATCTGATAGAATCAAGATGATAGAATTAACACACCTAAAACATAATGACATCACGCTTTGTTTACAAGTGCCCTTTCCTATGGCAGTTCGATGGATCATGTCCCACATCACTGCAGCAGGAGAGCGAACATGTAAATGAAGTGTGAAGTCATTACGTTATAGGTCTATTTGCTCCGAGACCTAACACTGTGACAGCTGGTTGCCTGTACCTGAAATCTACAGTGGCACCATATAATCTCTACTCGTTGGTAGGAGCAGAGTGCTGACGAGTACCAGTGCAGTTACTCAACATTTGGACAGTATGCTCTATGCATATGCTCCATCCATGGTCGGTCTCCCAATGTATGGACAGACATGTCCAAAAGTTCATATACCGCACAGGTTTATTTTGTAAACTCCACTCACTCCAAAAGGAGATTATTATAGGGTTCTATGGCAAATGTACACCCGTTGGTTGCCAACATTCATGTTCAAGAAATTGCAAAATGTGCCTTTGAACTGAAATGCATTAGTCTCAACGTATCAAATTCACAGAGCTACAAAATGGACTCGCAAGGTCACACTGTCACCTACTGGAACACAGTTTTGCAACAAGGTGCTAGATTTCAGGGTATGCATTCATGTCTACTAAAGAGAGAGAGGAATGATTGGGCCTACCCCAGCACCCACATACAAGGTGGGATGCTGCAGCACCCACAGCTACCCCCCCCGCAGGTTTGACAACTCCCAGTGAGCCGTTTAAGGTCAACAGTAACCAACTTCAAAAGCAAGGAAAGTCAAACACTGAAGGTAAACCTTACCACTTTGCCATCGCCACTTTCTATTGTCTTGAAGAGGACATCACAGGTGATTGGAACAATGCCCCTAAGAACAGAAACCAAAGAGAAGAAATGTTCTTGTTTACTTTCCACAAATGCCCATTCCCCAAACCTGTCATACTTCCCTAAATGAAAGGTTCTACCAGTCATTTATTAACATTCTGTATTGGGTCACTCCTTCAAATTTTTGGAATGAGAAATCTTTCCCAAGTAGCACATACTTGCATTGACAACCCACTGATCGGTTCACGCTCATGAGGCTTTGGACTTTAGGCTAAAACATTTCTATCCTATTTTTCAAACTTATTGATTGCTCTAAAAGTAACAACTTACTTGTTTGGCCCATAGCCCACCATAGAGTACGACTTGCCAGAGCCTGTTTGACCATAGGCAAACAGCGAGCAATTGAAACCTGAAAGAAAAACAATAGACATATTAATACAAGAGCGATAAGAGGTAAAACCTGCTTAACTCTTTATCCTTGTTTTTATTTAATGTACTTACATGTATTTCAGTATTTTTCCACTTACCTTGGAAGGCATTGTCCAAGACCCCTTGGCCCAGATCGTTGAAGACGTTCTGTTGCGATGCATAGTTACTGCCAGGGTTAGCAGCCAGGATACCATCAGGCTGCTCTGTGAAGCCATCATGTGACCTGCAAAAGGAGCAGAAACAGAAAATAAGCGTAAATAAATATGAACATGAAAATAAACGTGGATGTTCCAACAGCACAGTCTTGGCCAATGGCTGTACATTTCACATTTTCTGCTACTCAGGATCAAGTTTTGAAGATTCACTTCTTAGAAACCGAGACTTAAATAAAAATGAAGACAAGTATGGGGAGGGGACAATGTCAACACAAACAGATGAGTCATTGGACACAGTGGGTCTTTGTGTAGGAAGTTAATACAGAGGCTAATGTTCAAGGCAAGGGTGTGACGTTTACACATTTAAACATTTAAACAAAAGTTCCAATTTGTTTACAGATTTTCCAAACATTTATACGGATCCACCCCTTTTAGAGGTTTGATGTTTTAATTGACGCAATCTGGGGTTCAGTTTTATCGTTAACGATGCCTGGAAAATGTAATCTGATTTTCAGAACACTTTACTGCTCGGTCATATCACAGGAACACCATGATTTCATCACCGGAACTTTATGTGAACTATTTACATTGTATACAATTTGTTGTGTATAAAGTTTTCAATGACACCACGGTAAGGGTGAGAAGTTTACACATTTAAACATTTAAAAGGTATGGAAACGTTTTCAAACGTTTTTCAAATTAAATGTAAATTCTCATCCTTACTCCAAGGAACCCACACACAAGCGGTTCAGCAGAAAAGGAATCCTTAAACTCTTTCCTTTCCTGGATGCAAATATCTTTGTGTTCAGACTGTACTAATGTCTCCAGAGTGCTCTGGAGAGGGCAGGATCTTCCCAGGAGACAGTGCCAACATCTCAGCTCTGGACGGTGGTTATTAAAATCCCTTGACAGGCATTCCCAGGGATCGATACCCGTTTTGTGTTTCAAGCAACACGCTGTTACATGTATTTGAAAGAGCCTAATCAGCTCTTCACATGAACAAGAGATGGTGTGTTTTATACCTGTGTTGGACAATCATGGTATACCTACACACGTTTATGCATGTTAATAGGCAGAAGGATGCGTATACTCATGTGTCTAATCATTTGCTCAGGGTACTGGGGTGCCACAGTCCCCATCAGCCTCTCCCTTCTTTGCCAGTGAGGGGGTACTTCAAGTCAGAGCTGTTGCTACGTCAGTAAGACTGCTTTGTGTTCCCTTCCCTTTCTTATGCACCCTCTCTTCCATTTTCCTCTCCTATCTCCACTTTTCACCCGCTTAGTTTATAAAACTTGTTCAGAGGTACGAAACAGCCATAATACATTGTACCTGTGTCATTTCTCGTGTCACATCATACAATATCAATTTGTAATCGACCTGATTTATTGAACTCATTTGTATCCTGGGGAAAAAATTAGACAAATGAAGCTCACCTGTTGCCAGACATGCAAGGTAAACAGATAATTGAATACATGTAATAGACTGATAAGAAATATGAGGGACTGAATTCAAAGTCCATACACAGCTTTTGCCATGTCCTTTATCTGCATCAGTACAGACCTAATTGAAATATCATTGGGGTTAACAAAGGTCATGGATTGTTTGCAGTGCAATGCTATATGAGATCTATCTTAAATCCGTGTCAATTGTGTTGTTTGCTTTCTGGACATTCAATAACGTGATTTATATTTGATGACCAGACACGTTTCTTACTCAACCATGCATTATGAATACTCCATCTTTTTTTTTTTGGACAGATCTGCCATTTACCTTGTGCTTACACAAACAAAGCAATCATGATGTGTTGATTGTTCGTGCTTTCTCAAGTGTGGAATGCTTTGGTACCTTTGTGAAAATGGTCCTGACATTCAATTAGTCATATGCTTACACACACACACACAGACACTTTGTGTTGTCACCTTGGTAACGCCTGTGGTGCAGCAATCACTTAGCAACAGCCAGTAAGATTCAGGAAATGAGTTTCTGCATAAACTATTGTACACATTTCAGCATGCGTTAACGCTACATGTATTCATTACAATCACTACAACCAACAGCTGACTGACAAATTCACTCCATCTTCATTTCTGAGTATGGCAGGCAATAAACCATGATATCAGACATCAACTAAAAAAATGGTGGATACCATGTTTCATTTATAAGTTTTCTAAAAGTGTTTTTGCACATTCTGAAAAAAAAACTCTCCCTATTGCTGATACAACAAATTAACCACACTGAAGAAAGAGGGGCATTGTAAATCAAATGTGAAAATCAGTAAAATGCACCTAGAAAAAACAGCCCAAACACAGAGAGGGAAATCCATTCAGCTTCTTGCACTTTACATCTGACAGGTCAGTTTCTCATTGTAACATCAACACGATGACAAAGTCATAACTGCAATCTGTAAATCCCTTCCCGAACACTTGTCTGAATTTCAACAATAATAAATCACTGCTTTTATGATAATATTTAACACTTTCCCACAGGTAATGTACTTTGCTCAAGCATAAAACTCATCGCCTTGCCGACAATTTTGGTTATTCTTTAACCTGACAATAATCACCACCTGTGAAGGTGATCCATCTACACAAATATCACTTGGCATTGTCACAATTCTTAACTGAAGATAAATGTAAGCCAAAGTAATGTATAAAACCAATATTCACAAATTTATACTTGAATCAATAGCAAAATTTTGAAAGGTTCACTCTAGCACTCAGTACGTACTTTTGGGAAGGACTTTTCTTGACAAAACTTTCCAATCCACAGATGTGAAATATTAATGACCAAATCTACAGAAGACTTTAATTGGGCTGATGAATATTTCAATAAAATTGGTCACTGTCATGGCTGGGGGCAAGGCATTAACGCTGTATGTAAAAAAAACTTAACAAGGAAAAATGATCAAATCAGAGGAACATGCACGTGTACAATATCACTGGTGGATGGGGGGTGCCATCCCCAAGCTTTTTCTTTAAATAATGACAGGTAATTTTTGGATATTTTCATTCATCTTTCTTCCCAAAACATGTGAAAGCCGCCCTAAATTTAGCCCACCCCTCAGATAGGAAATACATGTAAAAGGTAACATAAAGATTCCATTTTTTGGCCCCTCCAAACCTCCCCCCCCAAAAAAAAACCCCCAATTTTGGCTCCCTCAAAAATTTGGCTGTGGATTCATTCTTGCACATACCGTACAAGTATGCATGTAAACAAGTATAAATTATAATCTATCCAACATAAGGTGGTGTCCAGCTATTTGCTTTGAAAAGCATTCCTGACTTTTGAATTGGCTCTGTAATTTTTTTCACTTCAAACCTTGAAAATGTGCCTTTTTATTTCAATCAAGTTTGTTTTCAGTTTTATTTTGCTTTATTAAAAGGTATTTTGGTGCCTTTTCAGGTTTTTATGTTAAGGCCAATTCCCATATCATGAACACGACTATGTCATCCAGGGGAGAAAACCTCCATGTAGTACTGATTTGAGAGAAAAACTGCCAAAATATTCTTTTACGTTGGTATCCTGAATATCCTTTCTTTTGGTTATTTATTGCTGTGTATTGCACATGGTAATAAGTCAATGAGCAACTATTGCTTAGAAAAGTTTCAAAGAGCAAAACTGGGTTCGCACCTTTTAACAGAAATCATGAAGGGAATAGTGCTGAGTGATATCTTAGCAACACTGTCCTCAGTCATCAGGATAAGCATGAAAACCTCTTAATGTTTAAAAACATGGACTTTTCAAGGCATCAAGCGTTAAGTTGAAGAGAAAGTGCATCTTACAAAACTTCCCTCCATGAAACCTTTAACACTTCAGAAGTTAATGGTACTGAAAGACTTTAAACTGACTAAACAGCCAAGACTTTCCTACATATAGTTTTTTCTCTCCTCAACACAAACACCTTTACCCCTCCGGGCCCCCCCCCACGAAGTTGAAACTATTATCAATGTTAACAGCCTGACCAAATGCTTTTCATGGCTAGACAGACTGAGGTGGGATTTTCCCTAGAGTCTCCCACGCACAATAGTGGTGACTGTATAAAGTGCTTGCATTCTGAACTCCACCTATGAACAAAGATGCAGCCTGTGTACAGGAACTTTAAAATTCAACTGGATCACTTTGTCTCAGTAACTGGCATTCATGTACTTCAGCATCACTAATGTTCTATGAATTAATACATCATAAGCAGGCTCTTTTCAAGGTTTTTTCCTTAATTTGTGGCCAGTCTTTATCTGGCTTGATTAAGCATGGGTTTCTTTCAAATTGTGATTTAGTATAAAAATCCTTTTTCATGGTCAACTTCAGAAAATGAAAAAATAACAGAGTTTTGAAAAAGCATGCCACCTTTGCAATTACACCGGCTCCATATTCTCGGTTTTTTTTGTGCGTGGTTTTTTTTTTTGCTTTCTGATTTGAGCAATTCGATACTTCAGATGTGGGAAATAAAAGACATATAAACACGACAGATAAAAACACTGGTGAGCTCTGCAAAAGAATATGCTTTAAGTTTTTTTCATGAAAGCCTCCTTTGAATGACAAATACTGTTATAATCAGGATTCTGCATGATAAATGAAGAGGAATTTCAAATGTCCATAGTGTCATAGTTCAAACCAAACTTTACTGTCTTTCATTTCATTTTCTTTGGAATGACGTTTGAGGCTTTTATCCTTCTTGCTTTAATTTATAAGCATTCATTTGTGATTTTGCATTTTCGCTTCCATGTATAAGGCCAAATAAAAAAATTGTTGTGTTTCCTATTACACTGAAAAATAAATTAGGGTGGTTGATTGGGTAAAAAATTTTATTTACTCTAAATCTTTATAGCCCAAAAAATTAGGGTCGGATGATGATCTGTATTTTTTTTTGGGGGGGCGCATATATTTGTAGCACTAAGTCAGTGTCAGATTAATACTGTACATGCGCATGTCAATGTCACATACATCAGCACTGTGATTGCGTAGGAAAGCAGTTGGTTATTGAAACAGAAACACACAAGAGCCGTCCATCTCATGCAAAACCAAAATAATTCAAACAATACAATGTAGAGGACGATGTACACAAAATTAGGCTCGGGCAAGGCACCAGAAGTTTTTATATTTATTGATTTGTCAAATAAAAAGATATAGGTTCCCCATGATTTTCTAGGTTGGGTGGGGTAACCGGAAACACAGCTATTTTTTTGTTTGGCCTAAGTAAACCTTGAAATTTTGATAAATAAAACTGATAGCATATATATAAAGACCCAACACATTTTACAATCAAGGTGCTTAAAATTCATTTGATATTGCGATCACCGATTTCCCTCGTGGTCATGGCCACACTGAATCAACAGTGACACAAAATTATTACTGAACACTTTCCCCTGATGCAATTCCTCTTTTCCCACACATACTATCAACGTAACACTACAGATTGAAAACCTATTCCGTTGAATCTGTTACACTTGTAGAGTCATCATGGTTTGTACTTCATCACATCAACAAAAGCTCCCATAAATGTCATAGCACATCCGCAACCAAGCAACAAGTACACTTGTGTATGCAGCGTTGCCCGGTTGCTATGTACACACCTGTGGTGGTGTGCACACTAAACCTCTCAAGCTGGTAGGAGTTTTGATTGTCTTGCCAGCTCAGTGGCTCCACTGTATACAGGACTGTACAATATCCCCCTGGCTCGCCCTTACAGAACCTGTGACTCTGACCCAAACTAATCCCTGTGTTATGTAAATTACACCATGGATGACAATAGGATCTGACAGTGGTACCACACAACACATAGCTAGGAAATGTGGGGATGTTATTTGCACGCAACGGGATACAATACTTAAAAGTACTGGCCCCTATGAGGAGTTTATGTCTCAGCCATCAATGGTTTTTTGGGGGGGAGGGGTTTGTATTGACAAATGTCCAGTTAGGGGTAAACTACAAAGTCACTGTTTGCTTTGAGCCACTGCGGCAACAAACTTGATCCCTACACTGAGACTGAAGCTTTTTTGTCAAAGAACTCCAGTGGAGGTAGGATTTGCTCTGAGCGGTTCAATTCATCTCAAAGGTGATAACAGAATAGAACCCACAACAAGAAAATCTCCATGGAAACAAGGCTCTGTGCCAAGCACATAGCCGGGGTTTAGTTTGCCTACTGCAAGTTGGAATTTTCCTTCTGTTGAAATCAAAAATGAAGTGATGAAATCAAGAGTAAGACAGCAGTTAATTTCAGAAAATTTGGGGGAAAACAGTATAAAAAGCAACACTTTTGTCATTTGTTTTCCTAGTCCTCAATTTGCATTTATAATCAAATTACCATCCTGAGAATCTTCCTATCAGTGTCTTGATTTTGCTCTCATTAAACTAACAAGCCCCTTGCATACTCCACTGTTGCATCCACTAACAGTACTTCTGCTGCATGTCTGCAAGACTACGTCAGATAAATCTGTGAAGTTCTTGAGGAAACTCCACAATTTTCAAGTCCAAACAATTGATGCTCCAATCAAAGTTTGGCCACATAAAACATTTTCCTACCGAAGAAATGATGAAAGCGGAAGCCTTTTTTTCCACATATTTCAAAGAATCAAACATATCAAACAGATTTTTCCCATGATGCCTACATTCACGTTTGGCGGAGGTTACAGAAATATCACCCCCTTGGTTGGAGTAAGATTTTAAATCAAAATGTACAATTACCAGAGTCCTGTTAAAGAGGGTAGTATTTTCATTCCGGATTTACATTTATTTATTATTTAGTATACTAGTAGCATCATGGGATTATATTCAACACTTGGTGAATTATTCTTTTGTTTTGTACTAATGCTGAGCCTTAGTTTTACCAGGCACTAGTGTGTAAAAATACAACTGGGATGTAGACAGAGCAGACATTACAAACTGAACATTTGAAAAGGTTTCTGAAATTCAATAAATTTTCAGCATCAAACTTACATACTATGCTTGATTTATCAAGATTCTGTGGAAGGCAAGTGGGAGGTTAGGACTATTCATTTTTACATTCCTTTGAGAAAAATATTTGGGCATCTAATCACGAACATATGCATATCAAAGAGAGTTTTGCCAGAATTAATCCTGTAATTCACGAGGCAGAACAATAAACCGAAAAAAAAATTAGAAAACTTGATAACATTACCCCTGAATAAAAATAACCCTTCTCCCCAGATCAATTCAGCAAATGCTCATCATATTAATAATGGAGTTAAGTCAACATATTTCCTTTTTTCCCTGGTACCCCTCATGTCAGTCTATGCTTGACCCCCGGTGACAAACCATCTGTTCAAAGATTCCCCTGATCAAGGGCTGCAGTAAAATAAAAACTGTTGACAAGCCTCCTTCAACACAACCACAACAGAAGCAGGCATTATTGCTCCTGCAGACGACCTGGCCATATACATGTACATGTATTGACTTCCAGACTGAAAGTACACAGCTAAATATTTACAATGCCTGGGGTGTAATATTTCAAGTGGCCCAAGGGCAGGAGACGTCAGAGGGCATTTTGTCAAAGAAAAAATCATCACTTGCACCCTTTAAAATATTCTTCAGTTGCTTGCTAAAGTTAGCTAGGGATACCCAATTTGGTACCCTCTGCGTCTACACCCACAATAAACATGTCTGCCATTCCCACAACCTTACACAATTATTTCCATGTCAGACATGTCATGCAATTAGTCCGCAACCAAACTCTGCCGAGTATAAATCTCTGTTTGTACCCTAGCAACACTGTCCTGAGCCAGCGGTTTACACAAATGAATGCTCTTCAGCAAGTCTGGGTTTGGCCTCATTAATCATTGAATGCTATCTGCCCATGTTGCATGAAAGTATGGTATGTAGCCCAACCTTTGATAGCCGAGGAGATATCATGCGCATAAACATTTACTAGTAAATGCAGGGAAGCAGATGTATTTTCACGTGAGTGGCGGTCCACTGAACTCAGACACTACAAGCAAGAGATGCTGGAAGTTAAAGAACCATATGACAGAAACATTTCAGTAAAATCCTTGAAATTGCACCTCTGTGTTACAATTAACCTTTTTAAAAGATTTTTATCTTGGGGCCTTTTTTGGTTTTTGTGCTAATATGAATTTACATATTCATGACAAAGCTGTAACGTTACCTCAGTGTTGCATTGATTTGTGCACCACAGATCACCGGTAGTCAATGTTTTTATACTTTGTTATCAAGGATTTCCATTTCCTTTGGCCATTTATCATTGTATTTTTAAGTAGATGTACAGTATATATTGCAAGAAGCCAGCGAGTAACTTTTCCTCAGACACGTTTTCAAAGCAAATTTGGAGTTCAAAATTTGAACATGAAAATATACAAACTGAATGGTGTCCTCCTAATTTATACATGTGTCACACTCACAGCGTCCTCACTTGTCAGGAAAAGATTGGTCAATTTTGAATGTCTAAACAAGTCAACTTAACAGTTCACTCATTTCAAATAGTTTTCATACCTTGCATGCAGAAGAGTTTAAACATGCACAAAAAGTGATTCCAAGAAAAATCATTGCATTGGCACTTTAACAACTATTCACTTTCTGTTTGAGACGTTAATTCTATCTCTGCAAGTACTGGGAAGGAAGGGACATTACATGTAATATTACCATGTGAGACAAACACCACTTGACACAGAAAAACTAGCAATAGTTTCCCAAATCTCTGTAACGTACACCTGTTTCCACCCAACTTTGAAAAAAAGTCAAATTTTTACATGTTAGAAGTAGCAGAAAAGGAGCTTACTCAATTTCACAAGAGTAAAGTTCTCCTTTTACATGTAAGCCCAGTAGTGGTGTCAGTGTATTAACCTCATTATGGGTCAATGAAGTTTACGTGTATTTGCTTTGCAAATTTCTCTCTATTTTGTACTGAAATTTTGCGAACAAGGTGGTCAAAAACTGTTGTGGCAAACGTCCATCCCAATCACATTTAATTTAATGTTCTGCCTTGTTCACAGCTGCAGGGTTTGCAGTCAGATACCTCAGACGTTATTATTTGCAATATTGAAAAACCAATCCCTATGACACACGCCTGTAGATATCCGTTAATTGATTAACCTTTTTGCATGAAAAAGTTCTGCTTTATTACTCTGCAGCTACTGTCAATTAGTACTAGTAGGTAACTTTGTGTGAACACTAACATCTGAAGATCTTTACTTTTGGCAAAACTTTACAGCCACTCTATGAAAATGCATATAGAGGTAAATGTTACCTCCATACATCATAAAACGTAGGCACTTTTCCTTCTTCCTCTCTTAAGTTTTTCATGTCCAGTAGAGTTCACATCCCATGAAGTGCATAAAACAAGGTGCAATCCATTGATGAAGGAGTACAATTTGTCACTTCACTCTTTGTCAACGACTACTGAGTGCGTTTTAATCTAAAAACTGTTCAGTAATTTGCTTTGACTTGGTCTTTGAAGTATTCCTTACAATACATAAAACATGAGATAAAAAATACTCGCAACTTTAAAAATGTTCAGTTTGAGGTTTTGGGACACTTGTTAAGGACAGAGAAATCATTTGTGCAAAAAAATGAATTCAGGATAGTGATATTTATGAAGAAAACACATCAATGAGAAGACAAAAAAAGGACAAGCCTTTCCTCAAAAAGTAAATTTTGTGAAATTTTTAGAAGGATAATTAAAATTTAAAAAAATTAAGGTCCTTCAAAACTTGGAACCTTTCCCCCAAACAACTGACTCAATACTCTACAAAACATTAAATCTGATCTAAGCCAACTGAGACCCTGTATGTCATTTACAACGTACATTCCATTTATACATAAAGCACTTGAAGCTGTCAAGATTTCAAGGCAAGATCCAGGATACAAACTGATAATTGGCTTTGTCAATAACACCCATGTACATTTATATACAACCCCTTTAACAATATCACCAACAGGTGTAGAATCAAAGTTCATGTGGAACACAAAATTGAAGGATATGGTGCACACAGACTGCAACTGTACTGATTCCAGGATAACCAATCAATCATTCATTCATTTGTGCACCGTTGGAGATCAAAATACTGTTAAAAGTGTTGACTTACCAGTAGGAGTAATCAAATGTGAACTGAAACAGACAGAAAAAAAAGGGAGAATTACCTCAGTAGGTTTAGAGAGATTTATTCCAATAGGCAATAAATCAGAAACAAGTCCACTTCGTAACAAATTCTAGTAACTGACAAAATGATTTCATCTGCAGCGACGTAGTAAGGATTTGGGGGGGTTCACGATAAAGTGGGAGGGGCTGTCTGGATGTTGGACATACACATGTACATAACTGTGATCACATCAAGTGGAAGGTGGGGCAACTGACCCTCACGCCCCCCCTTAGCCACACTGCTGCTCATCTGATAATTTGATAATGCAATATCCTTCTTAGTTAGATATATGTGTATTGATTTTTATTCAGGCTTAAAAATGTCACTTTTATTTCTGAAAAAATATCTATGAATTTCCTGTTTAAAATCTTGCACAAAACTGCACATGATTTGACAAATTTGAAACAGCCGCCAAAGTTTCAGTGAAATACACATTTTGCTGCAAAACTATACATGTACATGTGCACTTTTATAAGGTGCTGGCATCCTCTTTTCTCGTCAGCTACCAAAGATTATAGATTGGAAAAACATCTTCAGCATTTCATGCAAATCTGCTAATTCCGAGCAGAAATTAAGCTGCGTTGTATTTCCCAGAGTGTGAAATGCTCAAGGGGAAAGGACCTGTTGGTTTGTGATTTGCATGAAACATTGGAAATCAAAGGTACTCACTGTTTTGGGTTCTTCACCTGATGAAGCAAATTCCAAGTTGGCACAGGGGAAGAGTAGCAGGCAAAATAAGACAAGAAAATGAAAATTACAAAACATTTCCATTAAATGTACTTTATTTCAACTTGGGATTCGTGTTCACGTTCAGATGTCATTCATCATTGGGACATAATGGTCTATAATACTGGTTTGCATATATTTTATTTTCATAATTTGCTAAATGAAGGCATTCTATTTTTCCAGCGATTCCATTAACACGTACATGTACATGTGATAATTTGTCAACTTCATCATAGAATGACACAATCAGGGGTGGGAATGGATGAAAAAGACATATTCCCGAAATGATTAACAAGAAGGTTTGATCGTGGCCTCACAGCTGTGTATGGTCAATATTTGCTTGACGGCACCCCTTAAAATACTCATTTCTTGAGTTCTGTACTCAGTTAACTCTTAAATTGATGCAAGAGAGCACAGTAATAACGAGAATCGCTTGATTGAAAAGACCGGCCTCAAACATCAAAAAGGAATCTAATTACATTTTTCTATCCAGTTTTTCCTTTTATAACGGTTTGACAAATTAACCAAAACACACACAGTTGATTAGTAAAGTGTCCTCCTAGTGTGAACAAACTCAGTTTGCCATGCTCAATTATTAACTTAAAGCACAGACAACAAAGTAAATAATGTGTAGAGGTGAGATTATGTAACAATCGTGCCAAACCTCTACATCCTCTGTACATATCCCAATGAAAGCAGGACAATCCTGACTGACTGAATAAACTCTAAGCAGCCAACAATATGGGGCAGGACCAATCAATACTATTCTAACTGTCAATAGGATGCATTTCACATACTGTGAGGTTCTGTCCCTTGTCTGACGAATATTATTGTATGTCGTGCTGTGTGATGTGTATTCATGTACATGTCCTCATGCTCAAGTGAATGCCATTGAGTTTGTATGCAAGCACAGGCTTGAATAGTCCAAGGAGATTGAGTGTGCCCTCATCTATCACACAGCAACAAAGTCTTGGAGTTCTGAAAAAATGGTGACGTGGTAGGAAGTGTCTAGGCCCATTATTAAGGGGGTACATAGTTCCCCCCCCCCCCCCGGCGGGCAGCTGGTCCATCCAGGTGCTAAAAACCATCATCATCAATATTACCACAAACGTCAAATTGCAATGTACCCCCCCAACTGGTGCTGTGGCTCCCACCTGCTGTTTAACTTTGTAAACGACTGTGTGAATGTACTTGTCATTTTGAATAGTCAATAGTTTCAGCCGAAACTAATACGATGCCAAGAACGAGTGTAACAAGGAATGCTACAGTATGTATGTAAAATACTCTGTTGTGACTTGCTAACATGGATGCACTCCAGCAGCCGATTTCACAAAACTTTACGCAATGGCGTAACTCCACTTACGCCACATTTTATTGCCTAAGTTGTGCACCAAATTAAGATGGATTTCACGAAACTTACTCATTGCGTAAGCCATCGACTTATGCAACAACTTATGAGGTAACTTTAATACGCAGTCATTTTTAGGTGGCGTAAGTAAGTGCAAATTGAAGCAAAAGGGAACGGTTTGACTTGCTTATTGGGTCCAGTTAAGCCTTGCCATTGCTGAAATTATTAGGGATTGAACGAACAACTTTGTTCCAGAAGGTAATAATAAACTTGTTTGGCTGTGAGAAAACTGCCAAACTTTTTGCCCAGTTCTAGACGAAGAAACGACAAAAACATTTCAAAATGGCGGGCGGATGTGATTCAACGACTGTTTAATGACTGCTGTTAGATTGGAAAAGAACAGCCATCGTAAAAGGCATTTTTGTCCTCATCCAAGAAATTTAATATTATTAAAATGTGGCGCATCTACGCAACTTTTTGAAAAATCGAACGTAATCATATTGCGCAGCTACGGCATAAATACGGCATGTGACACAAGGCTTACACATGGTTCAAAGTTATGCTGGGTTTTGTGAAATCGTCTGCTGAAGTTCAAGAGAGCGCACATTCAATAGTGGGGGAATAATTTTCAAAGTAGGGGGCCAGTGGTGCGACCATCAGCCATTAATACGCCCATCCATGCAGTCCCACTCCATTAAAGGACCTGCAAAAAATGGGAGGGGGGAGGGGCATGCCCCTCCAGTCAAAAAGTGGGGGCCACTGGCTCCCCTACTTCCATCACCAGTGGGCCCAAGTGTGCTGCCACTGCAGAAGGGGCAGTGAAATTTTCATTTTTTTGAATTAAAACTGGGAAAATCCAATTTATTGGTAATAAATCTGCATTCTAAAACCTTATTTCAGCAATGTTATGAAAAAACGGAAGGCAGGTCATCAATAGGCCCAACAACAAGAGCCAAGAAATCACTTTTGTTTCCATTTACTGATCCATCCTATTTTTATGGCCTGACTACAACATTTACATATATGTATATCGACGGGTTCAAAAAAGAGGTTTACTTGCGTCATCACAAAAGGCTTAAATCTCAATATTTTCATGTCAAAACTATTTTTAGCATTAATAGCTGTTTGTGTTGGTTTTCGTACAATCAATTTTTCACAATTTTCCCCTAATGCCATCCAGAAATTTTGGACATATGGCAAGTACATGCATAATCAAATACATGTATTTAACTATTTTATCAAATGAAAGATTAACTTTTTAAATACTGAATTATTCGAAATGACTCAGCCCTACTGCAATAAAAAATCCACTCAGAATTAGTGTATTTATACACATTGGAATTCAGTTTATTCTGACACTCAGCAAAAAAAGACTTTGCCGTCAGCCTCAAACCTCATCCCCACAAAGAATCTTACCATCAAGACTGTGCAATTTTGTAGTTGCTCCTTTCATTTCTACGACAAGTTTAGCCCCTCTGTCCTTTTCCCTGTAAAATAAAATAAACATCAACGTCAACATCTTTTATTTTTGAACCTTCTGCTTTTCAATTTCAAAGTTCATTTAGATTTCAAACACATTTACATTAGTCTGGGATGGTGTTGGTGTTGGCAACAGAAGTATCCTTCAAAACCACGATCTATCCAAAACAAATTGTTGATATCTTTGAAAAAGCGACACTTCTAGAAAAACATTCTTTTTGTGAAGTTCTCAGGATTCGTCAGCCAAAAACTAAAATAACGGTGAAGAACAATACTAAGAAATTTGAATATTAACCAAATGTTATTCCATACAAGCTGACAAAAATCATCAGAGAATGCAAGCTACGTTTACGTCATGTTGGGAATTCTTCACGAGTCAATAATACCATTAGTGAAGTATTTTTCGTGGTAGTTGTGTTTTGGTCACTCAAAAACAGTTTCATCAATTTTCAATAGAATAAAAGTTGTGTAGGTGTAAGTGTTCGGATCTACACCATTTTCAAGAAATAACACAAAAAGTTTTCTACATACCTTGTGTTGAAGGGCCGCACTCGAACTGCCACCTTCACACTAAGAATAAAAAAGTAAACATAATACATTTACTTGATATCACATGTTTCAAATGCTCAGACAAGTATATGAACATTGGGACATGTGATGTATCCAAGTCTCAAGTCAGGGACGAGGGGACAAAATGGAATTTTTGCTAGAACAAAAGGGAAAGAGTTTCACATACGGACAACACTTGATGTCCCCTGCACAAACCTATGACATATGTCTAAAAAATCCAAGTGCTTTCTTGGTAAATGTTTCAGAATCTTCCCAGCTAAGTTTCAATTTTTAGGACATGTAACTTTTTCACAATTGTTACAAAATTTTAAGGGAAAATCAGTATTGTCAGTATGTGGACCTCTTTCCAACAAATGTCCTTATTTTTGTAGAAAAATTACCCTCCCCCCATGCAACTGACTGGGTCCTAGCCAACTAAAATGAGAGAATTTGGTTTTGGAGATTTTTCAATGCCCTTGCTGGCACTGAAGGAAAGAGTCCGCATATGTCTTTTTATGTCCCATGGTCTTAAAACCACAGGTCAAACAATAGCAATAGATGCACATCAGTTTGGACAGATTTTTTGGAGCTTGTATGACAGAGAAAGTGGATTTTTTTACTGCTTAAGTGAAGTAACTGCTTAAAGTTTAAACTGGGCTGCATTCAAAAACCCATAGTGTTACAAACCCATAAAGAAAGTTGTAAAAAGGTTGCAAATCACATGCAGTAGTGACTTACAGTTCTGCAAGTAATGTGCCCCCCCCAGCTGGTGCTAAGGGCCCCTAATGCCCCAAACTGGTGTCCGGCTCCTGTCTTATAGCCACCCATGATTGCGTTTCTATGAATCTGGATATTCTTAAGTTCTGGAGAAGTCAAATCTTTACAGACATGATCGAGACAAAGCAAATGGTGGTGCTGAGAATACTTACGATTCTCCCCCACTCGACATCCTGCTGGTCTCTGTGTTCCTCCAGGACCAAGGAGTAAACAGGTACCTGTGAGTGTGATCCCTCAGCCGGTAAAATTACCACCAGGAACCGCACACAAGACCGAGTGCCCTAGCAGTAAAACACTCGAATTTTTGCAGTTGTTGACTGACTGAACCGCTAACTGTTGTTGGACAAGGAACAGGTGTTTATGCAAGTCGCAACAAGTGCACTTGCACGGCACGGCAACCTCGTTTAACTGCAGTAATTCCTGAAATTCAGAGCCCGATCAGTAACTTTTCGCAACACATTGTAGCAGAAAGTCACTGTCCTCGCTTATTTCAGTCACACTCGCAATGACGACACAAATTCCAAAAGAATTTATTGTTAATTGCCAGCATTCCTTTTCATCCGTCGCCGACAGTGTTCTCGCTTCCCAGGCAACTGGCTGACAAGGATGACGTCACTAAGTCAGTATTAAGACAAGCGCACAGGCGATAGCACGGAAGCGAGTGAATAGCGCCCTCGTTTTGCTTTTAAATCCTAATATTTTCATACGGACCACGTCCCTTCCCAGAATAAGACACAAAACCAGTTTTAAAGCAACAAAAAATCAGTGTCAAATGTAGCCCTAGTCATGACTTCCCCCCCCCCAATACTGCATTGATTTATGGACTTTATAGGCCCTAGGGAATGCACGCACGGCTGCTTTTAACTACTAACCTGTTTCGTGATAAAGTACAGAGGGAAACATAGACATGACAATAATTGTACAAGACAGCGGAGACCACGAACGCAGCGAGAGACCCAACTAACGTCAAAATGAGTGACAATGAGATGTCGAAAAAAGTTTGGATATTACGGGCTTTCGAGTAGGACTGTATTGCTCATGCACATTGATAAGAAGCAAAACAAGAGTACATGGTCAACGCCCAACAAATTTGCTCTAAGATCAAACAACACTGCGACGACTTGAAGTATTTAGGTACGGAGTGTTATATGTAAGTGATATTTATGTTGGAATTAACGTGCCCCTTTAATACGACATTGATTTTATCAGAATGTGTTCTTCGAAAGAGGGCGCTAAAGTATGAGCCATCATCATCGCAGGGATTGGGATGAAGTACTTTTCTTCCCTGGTAAAACAGCTTCTTTATCATTGTATACTACGTCAAAAGTTAGGTTATCATCCAAGCGGCCCTCTTTGATGGGTTGGCCGGGTCGGAATTACAAAGGGAAGCCTAGGTTCTGTCTATAGAATGTTTAACCTAAGATGTGTTTATGCTATACAGTTCCCCATGGAATGGCGTCGAGTAAAGTGTAACACTATCACTTTGAATTAAACAACGCAGATATTTCTTACGGTTTCAAATTAAAGAAGTATTGATTGATTTGATTTTTGTACAATGTACAAGCTTGAGGGAGGATCATACTAAACCTTGGTCAAAGGTAATGATGTATTGAGCACCTTCATTTCCCGTTTGTTTCCTATACAGATTATATAACGGTATTTATGGAACAGTTTACCCAGCTGGAAATTCCGCAACCTCAACTCGCAAACGAAGATTACAAACCCTGATCTGCTTCACAGATTCAAATTCATGCCCTAACCCCTACCCTGTTTGCCACTCCGATTGCGTTTCTACAAAAGGACAGCCCGATGCATCCTACACACCAGAACCAATCCCAATCCCAACACACAGTAATATACCCACTCCCCGCGCCCGCATGCATCTCATCTATTCAAACCACCTCAGTTTTGGTCCAGCTTCGAAGAATGCTGATGTCAACCATGGGAGAGCTAGCAATTTCACCAAGGGACGAGGGTCTGGGCGTTCTGTCCATAGCTTTTTGGAACAAAAGAAGGCAAAGAAAATGGTAGTGGAGCTTGCTTGAACTGGCTGGTCAAGCTGCATGTCACGCCAGTGGACATCAACCTCAAATGACCTGCCACAAGGACACTCTCAGAGGCATCAGTTAAAGCTGTTCACGTCGTCACTTTCTGCGCCCCGACCATACGTGGGGCACTTTTAGTCGGTCATCTCCCCCGCACACACTGAAGGACGGCTTCTAGGAAAGCCTTTATTACCGGCCCACAAGCCCCCGGGTCATGTGCCCAGGAATTCAGTTACATGAAAGTATAATTTGCGGTCGGGTATGATAAATTGAAAAACAGATTATCATTAGTAACATTGCCTGCTCGGCCCACCCGGAATATTGACACGCTGTGAAATGGCCCACTAGGTCAGAGTAATGTTGGCCTTGATGTGGATTTTGCCCTGCAAAGAGATCCAGCCATGAAGTTTTTTGACCTCTGATTGATGTACCAACGTATGGAGACTCAATATAATAGCATTCTCTAAATGTTCCTTAACTGGCATTAAAAATGTGAAAAGGGGAAAGTGTTGGTGTACAAAATGGGAAAGTATTTCTATGGAACATCCTGGGCTGGCGTAAACCTTAAGCTTAGTTGCTTCCTGAATAGCTGGCGAAGCTCAAATTTGTTTGACTTTAAGATGGTCATGAAAACAATTAATTAATCCTGCACTAAACTTCGTTAATAATGCATTAAGGCAAAATCAAAGGCAGTTTTGCCTTTCAGAAACATTCTGCCAGGATTGAAATGTCAGGTACTCCAATTGTGGACAGGTCCATTTCTTGGGTGTGTATTTTGAATCTCACAAGTGGGGAAAGGGCGTAAACAAGGAGTTTGTAAAGGCAATTCTATCTGCGTTAGTTAGCAACGACAATGAGGTAGTGACATCACACATCGTTGGAATTACACCATACAGGCATTGTTTGCTGTGACGTATTTAATTTTGAGGTAAAACTTTGACAAGGTAATGAGTAATTGCTCGACATTGCTATGAGAATAGACCGATTGCGCCCGCGAAATAAATCACGTGTGTGAATATCAACCACATAGCAGCCACGTTACGGTAGAGTACCCAGCATGCACATCAGTAGCCTGAATATGGCACTACCACCGGCTTAAATTGTTGGTAAATGATCCTTATGAAACACTTTGCTTTTTGGTGGACGCTGAGTTTGTTGACATTTAATACCCACTGTAGGTCACGTGACTTTAATAGCGAGGGCAATATTATCTACCCGACCTGAGGGGTCACCATACTATTCAGGGGCGGCTTCGGGATTTTCAGAAGGGGGGGGGGCGCAAACTTGCCATAGTCAAAATGCAAGCGCAAAATGTGAAGCCCTTTCTCAATATAAAGCATTGGACTCTTTTTAGAATTCGTGGTTGTGATCTTGATCTTATAAATAGTCGCTGATCAGCTCCCATTGAACTTTGAAGGAACACTCAGCCAAGGAGAGGTGGACGGCTATTCATAAGCATCACGTTTAAAATGTTGTGCAGCCGGTTGGGGAAATGAGCATGGTCCGCCCCCTCTGAAGCTACCACCGCATGATGTCACCTACAACACTGCAACAAAACGAGAGTTCCGTTATACCAGGCAAGATATGGGACGGAGGGGTACCCCCCTTACCTGTCCAATCCCTATACACACTATAGACTATCATGGTTACCTAACACACACCCCCAGAAGTCTGTAAAGAATTCCTGAGATTCCGATCAAACAATGACCAACACTCTCCGTCCCATATCTTGCTTCAAATGAGTTCCGTTACAGTCAAAGGAATTCGGCAGTGGTAGTCTTACATATGGGCGCGGCTGGATACTCATATAAAGTGCAGTTCTGAAGTAGGGAGGGGTGCGTTATTTACTCATTCAGGGGTCAATTGGATCAGCACTACCTGTACTAGCTATGGCACCCTATTCATTCCCGTTATGGTCCAGTTGATAGTTTGAGCTAAGAAACCAGGGCACGTACGCGGCATGCCAAATATAAACCGCGAAACAAATAGTTAGGGGTGTCGCTGCTCGCGCAGGGTATAACGAGGGGAATTGAGGCACCGCTGGCTGTTGGAATTATACACCAGCGGAGAGCGGCGGGCTCACCGCGCCGTGCCCCCCTCGCTACAGCACCTGCCGCGATCCGCCGATGACGTTCGCGCTGCCCATCGCAGAGAGAGTTCAGTAAGTCAATTTAGCGAGCATCGGAGGCGAGATGTCTTCGACACGTGAATGCGACTTCTTATTTCTGTTGTCGTGATCTATTATTAGATATGCTTACCCTGCAGATGGGCAGATCGGATGACCCCATGAAAAAAAAAATTGAATCAGTAGGTGGGATAAGGGCGTTTCACCTTTTCTTGACGAATTTATTTGTGGCAGATGTGTCCCGCCCTGCTAATGCCATCGATCGATCCATAGCGAGCGCGAGTGTGTCGAACTTTAAGCTGGGTACAAGGGGGTAGAAAGCACTTTGTGTGTCAAGGAACTTTTCGGTGACGTCACCCTAACGAGGACAGGAGTGAAATTTCGTCGACCCCCACCATGCATCATCAGGCAAAAACAATGTCACACTCACAGTGAGCAAAGCAGTAGGAATTTGGGGGGGGGTAGATGTACCACTCTCCACAGAACGAACAAAATCACCCGACGTTACAGTCTTCTGACAACGGACAGAGCATACTGTTCGAAACGCTGAGTACCATCGGTTCTTTTCAGAACCCCACATACTCAAAAAGAGATGTTTCCATGGTGCTACGGCAAACCTTCAGTCGAGGAATTCGGAGAAGAAGGGTTGGAAATGGTAACACAAACCAACTTGATTTACAGAAATCAAGTATGAGGTCTTGAAATCCACAACAAAATGATTAAAACCCAACCTGTACACATTCAACGCAAGATTTTGGCAAAGATTTTGAGGAAAGGTACTGGAAATGCCCGCTCAAGGACGGCGAGGCTGCGCCGCTTCCCCTACCATCACCCGTTCTAGTCTATCAACGCATAAAATGATAAATTACTGCGCATGTGAACGTTACAGTTACTAACGGTCCCATCTGCGGGTCCACGGACAACTGCCCAGGTATTGAAAACCATTTAGTGACAGGTGACATGTACAGGGGCAGTATTTCAACTTGTATACCCATAGATAATAAAAAGTCGACAGTCCAAGTGACAAAAGAAAAGTAACGCAGATTGTAGCCTTGCCAATGCTTGGGACGGTCGGTATGGTTTCGACCTTAACTTAAGCCCGGTAACTCCGTGTTCTCGTCCATATCTCATCAATCAAGCCTGTCAGTTTGATGCACAAGTACACTCCGTCATGTCGGTCTTTCTGCCCCCATTATGCGTACCCCTTGTGGTATTCTTTTCCAAGGCAGCCCAGATTTCTTCTGTTGAGCCGTCCGTGGGGATTCTTTGCAAGATGACCCAATTTCGCTTCAAATTGTCCAAAGCATCATATCGGGCTGAAGCAAACAATCGAGAAGAGGTCAGACCAAAAGTAGGTCATAGACGAGGTCTATCTAGTTGATCAAAAGATGTATTACCCATTGCACAGCCTTTCTTTCACTCAAAATGCTTCTGTACTCATAAATTATCTTGTATGGTTTGCGTTCCAACTTTGTAAATGGCGCGAGCAAAGACAACCCCCCCCGCGACTACGTGTTGCAACTGCTCAATGTCATTGCTTACCCAGAGTTCTGTCTAAAAAGACGACCGTTTATGACAAAGTTACGTTTGCCAAACAGTTGAGGTTACCAGTGTTAAACCCCGAGATTGCAGGAAAGGAATCCAATATGGCTTCCACACCACTCGATCGATAGCTGTACTTGGGTAAACCTTAAAACCCTTTTGTCGTATCATCGCAGCAGGAATGAAAGTCACGGTCTGCCTCACCATGAGTGAACAGGCCGGTCTTCGACCAAACCTGAGGTCACTCGCGGTAAATCTGAGTTGATTTTAACATGAGCGATGGGTGTCAGGACAATTGGGTAGGGTCTGTCGTGGTGTTATATAGGTGTTGCTCATTCACTGCAAGTTCTGGGGCAAGTAATACAGGTGGGCTAACCAAAGATTTGGATTGCGATAAAGTTTCGCACGTGAACCGATGAAAAGGGCTCCGTGACGGCTGTCACGGAGCCCTTTTCATCGGTTGGTGCCTAGGTGCATAATGGGGTAAAACAGCGGGGTGTTGATTGGTCTGCACGATTTACGGCTTGCTGGGTTAATAGTTGGAACATTCCTCCATGGTCGGAATGAGGATACAGTTAGACTCACTTTTCACCCCTAATAAGTTCTGATTCGTCTGCGGCCCGATGCTGGGTTTGCTTACCAACTCCAGTAACTCTTTGACAGCTGGGCGTAAATTTGTTTACCCCTTTCGTTTGCCCCAATGCATTGTGCGGCGCGGCAGCCCCAATTTACACGAAATGATGCTGTGAAATGTTCACAGTTGGGTGTTGATAATGTCCCGCGCATTTTAGGCTGTGGATTGCTCCGTGGGACTAGGTCTGGACACATGCATTGCCCCCACGTTATTCAAGACGGTGATATGGCATCACGTCCACCCACTTAGCACCCAAAACGCACACCCTTCTACAAGCAGTTGGGTACCGACCGAAATAGGCACTAGGTACTGGGCTAGATTTGATTTCACCGGGATACCTGCTGTTGTGAAAGCTGCCAGGTCTGGCTTTGAACAGCGGGAAGAATGATCAGCACATTCTGTTGAACTTTTCCATTTTCTGATTCCTTCCCCTTGCGTACTGTTGATCGTATCAGTCAGTACCTTAACCATAAACATTTATTAAGACCCGTGGGAGAGTGAACCTATTTGGGAGTACAAATAACCTGTTTGTCCCAAAGAGTTATAAAGTAAAGTTGCATCAAAACAATCTTGAGTTCATGAAGCAAAAGAAACAAGCTACATACAATTGAGAGAGGAAAAACATCAGTTTCCAGATTTTTGTCAGATTTTTTGCCACCAAGAAGTATCCTCGCACACTGAGCTCCACTGTCAATAATTGTGACTGACACTGACAGGTATAAACCTGTTGAATATTATATAAAAACAAACATTTCTGTCAAAGGTATGTCTGAAACTTTGAAGGAAATTGGAGCCAATTTTGGTCATTATTTCTAACAAATCGTATTTTCTTTAATATCGTATCCATTTATAACAGGCCACTGCCCGATCTGAACTTTCATCTTCCTAGGAATTAAAAAAAGACAGGCCAAATGCAAATGTTTAATTGAGCAAGACCTGCTGAATGATTGCTCGATACGAAAAAAATAGTTGACGTCGAAAGCCAATCGTACAAAAGTTATCAGGTGAATGGTCGGCACTGGGATTTTCATTCTGGAGGGAGGGCAAACTGCCGGATCGCATTTGCAAGGTCCAAAGAGAACTCAGTCCGACTTCAGAATTTGAGCTCGTCGGTCTTCTCCTACTGCAATTACCTCTATCACCGCAGCAATCTAAAGCACGCAGGCATAGCCTAACAGGGCTTGACACGGCTACGCCACAGTCACAAATACTCGCTGGTTCACCATTATCAAAGGGTGAGGACCTATACTGTAACAATCACCTTTCTACTGCAACAACGTCCTAAGGAAAAAGTGTATTATAATCTGTCTGTTTCATCCAATTTCTCTGAATTGACATCCAGGCCTTTACGGGTTAACAAGCGTACTAAGTTCCCCTCATGGGCTTGGTCGTCGGCAACCGCTGAAATAATTGCCATTTTTGTGGCCAATACACAGGAGTCCCAAAGCTTCAGATTTAGATCCTTATCGGCGGCCAAGACGACCGTGGCATATTGTAAGTCCCAACAACAGCTTGAAACAGTGGCATGCACCCAGGTTTCCGAAACGAATATCCTTAACAAAGCAAGAATGAATATAAACACCAAATATAGTATTCCAGGAATTTGTCCACCATGGATACAGAGAGTAGCTCTACTTTTCACGTTGCTTGCTCATGACGTACAGTGGCTTTCTGACGGACTAGTACCGTTCTTATCACGCCGCAATGTGCACGACTTCCGTCTCCATATTGAAAACCAGAAGAGATAAAGTGATTTTAAAACATACTCGATACCTTTACAAGTCTACTCAAGACATCTTGCAAATATCGCGGCCAGGTTCTGGCTCTCTTCTGTCTTGAAACTCGCAGCAAGTGACAGGGGTGACGAGTTCAAAAAGTGAATCCGCAGCGGCCACCCGAGCAGGTGCGGAAACAAGGCGACACACCGCGGTGACAAGGCTCACCTGGGCGGTGTGTACGGGCCACTGCAGCGCCTCACGCCCCGGTCACTTTCCGGCCACTCTGGTTATAAACTTGGACCACGACCGAATTAAGTGTCAGGGAGAGGATTTGACTAACGGGGTCAAGACCATCATAAATCTGTTGACAAGTTTTGAAAGTGGCTCCATTGTGTCTTCTGAATACATGTAATTACAATAAATAAAATGAGTGGGCGCCGATCTGGGAGACGAGAAAAAAAAATTCCCGTTACTTCAGTTACAAACTGCTACAAACAGCAACAAATGCCATGCAGTTCGTTACATTTTACAAGAAACTGCATGCGTACAAATAATAACAACCTGTCCTCCAAAACTGCACAGGTTATAATTTTGCCTGAAACCAGATCAAAGTGAGTCCTCTTTCTGTTTCTTAAAAACAACCCCAAAACCCTCTCCCCAAAAAGACGACTCACATAAACCGATTGCCGAAGCATTGTTGTCATGCATAGTTTGTATTTAGTTCCCATTTTCAAGTAGCATGCTCTGTGGTGCATGTACATTACATGTACACAGGGTGGTGACTTGTGTCAACCTCGGTCTGTTGGTAAATATTTTCAGCGCAAGCGGCAAGGGCTTTGGCCAACATTCACACCTGCGCAGGTGTGAAAATAACTGAGGTTGGTGACACAGCGCATGACGGTTGCACTTCGAGTAGAGACTGCAACTACACTGTGAAAAATTGAGAATATTTTTAATGTTGCTCGACACTTTTTGCCCCGATTTATCTACCCAAAACCACAATGAATTCATGTTATTTCAAACCACGTGTTCATGAAAAACAATATTATCCAACATTTTCCAAAGTTTGCCATTCGTCAACTGTTTTTGAATTAAAAAAATAAACACAGACAGCTTAGACCGTTTGTTGAAGATAACGTCTCCTCTAAAGAACTTCCAACTGAAATGGTTGCGTGTAAAGCACTATACAAATACGGTATGTAAAATGGATGAGCCGTGATCAGGATCTCCGCATGCGGAAAGGCAACCATACCTCTCATGCGCTATGGTTAAGGAACTTTTGGGCGGTAATTCTTTCCATTCGTCACATCTAAGTAAAAGCAGTCCACCAGCCAACCTCCCATAGTTAGTCGTGTCCCCAGAGAAATGCATGCTCGCTTCAAACGCGAACTTTCCCTGTGCCTTTCCTTCAGCCTGGTTTCCAAACCAAGGCTGTGATTTCCTGTGTCCAATGTTGAGTTTACATACCAAGTGACATTTTGTCTTTCAGCGTTCGGGGAAGTTTTGCCCGAGTTACGGTCCTGTTGTGAAGCCCTGCCGCGGGTCCCCTCCCTTGGCCCCGCATGTCACGTCCGATGTATGCTAACAGTTATCTCCGCCTGTTACGCACGGTGTCGTGACCGCTTCAGTTTCATGATATATGCAGCCATTGCCCCCTGTAAAATGAACCTGTCATTGGGTTTCTTTCAGTGACATTTCCCAACTGCGAATGATTTGCCCAGAAAATTATCGCTTTTCAAAACACTGCACGCGCCTGGTTCCCCAAGGATCGGCCGCTGGTCTCTAAAGGGTACTGGCTTTCAGCGATCCAAATTCCTCCGAGTTTTACTGTTCTAAATAAATGGAGAATAGCGCTGAAACGGGGCGACACCGATGACCCACATCTTTAAAGGTCACTTGATGCAAACGGAACGGCAACACTTCAGACAATTTTGACAAAATTTCAAGAGGCAGTTTGGGCTGACACGCCCATAAAACTGATTGAGTTTTTATATTTGGTTCATTAAAAGGGGTTGGAAATCATAGTACGTGCCAGACATATAGAGGTGCTGACAACTGCTCATTTTACCGACAAACATGTGGCCCACGCCTACAGGCCTACGTTTTTGCGACGGCCGAACTCGTGCAAAGGACTTCAAAAAAGCACTGAAGACGAAAGAGTTAATGTGGCTCAGACCTGTAGCTGGCAGTGGTGATATCTAAAAAGTGTTCACAAAAATTGCGAACACACTTGTTCGACCAGAAAGTCCAACTGCATGATCACAATGGAACAGTCAATACTGAAACTTTGAAATAACAATATTTTTGTCAATAATTCAGTTACGCCTAGGTGCCTGTGCTCGAAAACAAAAAAAGTTCATTCGTGTCAGCAATGTCCAAATTGTAAAGACACTTTCCCTTCAGTTTAGCAAGTGACAAAAACGTTAAATAACTGGTCAACGATCCTTGCCGCAGTGCAAGCAACACCTTTGGACATCAGTTTTTTATACAGCCGACGATTTTGCAAGTTTCACAATCCTAAGAACAAGGGCAATCTGTCCAGCCACAGGCCTACAGCTTGTCAAATCTGAAAATTATCTTCATTCTGAAATATTTTGTTGTTTTTTTACTTTAACCTGATAGTTATTTCACCTAACGATCTTAGATGATGACCTATTTTGAAACGAAAATTGAAGTCTTGAAAGATTTTTGGGCGATAAGTGAAGATAAGTTCTTTAAAAGCACGACATCTTGAAACACAGTCTGGGATTTGTTCCAAATCTACATCAGCCTGTGAAATACCTTTGTTATCATTTGGCCATCCATCATTGCCGAGGTTGACAGCCAACTGGGTGTTCTCCGGAGGTCCACGGCAGAGTTCTATCACAGGGACCCCAAACCCTACCCACACAATGGGGCCAACCTCTTCACCTCTCATTATCAACAAAGCACTTCAACAGCCATCTCAAACATCATTTTTTTTCCTGTCCGAGCGGTCATTGCCTCTTGCCCCATCCAGCCACCACCAGGCATTATCCAGGCTCGAGTAGTCACGGGGATAAAAGCTCACCAAATCCCTCGATATTATGGGGGAGGGTAGCCTTGAACATTAGTGCCGAAGGGGCGTGGACCAACGCTGTAATCCCACTGCCCCCCATGCTACACCGTAGCTGGATGACACAGCCGTTGGCCCTGAAGCACAAAGCCCCAGGTCAACAGCGGACCTTCAACTATAATTTCAAAAGGTGACTTTCACTTTTCTTCTCCTCTTGTTCTTGTGGTATTTCAAGAGTTGGCTCAGGCAGGGTTTCCCACAACTTCATCTCTCCCTGTGAAAAATAATGACATTTTTCTTGGCAATTTATCGATAGGTTCTCTGCTTCAGGACAAGGAGTTAGTCCAGTGTTGGTTTTCTGACAATGCGATGTCCAGCTTCCAAAAGCTACAATTCTTTATAGGGTGGGTCCACAACCATATTTTTTCAAGTGATCTTTTGTCTTTCTAACTAACGGATGAAGCTACATTTTGGGCTTTTCAAACGCGTTTGGACGGGAGGGAAATCAAATAGACAAAAATTGTCCTCACATCATTTTTAAAAAAAGGCTTCATTTTTGGGGTGTGGGGAGCATTGCTCTGTTTTTGCTTGATTGAAAAGTTAGGAGAAAAAGAATGACAGAAAGGGAAAAATGACGGCGATTATTGTATAAAATGGTCACTGGGACGAAAGTGCACTGCGTTGTTCCATCCTCCCAGTAAGGTTCTTGTACTTTATGGAAGTTTGGGACCATCGTGAGCGCTTATCTCTTGTGTCCACGCTAGTCTCATTCCATCTGTCAACCTCCTTGCCCATCTTGCGCAGATGTCGTACCGTACGCAACGGTCCGGCCATGGTCTTGATTTCCACTGGACTCGGTCATCGACGATGAAGGACTGTTAATGTCTGGAAGTAATGAAGTTCCAAATTAGTTTGTAATTTTCTGTGTTCCTCTTTGGATCATTGTCTTTATTAAAATTCGACCCCTATATGCCCTGTATTTCCGGCGTTTCCTTACTTTTCTGTCGTAAATAGTGGCACCAATTGCAGGTGCACCCGTTGTATAAAATGTCCTTTCCACAAGCAGTTTTACACAATGACGCAATAACCTTTGAAAAGGATCCACTAAGCTTGTAAAGTGATATATTATTTCTGTTTGTGCGTATAGCAAAACCAGAACATAGGTCGAGGCAATAAATGACTCAATATCTAAAGAAGAGTTCCTAAGAACAAACCTGATGATGTTTCAGCTCAGTGAATACTGCATCTTCCGAGAAAAACCTGAATTCAACGTCTAAGACATGTCACGTTCAGTTGAGTGCAGCCACGTGTGTCATGCTCAGAACCGACGAATAACCGCGATGCACGTAGGCCTAAGTGTCGATTCAACGCTTGCGCACGCTTCAAACTAAATGGCAGTTTTTGAAAAATGCGCCTTTAGGCACACGGTGGAAGAACCTTCTTTCACTGTTTTCTTCACAATAACAGCTTTCTGGAAAAAGTAATTTCATAGGGAGTTTAGTCCTATACAAGGCTGGTTCTTTCTTCAAGTGAACGCGAAAACAAAGCGTCTTTGATGTTACGAAATATTGAAATGTGTTCAGATGTTACAAATTCGTTGCATGAGAATTTAAGCCGACGTCACAATTTCGCGTTGTGTTTACGTTCGTGCTTGCAAGTATGAACCGATTAATTGTTGCCAACACTACATGACCCACTAAAGCAGTGCTCAATGAAACGCAACTTGAAATAGTTCGCAGGAAAATTTTGTTTAGATCTCGTCGACTCCGAATCGTAAGTACATGTACTATGCAACCCTAAGGGCTTCAGCGATCAGTACAGCTTCTACTTTTAATGTGTACAGAGATGTAATGTACATGACAGTCAGCCTTGAGGATCGTACTTGTATTTAAAGATACACCCTCCCACTGGTATTTCGAGATACGCCCTTCACGAAGGGAGGGCCTTTTGTCTTAAACTCAAAGCTGCCCCGCCCAGGGACATTGCACGTCGCGTTTCGATTCGAATTCCTCAGCCTATAGGGTTCAGGGATGCCGTATACCGTAATTCATACGCAACCTTGAACCTGGTGGATTAGCCTGGGCGGATCCCAAAACAAACTGTTCGCCCCACCCCCAAGAAATGTTGGGAAACAATACAATGATTTTACTTTTAATATTCACAGCCTTTCTGTGTTGTGAGGCAAATTTGGCGGCTTTGTACGAGTTTGGGGGAAAAAGTGAAATTGACCCCGCAAAGTCATCTTCTCCGATATTTACAAACCCCTGATCCTTTTGCCTCTTAGCATGACCCGCCCTCTGGATCCATCAGTGGTTCTCGTACTGGTAGGCCAGGTCCCAGTAAAAGACGGAAATCTCTAGCAAAAGAGTGCACGCACAATTTAATAGATGAGTATTCTTACTCATCGTCTTTATCGATTGAACTGTACGCTCTGCGAGTAGATGATATGTCAAAATCGGCAGAGTGATTCATCGAGGTCAAAAGAAAATGCAGACATTATCCAAAAAACTGAAACTGCAAAATCACTGCTGGCAGCCACCGTCACATGGGTACCCATGAGCCTTTTCCCAACTCGCTTCTTACATACGTTTCAAGACAAGCGGTGTGCAAACGGGAACCCATCGAAGAATTATTGGCCTTATTACTAACCTCTTCAAATTCAAAGTTCAAATCGGGAAAATTTCAAACAACGTCTTGTCTTTCTCTGCTAGTATTGTGTTTGCCTGATACACATTAAGTAGACTTGTAAACAGGATGAGAGCAAGAGATGATCAGTAGGGAAAAACAAACAGTCGAGAGCAAGACAAAACTTTCTAACTTTGATCTACGTTCCAGTGGATCGTTTTTGTCTTGGACCAGCAAAATGCTTTTTGGGTAATGACGACCAACACCAAGAAGCAATGGTCCGGCTTTGGCCTTTAGTTGGATGACTTGCATTTGCCTTCAGAGAATTCCCTTGTTTGCTGGCTGCAAGAAGAACAACCACCAAACCAAAACAAAACGAAAATGCCTGATATTCTTAGCTTGAAAGTGGGGGAGAAGCTTTTCGGATGCGTCCATCATATGCCATTATTATTATTATTTATATAATTATTATTCTGTTAAATCTGGAGGGACACAGCTGGCCGGTAGAGCAGTAAGAACCAGTGTTGTAGTAGAGTCACCAATGTCAAGTCCGAGACCCGAATCTCCAGCCTCGAGTCCGACTCCAAGTCTCGAGTCACAAACCTCGAGTCTGAGTCCGAGTTACGAGTCATAAGCCTCGAGTCCGAATCACAAGTAACGAATCAAGTTGTTCAGCCAGTTATTCCAAGTGTATCAAACCACGGAGGAGCATCCATGATCAAAGTTGTAAGTTCTTTGCGTGCTATCTGTTTTGTTTATGCTGATTAATTACATACATTGCAAAAGCTCTGGGTACTTTTTGTTAATGAAAATCATCGACCATTCAAACTTTAAATTCCAGTATCTTCGTTTGTTTCTTTATTTAGTTAATGAAGTTAATGAAAAAAAAGGCTGCACGGACTGATACATGCCCTGAAATCTCTTTGTGAGAAAAACAAGTAAACTTAAGTGTGTCGACCATTTTGGGGGGAAAGGATACTTCGTGTGACGTTGTAACCACATTAACGACTGAGTAATTATGTCCCTAGCCTTCACGAGAGAGCTACGGTAGGACACTGCTAGGAAGGGACGATGGCCATGCGGTCTTCAGCCCGAATTGTCTCCCCTTCCCCCCCCCCCACGAAAGACAAAAATCCCAAGTCAATAGGTCCTCTGCCGCAAAGACACCAGGATCAGTGCGGTTCCAGAGTTCCTGTTAGGCGGGCTCCCAACCTTCACATTGCCTAATATACATGATGAAATCGCACATCCTGTATTCAATTAAGAACGTGCACGGACTCCCTCACATTATTTCGTAACTGCACGTGCTGACTGTGAGAGATGCGACGTGGCGGAGGGTAATTTCCGGAACTGTTATGGGGGAAAATTACAGCAATAAGATGTGACTTGTGACAAAGTTGCTCCGGGAATCACGAGGTCTCATTTGACTCAAATTGACTGACATGTTGAAACAGGATAGCAATCTTCCCCCTCTAAATCAATGTTCGGACATGCATTTTAGCTTGAAGAACTGTTGAATCAACACTCCAAGTCAAGATTGGATGTAATTTCCCATTAAACTTTCCTTTTCTTGTTAGAAGTTAGGAAAGAAACTCAACTTTGTTGACATTTGTTGACATGTGAGTCCTTTGAGATTTATGTTTCAAAAATGGAAAACCGGAAGACAGAAGAACCGTACTTCTAAATTAATGTAGTCACGTAGATCGAACCACTACGATTTAAAAAGAGGGCCTACACACACTTGAAAACCCACACATCCATGAGGCACACAACGCCAATTAACAAGATTAGTGGTTGACCGCACATGAACCCGAAGTGAAGGGCTAAACGCCGCCTCATTGCCCGGCGAGTGTCCGGTTGACACGCTCCGCACTACCGTCACCGCTGTACTGCTAAAATCCCCACAACGAGTATTTATAAGGATATTGTTAATAATCACTGCCCTTGAAATCTGCCAAAGATAATTGTAATGCGTGATTTAAAAGAAAGGTGAAGAGAAAATAGCTTTATCGGGAGGTCATCGAACGCGAAGTCATTGACTACGTATGTCGTACTCTGCCGGTGGCTGTAACTAATCCGGGGAGAGTTCGTCATCCATTAAAAAGAACTTCTTTTAAATTGCCAGAAATTGCTGGCGCTTAACCGCGCTTCACTAGGGCAAATATTTGACGGACTGCTGAGCCTTACAGGAGCAGAAAAACCAGAGAAGCTGCATGGGACAAGTGTTTACGAAGATCCAATTCCAGACGAAGCAAATGAAACAGACCTGTAAAAGTGTAAATAACGACTCTCAGCACGGGAACCTGAACATACCAAGTAGGGTCGAGACTTACATTGCCGTCCCTTTCAGACTGAATCCCAATCCAGTACAGCAAGGTTTCAGAGAGGGACCTTGTCTCGCATTTCATCAAACCAACTCAACTCAATTCGAATACCCCAATAAGAGCAGACTCGATTTTTCAGCACAAGTATAGGGCGGTTGGTGTGATGTTTATTTGCAGAAGATGTCTCGCCTAGGTATCGATCTGAGCGTGACTGGTCTCATTACACGAAACGGAAATTCACCACTAACTGCAGGAAGGGGTGCGGTCCGCTTGATTGATGTGGTTCCCCCCCCCCATGCCACAAGAGTTAAGGAAGTTGTTTTTCCGGGTTGGTCAATGGGCCATGATGGCATTGAGAGTTGGAGTGGGTTGGTGGGTCGATGGTCGGACCACACGGCCGGACAGTGCAGTTTAAGAACCGAATGACGGGTAATAAAGTGAATGGGAAATATGCCATGGCTTTCTGATCAAACCCGGGCCCTAGAGAGCGAAGAATGACTATGTTGTCGTTCGTGAACGTACATGTTCGTGTACATGCACATGCACGCGTATGTACTGTACATGTCCATGAATATGTGGTCGAACACTGACTGCATCGTCACTGCCCGATGAAATGTTGTTTAAGAGGCAAATTCTCTGTGTTGCATTGTTGAAGAGAAATCACAAACTTGAATGACGGTAAATTTGCCAGCCACTACTATTACGCGAAGCCATGGAACAAAATGCATTTTGAGGGCCATAACCGGTCTGCAAAGTGCAGATCGACCTCGCCCGTGCATTGTACAGGCACTCAGGAGCGTTCTGTGGCCCATGGAGTTTTGCAAGACGGATTACACGAGCTGTGCTGCTTGGGTTAAAACTGAACAGTGCTTTTCTCGATTTTTCTCAAAGCAGTAATCTCAAAAAGCGAACCAAGTTCGTGGAATTATACACAAAGTAAACCACAAACCCCCAAATCTGCTCATTTTGACAAAGTGCGGTAAATCGTAATATATCCTATATCCTATACATCCTATACACTTCCTAAGGCATGGTAACCAGCCGTAAAACCGGTTTCATCATAGAGGCCCGAGGTCACACACCGTATGGCAATGATAAACGTAAGACAGAGAATAACATTCGGCCACAACTTCACAAGTGAGCTCCGGTGTGGTGAGCCGAGGAGACCTGAATTTCACTGTATAACATGTTGCTAAAATGAGGCACCGGAATTTCTTAACGGAAACCTGAAAAATAATCTTGAAGGGGTATCTTTTCAAACTACTTATTCGAGCCGTAATCAAACATTGACCAGCAACAGGAGAGTTCCCACAATAAAATCACCTCAATCGAAGGGTTGGTTACAACTTTCTGTTTATTTACGAGCACGAGTGAATGCCTGTTTCAAGAAGGAATTGTTGTTTCACGAACACACTAGAAAACCGCACAAGATTAACCCACGGTAGCACTAAGTCCTACCTCGCCTCTTTTTCTCCAATGCATGACGCTGGGGGTTCCGCTTTTCCTAACTGAATGATACGACTTGGCGCACAGAGCGTAAAACCCTGACATGAGTAGAGCGACCAGCGGAAATTCCAATTTCAAGGGTGTTTAACTTGTCCGTTGAGGTTATCGGTTAGTGCCTCACGGCTTATCCTCGGGGGATATCGCTGATTAAGCACGATGGCACACGCACCATTGGTCATAAGTCAAAACTGTGTTCGGGGTTTCAGACATATCAAAACAAATACAAACAGGGAAACAGATATCTCAAATCAAAATAGCGCCCACTGGGTACAAAGAACAACAATGTTCATCCTCGAGTTATGCCTTACATTCCAATACTGGACTTCAGCTCCGTCTCAGGCTTTGAAGTTGTAAGCGCATCAGTAAGTCTGATACTGCCGCAAAACATCAATCAAGTAAGACGTAAAAGAGCCAAACATTACTGTTACAGTACTTCAATTTAATTCAAACGCTTTAGGCCCACAATCGAGGATTGGTTTTGGAGACGAAGTCTCAGACGGAGACGAATTAGTTGGGTATTGGAAAACGGCCTATAAATAAAGTAATTACAAATGTACCAGATCTCGTGAGAAAAAGTCACAAGCTAGCTTACGAGTGGAACTCAAAACCACTTGACCATCAAGCTTGTCAAGACGGTGAGAGACCCAAACCAAATCCATGCAGAAATTCACATTTCCCCAGCGAAAAATTCTACTGCGGCAAACAAAAATCGCAGTCAATAAAAGTTCGAGTATAAAGTAAAGGACACTCCCTCTTTCCCATCAAGTCGGGGTCACCATTCATAGATCGTGTCAAAAGCTGGCATCCAGGGTAACGGCTGTGTGTACTGTGTCAGGATACGCCCACGCAATTCAACAACCGCAAAGACATAAATAGATCCAGTTCTCGACGTTTATGTCGGACGCGGCCGCAGGGTCTGCGCTGATTCCCACGTCATAGTCGCAGTTTTACCCACTGGACAAGTGGCCAGGAAAGCTATGGCTGGCAATCAGTACAAAAGCACGGGAAAACTTCACTGTGACAAACAAATTTCATCCAGCATCAAAACACCCGATAAAACACACAACTGATAAATACTAAATAAAAGCACGACTCTCTCTAAGTAATATGGCAAATGTACATTTCTTGGTGAAATCTGACACCAATCAAGGGGGATACCTCTGCAACCTTTGACTGCCCATGGGGTTCATGGTAGGCAATGAGCCCCGAGCTGGACCAACAGAGGGCGCAATTTTCCTAGCAACGCAGGCTCCTTTGGTCGGAACTGCATGTCGCTGGTTCACGAACGACTATGAAAAGCACGCGTTACAGTAACGTCGCTACCAGCAAAATGAACACTCCTGGCTCTGATCAACCGATGAGGGGGTGCTTCTGCTCAAGGCGGATAGGAAAGTTCACTTTATACAGAATCAATGTTCAGAAATATGGGTAAAAGTCTGTCATCCTTACGCAACTTTCTCAGTGGCGTCAAGTTCGCGTATTATCGGTGCAAAACGTATACTGAGGGTTAAAACGCGCGTATTTCTTCAGATCATATTTGCACTCTGCATCAAATCTCCCACAATCCTTTGCGGTTCGCCATCTTGGGCGTCAGGTAAGTCCGAAATTTAGTATTTTGTGGTCATACAGCTTTTTTTCCCAAAGTCCATCGATGTTAACATCGGGAGGGGAAACGCATGACGTCAGCAATGCCCAAGATCGATTAGAGGGCAAACCAAGAGTTCTATACGTATAATTTATTGCGTTGCGTGATTTGATTGCCCCTTCGTGTCTTGTCCAGCAAGTTCAACCAAAGCGTTAAATTACCGGGCACCCTGATTCAGATGTCGATCAGGTACATTTATGCAAGCCAACTAATTCCTTGGGAGATGTCAAGAAACATTAGCCCATCTGAGCCTCGACAAACATCCCAAGACAATTTACAATTTGGCGAGCGACTGTTGTTATTGCATGTGAGGAAAAAATGATTCATCTCATCTCAAACAGCCATTTAAGATCCAACTGATCAATTGTAATTGAATTATGAAAGCTTTTCCCATGTGAAGGCCCTTTTTCGTTTTTCTCTTCCGCTCAATTACTAGCAGCCGGGGTCAAACCAGGGCGATGGGATGACGGGAAAGGGGCCTTACTTCACTGCCAGTTAGTAAGTTGCCACAAGAAAACGTCTTGCACTGAGTTCCACAACAGGTCTGAATGCTTCAGCTCAGCCCCAACAAACACAGCGAAAGCGAGTGACCAGTGGAAAGTGACCACCAGCAAACCTAGTTCCTTCTCAAAGTTTGCCTCCAATTAACAAGAAAACTTTCTGAGTGTCCAAGCACTTTAAAAATGTGACTGATGACTGTTATCTTGAACCCCACTACTTCTCTATTTGTTTCCCAAATCCCTAGACACTGTTGCTGATAAACACTCACGAATCAGCTAACGGTTTGGCGTTAAGAAAAAGAAGAAAAAATGTTCAACCGGCTCCGGGCTGAGTGGCTTTGGGCTGGTTGGCCGGGTTGGCTGGCTCGCAGGAAAAGCAATCGACTGTGACAGTGACTGATGTAATAAGGCTGCCCCGTAGGAGACACCGGAGACGCAGCCAGTCAGTACTGATTTGACGGACACAAGAGACATGCAGAGAGAACCAGCCCTGCTCAAAATTTGGGAGAGAACTCCGCCGAGAAAGGGGCTCTGATATTTCAAGCGAGTTAGCGACGTGACTCCCCCCCTCCCGTGTAAAACTCCCCTACCGCCGCGGATGGGCGGCCTGCCCAGGAAAGACATGTCACCTTTCATTTTACTGTAGACGGAGTAGAGTTGGGGCTCAGAATTACGAAGTGTGCTGGTTAAAGACGTACCTGAGCATGTACACGTATATGTACATGTACCTGTACACGTGCATGCATCATACACCCAATAGTGGTTAAAAACGCTGCAGACAGAAAAAAGATTTCCCATGCCAGTTGTATAACTGGCAAGTACAAATGGCAGTTTTGAAGAGTGTAGCATGATATGAGTATAATGATCTCTTACAGGCTGTTATCTCAGTTTTGGTCGTTTCGTGGTGGTTTATGTTATGTTTATGTTAGGTTAAAAGCCTCTAGAAATCTGTCATTAATGGTACAATAGGAAATGAATATTTTACACTTCTTTTTTTCAAACTCAACTGCCAAAATGCAATGGCATCTATCACCTATGGAATTCCATATCTGCCGTTGCCCGTCGTCGTTTGCTTTTTATGTGTCCCAATTCTGTCATTTACCAGTTCCAAACATGCCATTTTCCGTCGCCCGTCGTGCATCACCCATCAAATGGCCCGGGGTTGCATAGGACCTGCAAAAGCTGGGCTTTAACTAATGACAATGTGATGATTCCATTCACTTCTAAGGATCTTTTCCCAATAAGGCAAGTACAAATCCCACCTGCAAAGCATATACTAGTCCCATAATTAATGCCAATAATGCTAGACTACCCCTGCCCCTTGACAAGAAAATGTCGCCTTTCTGAGAATTCAACCAAGTGTTTTTTGGGGGAAAACATTTTCAGCAAAAATGTTGAGGCCAACTTATCCACAGTCTAATTCTAATTTGCATACTGTAAAAATGTGCAGACTTGTTTTCGTCAAATTCTAGAAAGAAATCTGCCAACCGATACAGATATTCCATTTTGTCCTCTCAATTTCACCTTGAAATCCAGAAATATTAGACAGTGCTGTGGATAACAAACTGTTTATTAAATGTATTGTTAGGGGGCAATTACCACTTGGTTTAAGTGGTAACTTAACTGCGCAATCGTGACAAAAACAACCCACGGACGACGGGCGACGCACGACGGGCGACGGCAGATATGGCATTCCATAATCACCTGCGTGGAATCGCGCCATCTTCCACAGGCTCCCCCCAAATCTCATTGGTTGAAAGCTTGAAGTTCCCATTTTAGGTTCACAAAGTGGCGCATTCTCGCAAAATTTCGTTGTTTGACGGTGACATGTTCTCGACCACTGGCTCTTCTAAATGGAATAGAAATTAATAAAATTGCAACACAATTATGGAAAGTTTTGACAGTTGACAAAAATGGCAAAAAAAACTGGCTTCAACCTCCAATTACGTGTGATATTGCTATACTGATTAAAAATAAACGAGTCCATTGTGACACCAGTCGGCGTTTAGAGCCGAGATTTGGCAGGAAAAAGATTGAACGTGAAGTCCCAGGACTAGCCGTACTGCCTGTCTGACTTTGATCTTACGCCTACACGGACTTCACTGCACGGGGTGATTCATAATTTGTCCATTGCTAGAGAACAAAAGCTTTACACTGTCTTGGCGAAAATACATGTCAAATTTAAAGAAAAATGAAGGGCTCGTGATATGCCTTAAAAATGCATAATTTATCAGCATTTTATACTCTTCGTAATGGTATGCCATTACTTTTAATAATTATCTTACTGAAACGTGCATTGCTAATGCACCTTTTTTCCATGTGCTTTTTGAACGACGAGGGCGGTGTTGCTATGACGACATCTAGACCAGCCAGTCGCACGTCCCCAATACTCTAACAGAGCGATGGGATCATTGGGATGGACATATACCCTTTGACAAATTAAGAGGAAATACGTGGGATCTGAAGCACGGTGGGTTGAGAGTGTGTTGATGGTATTAATGAATGCACGCATATTAGAGTGCGCACCCGTCATCACACGCACACAGAGGTGGTGTTGACCTCTGTTATTCTTTAAACGACTCCTATCAATAGAGTATCGAATGTGACGTCATCTTGAAACAGGAAGAGCAAACGAACCATAGAGCTTTGTCGTCTTGGTTCACGCGCTAGCTCTCACGCTATAATGCCTTTAACACACATGCATGTGACGTATTCACTTCGGTACTCCACGACGGCTAATCTAAAGGGTGCACTGTCCCAATTCAAGGAAAATTCTCCGCCAGGAAAAGATGGGTATGTGTAGGCCAAAAAATGGTGGGATTGTATAAGTATGGCCCAGGATCATCTCTGTAGATTCAGGGGCACCCATAATGGGGGCAAAGCAGACAAAAATGGGATTGAAAATTAGTCAAAAGAGCCCGAGGAAGGTGAGGGATGTCATTTGAAAAATGGTCGCTGGGAAGGCTTGGGAACATTCACTTTTTGGGGGGGTGAGTTTGTTTTGGGAGGATAACTAAAAAGTTCTTTGGCTAGCCTACTCAAATTTGAAAATCAAATGATATCTGAAAGACAAAACAACACATTGTTTTTTGTTTGAGAGGCCTCAGGGACTTCAGTTGCCTGCAATGGGGCTCGAAACTTTGTTGATTTAACACTTTTTTCAATGGAGCTTGAATTAGTTCAGTGCACCCTTAAAGCAAAATCCAAGCCCCTCGTATGGGCGGTGGGACTGTGACAGGAAGACACTGTTCAACAGACATAAAGATTCTTTTACAAGGACTGCATGGAAGCATACGCCTTATAGCCCCTTCAACCCCCGCCCCAAAAGAAACGCTGCGACTTCATTATTACGAAAACTTGAGAACTTACATTGCAATTCTCGTCGTTTTTTTGTGATCTCAATGCGTCATGCTGCAGGAAGCAATTTGTTTATGATCAAGTTGTTTAAAATATTGTCATCATTGGGCGAGGAAGGGATAGGGACTGTGTTATCACCACCCATCTTGCTCAGTTTCTGACGCTCGGTATATGGGGGTGGGGGATCACTGAAGTAGGGGTGTAATGCGCATGACGCCTGAATGATAAACAATCCATCAATGCAAAATCTTTCTTGTGGGAAGGCTATACTGGTACATGTCACTCACCAAGTACCAGCGACCACTTGAACTAGAACTCGCCTTGGGACAACGAAGTTGGACGGTATCGGTGCAGGTTTCCAGAGGCTGAATTTAAAAGATGGAAGTGAGGATAAAAACCTGTATCGGTGTCCGCGAAACACTTGCATGGGGGGGGTCTCAAACTTAGTAACTGCAATTTCAGGTTCGACTCGGAGGGCGAGTCCAAGTCACAGAAATGAACGACGTATAGTTGTACATTAAGAAGGGATATCTATTGGTAAATCGAATTTTATTGAACGCAATAATACGTGTTCATATAGCATTACTTGGATAGACGCCGCAGCAGATGACGTTTCAGAGGATAAGTTGAATTCTGACGAAGAACGGACACTTACTGATTGCGGTGTCCTAGTAACATTCTGTAAAATGTATCACTGAATAACAGATAATCTCGGTAACAGTTTTGTAAATGTACAATTTTTCTCTGTGACATGCATTAACATCAATTTGCAGATTGACCTGACAGCACAAAACCACTCATATGAAGCTGGTGTACATGTTGCCATATTTTTGTTTTACGTTTTAGCGAGAACTGGCTAATGATTTTATTTGATGCCATCAAATGTGCCAAAGCTAAGGGCTGAAAAAAAAGGAAAAAAAACGGAAAAAAACCCTCTGAAAATAGTTTTGGTATAGCCACCAACTGTGATTGCAGTCACGAGATAAATCGATGCACATATTAATCTGATGCTAATCCTTCTGCTCAGGGTGCTATATACCGGTTTGAGTTCAATATTAGGACCAGAGCAACCGTGATCACATACTATACTGCCTATCTGGTATAAGCTTAAACGAGTCGAGTGCACATGGCTTCCTCTACAACCTGATGCTGTAGCATCACACTGCCATATAACTATGACATAATTGTTGTTTTCGGACTACTTTGTAAAGACACGTTCTGGTACACAATGGTCTACTGTAAATACTAATGAAATTGACATACAATTTTATTGGCGTCCAGTGAGAATTCTTTGCGAATTGACACAAGGATATTTGACAGGGGACCCAGTTACAGATTTCATTGACCACAGAAGGTTTTTTTTCTTTTCTTGCCAGGTCGATCAAATTTGAATATTTCTTGGGCTAATCAAATATTCTCTAAAGATATTTCTTGAAGAAGGCGAGCAAAATACACCAACGAATTACTTTAATCTGTGAGTGGGGTCGTATGCCTTTCGATTTCAGCCATAAGCTTTTAACTTCGATTATGACACGTGCAGACCCTTTTTGATGAATAAATGGGTCGAAGGAACCGAAATGTCAGCCAAATTTGGCACCAATTTCAGACCCCGACAACATGGACAGAAATCACCCCTGTTCGTTCCCATTACCGCGAAAAGGGAGGAATATCGCATCTGCCAACAGGCGCTTTCTGATGGCACGCACGCACTCATGAGCACTTTGGCCATCCACGATTTGTCATGACTTTAACGTTGAATGGGTAAAAAATAACAGATTTTGATCTCCAGGAGGAGTGCGGGGAAGAGGCACCGGAAATCTGGGCTAATTCGGGGGGATTCGGAGTGGAACAACCAAGTCATGATACGGATCGTATGGGGTAAGTTGGCGGGCCCTCTTTTTTTTGCATCGTGAACGTTTCTTGAACCCCACGCTCCACATGTGCACGCAATCACATCTGACGAGTGTGACATATAGCCTCAGGGTGATGAAACAATGGAAAAACCTATTTTCGGTGAATCACTGGCTATGGGCGTGTCGCCTAATCAAGCCACAGCATGTATACACGACAACACGTGAAATGTCGCCCGACTGCCGTTGTGAATGATGACTCTATTAGCGGCCAACCGTTACTGTACAATAGTATGTCAGAAAAGGTAAGAGGGCCTGGGTATGCCGTGTTACGTGCTGAATATCAGGCCTCTGCAAATTTTATGTAATCTCTCACAGGGACATGGGCGTGGCATGGCCGTGGCGAGAGGCCAACGGGTGGAAAAAAAGATTAAGGGGGGAGGAGAATAAAGGGGTACCAATGGGAAAAAGGGAGGAAGGGGGATTCGAACCTCAGAATTGATCCCTTCCCACCCTGCTGAAGAGTGTTTTGTCCCCTGGAAAAAAACTGGCGAAGAGCATGTACACAGAGGTAAGGTGCCACACACAGAACAAGTGTGTAAACACCTTCAATCGTGGACTCCCTATTGTTCCTCTTTTGTTCATACTTTAACTTTTCCGGAAGACCTCCCATAGTTTTGTAAACGTTTTCCAAACCGTGGACTCTTCGGCAACCGTGGACCCTACTGCCCCCTGTTGTTATAGGTCCACGACTGAAGGCGTTTTCCACACTCAGCCTCGTAGAAAGACCCACAGCCTCCACTTAATACAGCTGTTTCACAATAGTGCGCCACCAAGAGTTTGAGGCGCGTTGGCCAATCACAGTGCGCGAAATTTGTCGACCCAATGCGCGTTTGGAAAGGGTCGACAAATTTCGCGCGTTATGATAATAACGTCAATAACACACAGAAATCCAACCTGGACCGAGGAAAAAGATACACACTAGGAACCTATATACATGTATATTCCTCTCCACAAGAAAGAACGAGCACCACGAACTTTTTTCCGCACCCTGGGTTTGTCATACCTTCAGAGCAACAGGCCCTCTGTTGGCCAGATAGAGTACCATGTTCACAAGAAAGAGAGGTTCTTTTCCGTGTCCTTCAGTGTAGAGGCGCAAAGCAATGTGTCTCTTACCAAAATGGTATTTTCTAAGGGGGGGGGGAAACTTTCAAAGTGTACTGTGAAACGACATCCCATTGTCGTTGCCCGTTTCCTCTCACCTGCAAAAGCACTTTTTTGGTTAATTTCATGGTAACTCGTGTCTATGTATGATGTTCCTCGACGACAATGATACCCTCTACCAACGAGTAAAGGCTTTGGGTCCTTTTTGCATCCTTCATTTTACTCTGGGGAGCTAAAACCCTGCCCACAAAGGAGAAAAGGTGGAGCAGATGCTCACATGCACTCCGATCTGGAAACACAGTTGGTGGGGCAGTAAGCGTGGTTCAGACCAGCGCCCCCCCAAAGAGTATTAGCATATCACTCGACGGAGTTAAACATGAAGTAAATGATGCCAGGCATCTCAACTGCGCAAATCGAATTACCCAATAAAGCTGTTACTACACTCCGGGAGAAAGAATGAATCATCGTTTAAAAAAAAACGCGAGAAACCTAATAAGTAAACAGGAACGGATCAATAAATGGTGACACAATTTTAACAAAACTGGATAAAACCCAGGAGAGAAAAAAACAGTCACGGTGAACTGACAGTATGAAAAAGTTCAATTTTGATTGCTATATATGGAATAGACTGCCAACAATCATTTCAATGTTTTCAATCGACATAAATGATTTTAATCGTCCCAAGACCACACTCCCCCCGTCTCTCTCTTTCTTGAAATTCTCTCCTGAGTTCAAAAGTCCATGGAAAACCCACATCACGAAATGCCCGCGGGAAAACGGGTGGGTGATCGCTATCTCATACGACATTCGGGGATTTTTGTTTAATTTTTTTTATGGCAACACTGGCAAGACCTATTTGCGAACGATTAGCCAACCTCCTGGCAGCCCACCGCAAACGCGAACAAAAGAGCACTTGGTGCTCGACCAAACACCCCCGTTGGGCAAACATCAAATGGGGTAAATGTATGGGAATTTTTGCCCTGGTTTTTCTTTTCACCGCCTGTTCGAGAACCATGAGCCACGGCAACTTTGCGGCTGTAGACTGTTTGTTTGGTCGTGTTGCGGGCTGAAAAATAAGTGGTGTTTGGAATGAATTTTTGCTATTCGTCAGGAGTGACACTTTTTTTTGGTTCCTTGAGGTGAGCCACTCGTGGCTACCGTAGAGAATAATATTTGCTCAGAAAATAACCTCTTCCCACCTTTGCACCTTGCACGATGGCAGAGTTGCAGAAATGAGAAACTATTATTTCAGTCGGAAATAATTTTATGCGCAGACTTGCAGCAAGGCGAGCAAAATAAACGTGGAGGTGAGGGATCTTTACAATTGAGTATCAAGCGGTACAGACCCATGAGCATAAAAAGTCAAGGCCCGTTGCTGTGTTGTTACCGCGAAGACACAAACGTCGATATTTTAGTAGCGCACATCATTGAGCTTCCACAAACCGGAACAACGCGGGTGTGGTTAACGATAATGTACATACACATACCAATTTTTTCCTTTAGACAATACCCGTGAATATCACCGTTATTATAATAGGGTTGGTTTTCACACGGGAAGCCAAGTTTTGATGAACCAAACTAAACTGAGACTTGATGATGCATGCTTCTGTCGCAGGCCGCGCCGCGATAACGTGTATAGCCAAAACGGGGGGGGGGGGGAAGAGAAGAAAAATAGTTCATCAACCGTTCTCCGATGGCACAGGAGAATGACATTCAACTCCTATCGCAACAGGTCACTGTCACTCAAAATCAACATCTTCTGCACAATCGTCCAGTCTCAAACTCGTTTATAAATAGCCACAGTATGCGAGTGCGATTATGATAACCAGGGGTTTCTCTCCCACGTAAAAAATGTCATCGCCGATAAACGGTTGAAGCGCCTTAATAGCAACGGTTTTAAGGGGCATTTCAAACCTTTTTTGGCGATGGCTTAGCAATGTACTGAGCTCTGGCAAAGTACTGGGTTCACACCGTCATTGTGAAAAATTAAATATTTGATATTTGAAGGGTAATACCAACACAATAATTTTTACCTTTGACCCTACAGCGCATTCAAAGAACACAACACTACAGCATGAATAACTAGTTCTGTAGTCAAAACCCGTCATGATGAAATTTGGGGTTGAGGTCGGGTCCGAATTGCACACGTTTGTCCATTTAAAACATTAAAAACGCTTATGGTGACCGAACTTACTTTTAAAAACCCAATACTGAAGGTTGAGACCAGGGCAACCTTTGATAAGGGAGGCCAGTAAAAGATGAAAATGTGTGATTTTAGCTTGCAATGAATTCACTTGAAAAGAAATTCTCATCCGTCACTGCAGGAGGTGGATGGTTGATAATAAACCATGATGCCACATCCACTCGTGCAAGTCAGCAATCGTAAGTGTCGTTGAAAGTCAACATCGATTTAGGTCTGACAGCGAGACGTTTATTGACCGCTTATCTGGAGTTTCGGTACAAAATGGCCAGTCTTTAAGTGAACTGCGTTTGTCTAAAGTTTTATCGATGCACTCACGCTCAAGGACCGTCTGGCCACTAATTACATAGCTTTCCAAGTACAGGAGCCCACCGAACCTGTCCACATTCCTACGAGGACAGAGGTCTTTTACGCAGAGCCGGGATGGGGGGCCATCGCACCCTAGCCAAGTATGTTTGCGTATGTCTGCAAAGACAGCCAAACTGTCCAGTCGATAACCAGCAGAATTGCCTTGTCTCGTTGGCCTAATAACACAAACTCATATCTTCTATCCGGTGAGGTGATTCACCTTGAGAAAAAAAGAGAGAGAGGCTAAGTAAAAATACAAGTTCAGATCTCTTTCTACCTCATCGTGTGGTTCTTACATATGACTCGATAAATTCGGGATGCAGGCTGACACAAATGGTAGCAGCTCAGGCCCCAGGCGGGGGTGGGGGTGGGGGTGGGGGGGTTAGAGTGCCGCCTACCCTTCCCCTTCCTCTCTCCTTTTTCTTGTTTTGCCCGACCCTGCTTTGCCCCGTGGGTCCTTTAGTGCGACTGTACACGTTCACTGGAGCTGATCGCGCATAAGCATCTGCAGTGTGCAAGGCAAGGAGAATGTTGACTAATCGATAGACTGGTTTACTGCCCCAACGATCCCTGATACCTCATATAGGTTTGGACAGGAGACTATCACCGTCAAAATATGACGCGTTGTTTATTTTAGATGTACATGTACAACGCAAGTGTTCCTTACATTGTTTTTGCGTCACAGTGAAAATGTTGATTTATGCGTGCCATACATTGATTCAAGTGCACCACGTAAATAGGCCAGAAATATGTCCGCCGAGCTCATTAATAAAAGTTATACACTTAAAATATTCTATGTTAGAGGGTCCTGAGAGCCATAGAACGTGGGATTGAAGAAATATGGCACTGAATCTCTGGCCCAGACTCTTGGCTCCCGGTTCTGACCAATTTGGATGCAATCAGGTCCGAAAGTGACACTATTTTAGCCATTTTGCAGAGGGATGCATTTTCAAAATGGCTACTTTTCCCGGCAGTGAAATTTCCTTTATTTTTCAGGGGTGGTCTGCTTTGGGTGATAATTTCTCGAAATCTCATTGGTCAACCCACTGAAAATTGAACGGAAAATGAAAGAGGACACGACGAACATCGTTTTTCTGTGCAGCCTGAACACCTGTGAGAGTTGTGAGTATTTTTTAAATATTTGTGAAGTATGGGGATTTATCACTGCTGACTATGGGAACTGATTTGCTGCGGTGCACCCTATAGGAATATTAAAACCAATGTTGTAGTCATGAACTTTTCCACGATTACGAATACGTAGAAACCTTTTGAGAATTATACGAATACGAGTACAGAAAAAGTACTGGAGTTCGAGTAAAGCAACACTGAATTAAAGACAGTATCTTACAGTTCTCAACGAAAATCCTATCGGAAAATTCCAGACAATCTCGGAAACATTTAGAAATGGGCAGAATTCTGCCCCAATCGGTAATGTAATCATATTGACGACTACCGGACAGAATATTCTCCAACTGGGTCTGGCAACTAGACTAACTGAGCTGTCAGCTGACTCTGCACCATTTCTGGCACAGGCAGACGCCAGATGGTTGGTTGCAACTCGAAGGCGAAGGTCTTGTCTGAAGGTGTCTAATCCACTACGATTAACCACTGAACCTACCTACAGCTGTGCAAAATGTCTGTTCCATAACGACCTTTGCATGTTGTGTCTGAGAAAACAGTGGTTAGGCCCACAGGAAATTACAGCGGCACATACTGAGTGTCTATTTCATTCAGCTAGTCCAGGGTCCTGTTCAACATTCCTCGAAGCATTACATCGTGTCAACTCAGAACTGCTCTCACGTACAATTACAAACCGTCCTCAAAAGACATAAATTTTCTCTCCAATGGTGGGAGATTGAAACAAAAATTTGATAAGAGTGTCCAACAAAAATATTGGACTGCAGGACACTTTCTCAACGTACTTTTACTTTCAGCAATATTACTTTTTCCAAAAGAGTCTAACAAAGCCTTCCACCATGATCAAATCAGCCATCTTATCCTAGGTTCTTACACTTCTTGCCAAACACCCAGCCGCTTGTCCTGCTAATCCCCTCAGTTATAGGGGCTTCCTACCCTGAGGTCATTCACACCCATGACTAGCTCAGACGTTCCCCCTGAAGACGCCACGAAAGTCCCCGTACATCCCAGGGTTGGTGCTTGTTCAATGATAGATTGCCGGGGAAATAAAGCAATCCCGTGACAAAAACAACGTGGCTCAACTCACCAAGCCGGTTATCATCCATCGCAACGGGGAAAGGGGAGATATGATCGCTTGGCAGGTGCACCTACAAGAGGTCAATGGCAGTCTTGGTACAAGATGTTCCTCAGTAGAAAAAAAGCTCTAAATTGTAGCTGCTTTTATGGGAACAGTAATCGACCAGTGGCTGTGACTATGGAGCAAAAGACGGGGGTGACGTCATGCACTTCTGCGATAACACGCTATCAACTTTCACAACTTCAACGGTTCCAAGGAGGAGAGGGACAGGTATCATGATCATCGACCCGACACTTCACCTTCTGCACAAATGGGGCCTGTTACACGTGGCATAACTTAGTATATAGATGAAAAATGTAAACCATATACGGTGTAATGTATGACCTCAGGCGTCGGTGCCTATCATTTCCCCATTCATATCGTACCTTAATCTCAACGAGATCGTTGAGGTCAAATGCCAGAAGTACATCGACAGCTTTGGGGCAGCCCTTTGCCAGTGCATGGACACTGCGGTTCGACCACTGCACGTATACAGATAATCGTGTCTGGGCCTTTTGTACGATTTCAGACCATTAACCATGCAGGTACAGTATAGAGTTACAACGTCATGTTCGTTAGCTGTCGACTGGCACTGAAACAGTCATCATAGAATCTCCGTGGACACTCTATATGCAGTGTATCATTGATCGATATCTCAGGTGACAAATGTGCAATTCCAATATTGGATCGATTATCGATGATAGAATATCATGTGAGATTCATAGATGCAAACAAATGAAATAAGAAAAGCCCTCTCTCGGTTCGTAAGTAATCCCAAGATGATTTTATTTCGTTTAAAAATGGCTTCTTCAACTTGAAGTTCTTCTGACACTTGGCTGACCGAAGATTTGCCGTTCAACCGAAAGTTCGAAAAGTACATTTTTCAGGTCAAATATTCCAATTTTCATGTATTCGAACTGACGCAGCCTTAACCTAGAGTTGGCAAGACTCAGTGAAAGACCTGTCATTAGATAGGACATCACTGGATACGACAGTCCATACTCGACTGTAGTGGAACAACGGTCACATTAGGAAGGAAAAATGCTGGTACCCACACCGACCCAATATCACGACATGCTCTTCAGAACATCAGTCATCGACATATAGATTTTGATCCGAGACAATGGATGTGAGGATATGAGGAAACTAATTTTGACCAATCTTATTCACTCAATACGCGGGAATGGCAGGATAAACTGGGGAGATGAGAAATGCGAAATGGCAGATACAGAACACCATACAATGTAGCTCGACGGGTGACATTCTTTTCTGTCATCACGCTCGAAGCTAAATGACCAAAGATCATTGCAAAAACTAAAACAAGAAAATGGTCAGATCGAACCGTAGTCATACCGCAGTATACCAGGGCATTGTCCGAGAATGCGGCAACGTCGCAATGAGTCTTTTGTTGTATGATTTTGCCAACCTGAACTCATCAGTTTTAACCATTGCAATGAGTGATTAGCTATGAGAGATGAGCTATAACTGTCACCAAAACGATGCACTGAGCGGAATTAGGCTGCCCAGCTGCGGTGAACCGTTTCCTGGGCTCAAATTATGGTAAGTAACGCCAACAGAGGCATGTAGGAAGGACTACAGTGGGTAAGGTTGACAAACTCCACCAAGACGTTTCGCTGAAGTAGTTTTTGAAGCTGTTGCCATTTTGAGAAGTTGAATGCGGCCATCGATGTTGGGCACACTTCTCCTTATCTAGGACACGGTGTCGATCAACCTTCCGGAGGGGGACCAACAAGTCATAAGTCCGTGATTAATCTTCACACGCCGCCTGGCAAGAGTGTTAACAAATTGCGCCAGGGATGGCACGTGGTTTACCTTCTAGGCTGCTGATGACGGACAGGCGCTACGATTTGATAAATGCAAGGAAGACAAACTTGACAGGATCAAATCACGGAGAAAATTGAAGCAAGGTTTTTGTACTGTAGGTTCACCGACAAGAAAAGTCGTTGTGGGAAACATAAGTCGACGGCTATTCATCGACATCGAACAGAGCAAAAGCTCAGCGTGGAGTTGAAACATGCATGATGCCGCTTTTGACTTAAAACTGACGGAAGTTAAAAGTGGTTGACCGGCTATGCTTTTTCAAAATCAGTGTAAAATGAAATCAACGTTAGCAATGCTGTGCGGCAGAGTGTTGTTTTTGAGTTTAGTCAATCTAGTTGGCGCTAAGCCGAGTCCATAAAAAGCTTGAGTCAGACAAGTCTGACTCGATTTTCATCAGCGAGATGAGTCGAAATTGCTGAGTCCAAGCATGGAGCTTATATGTGTTTAATAGCTCAATGGTCCAAGCAAGTCCACCCACGGGAAGATGATGCAAAAATGACTACCGTATTGGAGATGGGTGCGATCGAGATCTTTGCAATCACTAAGTCTTGATCTTTGGGCAACTGACCGGTCTTATGGCGAGCTTTCATCAGCGGATCACCTTTTCTTTCTAATACACGGTTGTGGAGTACTGTCTCGAACACAGGAAATCAAATCTGAAATTTCCTACATGATCGGCCAATAGCACCGTCGAGATAGTGGGGTTCATGGAGGAAAGATCGACCGATCGTGCCCAACAATTGCATAATTTACGTGTTTACCCTCTACCTCAAAGTTCTAGAAAGCTTGTATCGCAGTGTAAAAATAAAATGTGAAACTTGTACATGTAAAACGTAACTAAAGGATCCTGATCTATAGGTCTGTCATTACTGAACCCTTCTTTACTGGAAGGCATCGCTCCCTCGTACTATCGTTCATCGACCGACAGGTATAAACACTTTTGATGAATTTCAAGCGGATAAGGATCATTGCCCCACGGAACTACAGTCACGGGAAAAATTGGGTCGACACGACAATTGGTCTTGACAGCCGCTCTCATTCAACGTCCCTCCGTGACGCGGGAGCTCAACACAGTTGAACCGAGTAATCACCGTAGGACTTTGGAGCGGGCCTACTGTACACTGTTTTCAAAACTCGCTGCTCGTTGGGGAAGGACGCCAATCATGTATCACGCGTGAAACAGTCAAAACACAGGTTCAGAAGTTAGGCTCATCACATGGAAACGACGGTGGAACAGCACTGCAGGTTCCGCTGTTACAGGCGTGGTTAGTATCCCGGTTCGCACTAGTTGTTCCGTACTAGGTAAGACACCGGATCCTTCGTATTTTTCTCCGTGTTGATGTGCTTAACACTGTGAAACAAAGCAAAGCGAAACAAAACAAGCAGGTAATATACAACTACTGCTCCAGATTACAACTCCCAAACAGGCTTAGTCACATCAAAAAGTCGTTTACTAGGCCTGACAAGCTAGGTCAGAGCCGGTTTGGGAGACACCTTTACTGACACAGTTTCCATCTGGTTAAGATTATGATTATGCACATCGCGAGTACTTATACCTCCGCAGAGATTGGAACACAATTGAGTCATGATGGATGAATGAATCGGGGGAATCAATGTCTCATCTGCCATCCTGCCCCAACATGCCATGACATCACGGAAAATAAATACGATTAAGACATGTGTCAAGCCGAATCCTTATTTCGTCTAGCCTCAGGGCAGGGATGCACATGACACACCTATCGGAACAATTTACATTGGGTGCATAAATACGCGTGCTTTTCAGGGCAACATGATCGCGCGCCGGCCGCGAGGTTCGAGAAATCAACAAAAAAGACAACTGAGCCACCCTTTAATAGAAAAGGTGCAATGGCCATGCAAGTCTCTGTCGGTCAGTGATCCCAAGCAAGTCTTTTCAAACAAAGATAAAGAAATAATGTAGAGAAGGGCCATCTTAAATACTTCATTTCATCAGAATTGCTTGATACCGTGAAACGTGGCCACTCCTGAGTTCCATGGCAAATCTCTTGAAACTGCTGTGGGAGTCGGTTGTTGACTAAGATCTGGCTTTTTGTCCATGAAGAGTTAGTGAGGAGGACCCTTCCCGAAAGATGGCGTACTTTCCTGGCTTCCTGTCACGAACCGGCACCCCTTAAGCGCGGCATTCAAAACGGACCTGACAAATCTGGGGGGTCGGTGCTCGTCCAAAGTAAAAGAAAATCTTGATGGGGCTTGAAAATGACGGGGAAGACATTTATAGTAAACATCCAGAGCCATATGACAAACGGATATGGCTAACAGGATTAGCAATGCTTCTCGTGGTATTCCCCAGATTGATTTCATAAGCTGTGGAAATTATGTCTAATTATACCTCACCATAAAGGCACAGACTGAGCAAGAACTCAACCCGCTGTGTCAGTGTAAACAATTCGAATTTAGAGGCCATGACGAGCTGACATACTGACAATTCCGCGGCCTTCTAAGGATGAATCCGACTACATTTTACTCGGCTTGTTGAAGCCTTGAGTCTTGTATTGAGGTAGGTCCAGGGGCGTACGTATCCAGCAAGTGTGAAGGTGGGGTGGGGGAGCTGTTCCCCTTGGCTCCGTGGAGATATGTTTCCTTTTGTGACCTCTGAATCGAATCAAGTTGAACGCACCAGCAGTTTAGAAACGCTACAACGACCTTTGGGGGAAGGATTCCTTTACACATATGGATGAAAATATTTGGACACGACATGTACTTTCTGGGAAAAGACTTCGATATGCCACTGGGTACTGTAGCTCTTGGGAACGTGAAGATACTATGAGAACTTGAGTATCCCAAAAAACACATTGGTGACACTTCTCTTGCTGTTTTCGTCTTGTGCCTGGAAGTAATGTGCGTTAGCCTCTGTCAAGTTGATGGGATAACAGTCTTATTAGAGGGTTTACAAAGTTCCGAGATGGACGTGGGAGTATGCATCAATATGCTTACACTGTTTCTATGAAGGCAAAAGAATAATCATTGTGATCATGGTCAAGGCTGATGACGTAAATAGTAGAACATGGGCAGAATTCTACAATAAAGGTTGGATGACACTGAACGGTCCGAAAGTTTGTGTCCTATTTTGAAGGCCGGGTTTCATTTCGTGAAATGTTGAAAGCTTAAGAACTAAAGTTGAGACTAGCAAAGGATAGACCTCTTTGTCAAGTGTTTGCACACATGAATAGCGTCATGTTTTGAAGTCGCTGTCGCCAAATGAAACAATCCACGTCGTGCCAACAACGACTCTGGTGAAAACCTTTATTTCTTTAATGGGGTCGTTATTAATGATAAATGAACGATGGACATTAGGGACAAGGGCATCGCGGGGAAAACGCGGAAATGCTTATCGCTCATTTTTTCATGTTGCTGTGTTCACGGTCATCGACCTTAACGACTCATGGGTCCTGCCTGGCTGTTGTGCTGTTGTTCCGTACGGCTCTATGCAATCAAATCAAGGCGGCTCGGGCACGTGGGTGTGCGCAGTGAGTGCACAGCTCTGAATGCCGCGTGCTGCTGTACTGCACTGTTCGGCTGTCAACGGTAGGCGTCGAGGTCACCACGTGACCTTTACTTGCCACTGAACTCGGAGGTCAGTGGTCCATCGTAGAGACTCAGTGATTGATCGGCGTATTCAGTGAGCGGTATAAGCATAAGTACTGCGGTGGGCCCGTACATCAGTGACAGTCGGCGCTTGGAGCCCATGACTGAAGGAGGTAGCGCGGATCATTTCCAGATAAGTTCTTCGTCTTTCGGATTGCCCGATATTTTTACTGAGACGTTTTCACCCTTTCTTCTTAAACACTAAGAATTGCTCACGCGGAGAAGTAGACCTGAATTGAAAGCCGAACAGGTGTTGGGCTACATCTTTTGTGACCTTCGGTGAGTGTACTGTAAACAGTTGTTGTTTCGCTGGGCAATTCTTTTTTGCACGTCTTGTTCAACTTCTCGCATTTTTCAGTAAATAGCAGAAAAGCACATGACTGCAACGTACCTGTTCATGCAGTGAAAAATGGGGCTCTACACTGATCAAAATGTTCAGTGTTTGCCTATATAGCGTTCTCGCAGATTCAATTGTGCAAAAACTACTTGAATAGCTTAGACTAATTAAGTACAGTACGTCTGTAAATAATACAGGAAACCAACCACTGATTGTGGAGGAATCTTCTATGCCAAAACCAACTGCATAATACAACCAATTCAATATAATGATTCAGCCATTGTATACATGATAGTGATCTCATTTTTTTGTTGTCAAGAGCAGACCGATAGGTAGTTAGTTACCGGGACTGTGTTCTTTAGAGTTTCAGTGACTGCGCGTGCGAACTGTGCGCGAAACTGATGTTGTTTCACATTCCAAGAAAAATCTGAAGAGGGCAGCAGATAGAACTATATACATGTATAGAGCTATATACCGATAATGTGCAAATCCATCATGTATACTTTGCAACTTAACACCACGCTTGTGTTTGGTTCGGATAAGCTTTGTAACTCAATACGGAAAATGCTATTAAATCGTGTTCACAGGGAAAGACTTGTCCAAACGCAAGTAGTTAAAGCAACATACGGTACTGATAATTTCAAATTAATCAATCGAGTTAACCTGTATATATATAAATTTATGGATTATCCAGGGCAAAGTTTTGTTCATTGTGAATTCCCTCCAAACAAAAAGAAATGTAATTAACTCAATGTTGCGATACATTGCATTTCCATGCGAAGTTGTACTATAACTTTAAGGCTCCAAATGCCCTGTCTAAAAGGTCCATTCAGAAAGCTCTTTCTGTCGATTCGTATTATAAAAGATCCCGTTTTCGTTTTTCCATTGTTGGGTTTAGATTGCTTTATGGATAGCTGGGTACTGTTGGGCTTCGGTGAGTGGAGGGGCTATGCGCCTCTGGACAGGAAAATCTGACCAAGCGACCTTAAAAAAAATTGGCCGTTTTTGACCACGTGTGTCAAATATGTCAAATTTAATGAGAGCATCCTTCAAAGATCGTGTCGTGTCAACTTCAATTTAGCAACATTTACTTGTATTGAATGATGAATAATTTCTGAATGATTTGGAAGATGGGATCTCAAGTACCACGATGACGTCTGAAACTGTTGAGTCAAACGCATTGCATACCTCAGTATGGGTCAATAAACCCACGGAGAGTGGTACACAATGTGGTTTAACATTGAATTGAAATCGTACACTGTACTGTACATTATTTTGGTTTTTTTTTGACATGTCAGGATTTATGACTACCGTTGGAGCTTAATTCTGTGTAATTCACCTGCTTCGGACCAAGTGATTGTTAGTGTTACAATTTGTATTAAAGGGCCAGTCCACAGTTTTGGAATGTCGTGTGCATGTATGCGTATGATAACGACTCCTCCTACAGCCCTGACAATGATGGGGCTTGCAGTTGTTACACAGACTATCTTGTGACAGACGTGTTACTGACTTTGAGCCCAGAGCATGTTGAGAGCAGGAAAAGAGGGCTTGACGCGAATTAACACAGTTACGGTCAATCGGCGTTGACAACCTACCTCCGTCATCACGGCAATTCGGACAACGACTCCCTCCCTCACCCGGCACCATCAGCCCCTGAACCTCGTACAACACTTCAAAGTATTCCTCCATTGTGCCCATTGAAGTGAACTCAAGCCCATGTCCTGGCGTTCTCTTCTGTATCAAGGGCGGCTGGAGCAGTGGGACGGACGATCGATCGCACGCCCGATTTGACCCACATATAAAAGGGCTCAAGTTTAATCCCCGTAGCTTCGAGTTCGCGACCTGACATGATGTGCCGTTGGGCGTTGGTTTAGCCCTTCCCAGGGCGCTGCAAAGAGTCCATAGTTCTGAGCTGTGCAACTCACTGACCCTACGATACCACACTGACCAGTCGAAAGCCGTTCTTAGAAGTTGGAAATTTTGATAGAAAAAGCCCTGAAGGCCCAAGAAAGCTCCATAAAAAATCATGTAGGCGTATTTTATTTGGATGAATTTTTCCCAAATATCGTTTGACTTCACGGTGAATAAAGTTCAAAGTAGGTTTTGCATCCAGGATACTTACCCAAAGCGAACTGCTCCGCGGAATGGGTGATCCTTTCATAAATGATGAAGCAGTCATTGATTGCTTCAATGGAAAACCGAGCTGAGGCGCTCAGTTTATTTGAGGCTATATGGTTAGTCTGTCTTTAAAGTAATATCTCCCACGGCGTGAACTTGGTATCACATTGCAGGGCACCATTGTAACACTGTGACTTGTCCCGGAGAGAACATAAAAGACATTTATGTCAAAGCCGTTCACAACGCTCACACCAAGACATGATTGATGTGCGAAACGTGATCCTTCAATAAGCCCCACCTAGACAATTATAATGTTCTCCTATTAACCCCACGGCCCACCTTCTTGCCAAAATACATAAATAAATCAGCTTAGCGCTCGGAACGATTCCGGAACAAATTTGTTATTAGAAAATCGGACCAGAGTTCTTCAGCCATGAAGGTAAAAAAAGCGAGGCCAGATTGTCAATAAACTGAATGTACTTTTCACTAGTGCTGTTCAAAAATGAAGACCGGGGAAAAGTGTGTGGGGGGGCAAAGGCAAATGCGTCTTCTTCGGGCTCATTCAACATGATGTTGTGGAGAAAAACCAATCAAAAAGCCTTACGGTCCCAACATCCTTGCTTTTATTTGCTGGTGTTGTTTTCTTAAGGATTTGATGCTAATATTTGATAAATGAACATACCGAAGACTTTCTTTCCTACTCGACCATTCTTTGTAAAAAGAATATACGCAAGCCCCCCCCCCTGGATACGCCACTGAAAAGATGATGACACAATGTCAGTAGGGTCCGTATGGTCAGGGGAGTACCCAGCCCATTGCCCAAGGATTTGCTGGCCTAGCAGAGATTCCTCCGGGAGCGTGGGGGTCGAGATGCTCTTGGTTGAATTACCTATCGGGAGGTCGCCTCCGTTCAAGCGGCCTGACACAGCTCCATCGTCACCACAGCTCAAAAGTCGGTCACGGATAACCAGTAAAGGACAACCAACGCCAGGCACACGTGAAATAACGGATGGCAGATGTAGGGAGCTGGGTAATATTTACCGTGCGTCGTAATTCATTGGTGTGGGTAAGGTTCGGCGTGCTTTTTCCGGGCCCACCCTCGTTCTGAGAGGGGGCATTATCCAATTCAATTCGGGCGATTTAAGATCATTAAAGTCGATTGGTAGAGCCTCCGTCGTCGTGGACCCCTTGTTTCAAATAGAGAGAGCGCTCTCTCTCGCTCTACATGTGGTTGCTGGAAAGTAAAGTTTGAACCTTCGGAAATAACTGGACTTGTGCACTTCTTTCTCAACCTGGGCCAACTGTGGCGGCGCATTACTGTGGACAGTGGGAAAGCCAATGGAGAACCACCTCTGTACCCAGCATGACATTGCACTCGCTCGGCCAACCTCACTGCATGACCGAGTTTTCTGCCTCGCTATTATTGTCTTCTCATCAAAATGGCCTATGCCATCTGGCAGTAGCAGAGAGCTTTGGTGCAAGGAGACAGAGAGGAGAAAATGAAAGTGCAGAGACCTCTGTAGGACAAATTTGTCTTCAACAGAACGAAAAGTTGGTTGTTGGACCGGAGTGAGTAGCCGTTTAAGGAGTTCAAAATGAGAAAGGAGTAAGGGGAAGCGAAGGGAATTCTGTCCCGTAGAACAAGAAAACACCGCCGCATTCTTGTGATGGTTCTGTAATTCTTTAATTGACATTTCTGCCAGGAGAGAAGTACCGTGAGAGATGCTGGCGATGGGGAAGGGAGCGAGTAATGATGCATCGCGGCCGCACATTCGTTGGGTGTAATTGATCTTGACGCTCATCAAGAGAAGTATGCCACGGGCACGGCAAGATGCCATCAACACGTCGGTGGCCGTGCCAAAGAAGGAGCGCTCGCTTTTATATCCCTTTTCCCACTCCCTGCAAAATATGATCTGTTCGATTGTGCCATGGCGGAATTTTCACTCACCCGATGATGTATGCGCGCCAACCCCTACAACCCTGTTGTATTAGAGATTAAAGAGAGCTTTTTGCCCCCAAAATTCACCATTAACAATATGGATCAGGGTTATTTCTTCTTTATACCGCTTTGAAAGCACAATGCCAATTGCAGAAGTCGAATAATTGTAATCCCCAAGTGGACTGTGAAATCATTTCAGTGATGAGCTTGATAACTTTTAATGGGTTTTCATGGTCAACTAAACTTCCCTATGGAAAAAATATTTCACAAGGAATTTCGTCTTATTACTTAACAACAATCAAATACTATGTCTGCCGAATTTAGCTGTAGCTGGGAAGTGTGGGTGTGTATGGGGGGTGGGGTCACGGCTGCGCCAAAAATGTCGTTGGTCTCACCAATCTCTTCTCTGTCAACCACCGCGGACAAACTTAACCTCGACACAAAGCTTTTGTCGGTCTAAAAACACCCCTTTTGGTGTTTTCAGACCGACCGAGTGACAGGCTCTCAGCCCAATGAGAATAACAAACTCTGAACTGTTTCCGCAAGGCGTGTTTGTTGGTCGGGAAACCGTGTCAAATATGGCACTGTCGCTTGGCTGCACAGCCTCCATAATTCTAATGCAAAGGGGAAGGAAAATAATTACATAGATGTAGAACTCTGTTTAAAGAGGGCGAGCTGTCGCTCTTGTGACATGCACGGTGCGTTGCATTTGCAGTTTTGAATAAAGGTGTTCTCCAGGGTGCATGGGGGGGGAAAAGAAACGTAGGGTTGACACAAAAATGTTACGAATCTACAAGTAACATTATTCTGGACCCCCGCTCAAAAAAAAAGAAAAAAAATTTCTCCAATTTGTGAAGGATTCCTCAAAATAAGTGAAGGAGGGATCGGAACCACACTATACGTCCATTATTGTGATAGTACCAATAGGCCACCAAGTTAATGTAACAAGCACACATGATGCATGGACATTTTGACTTTATTTTTGTGTTTTTTCAACATACCATTTTTCCATGCCTTTAAGTGCAGTAGTGTAAACATTTCTAGAAGTTAATTCTCAATAGAGAAAACGAAATTCACAGACTAGCATAAGATCAATGAACTTCGTATATATTCTCATTTTGAAACGCCCCCAAGCGAAGAAAAATAAATACCGCCATTGAAACGGTTGTTTGGCGCCAGGATCATTATATAATCCCATACAATCAATTGCAAAGGGGATATGTGGCTGACCGACCATGACACGCATGTCTGATTTAACGAACCCCACCATCGCTCAAACGCGCTGCAGAGGGTCTCCGCTTCAAAGCTGGCAAAGGACAGCAGTGAATGGACGGGTCGCTTTGCCACTCAACGTCCAAACACATTTTGTTGCCGATGATTCATTGAGCAATATTTGTCAGTCCATGCCGGGCTACGGAGAGGAAATTTGGTTCACAGTGCAGTTCCTTTAGAAATTGGTGAAATGGGCTTGCGCTTTAAGTTTCCATCCATGCAGTGACAGCTGTAGAACCTATTTCTTGCCGTTCGTGAATGTATGCATCCTTGAATCGCGCTGATTTCTGTGAAAGTGTAGACAAAAAGTTAGATCCTTAAAATCAAGGATTTTTAATTTTCACAACACTTGTATTTTAAACGGAATATTGGGTTGGGTCGATCTCAACTGCAACCCCCTCAACGAGTTCAAAGGGTTGTACATGGCGGTAAGAGATTAACCAAATCTGTCATCTTGAGCAAATGACCCACGCTGACTTCTTCATGCATGTATTTCATTTTCAAATCTGTCGCACAGTGCGTCAAGGCAAGCACTTCTCTGAGGCGAGCACGTCTCTTGGAAGCAGTCGTTGTAGGATTTCCATTCCTCTTACTCTACCTATGTCCAGTCGATGAATATAGATGACAGCCAAGAAAGTTCACTCTGGTGGCAATCACGCATCACTTGCTCCCGAAGTACAGTACACGAACTCGTATTGATTTTTCCCCCCGCTGTAAAACACGCCGGCACATCCCGCCGACCTTTACCAGGCCAGCGCTGGGATGTTTGGCGAGTGAGCGCGCGCTGCCCGCACGATTTTGTCCGCGTTAATGTGGGGAGGCTTCTCCTCAGTCACGAAGTAACCACCACTCGCCCATTTAGCCTGCCCCGTGGCGCACATGTAATTGTCTTAACCTCGTTTGTCGTTTGCCAACTGGTATGTACAAGTTCTTACTGACAAAGTTTTCCATGCAGGGCTCCCACTGTTTAACTTTGTCTTACCCGGCAGAACAACCATGAATAAAAAAAAATTACGCTCGATGTGCCGTATGTATGTTAAAAGGAGGGTTCTTTGAAAATATCTCACAAAAGCTAAACGTCGTTATTTCTTTTAAGCCCTGGTCTTGATGGGGCTAAGCATAGGCAACAATTTTCTTCTCTAAGCATGCTCATGCACTTGCTCAGCAAAATCTTCCTTTTTTTTCAAAAGAGTATAGGCCTTGTACTTTAGCAGCTCTTTAAAAATGGCTTCAGACGTGCATCAATGAAAACCCTGCAAGGGTCATAATTCAGGCTTCATGGCTGAGTGGGCGTGTTGTGGATTTCACTTACCCGCAAGACCCCCTTTTCTAACTTGCACAAGCGCTTGATTTTTTTGTTAAACCGGAGAGAAATCTCTTCTCTCTTCAATTGTAAGTGAATACTTGGGTCCATAATAGCAGGATTTAAGAGTCGATGAACTCCCCTGCAGAACAGGGCGCACATCAAAGGTTTGACTGAAGCGGGTACCCTGGGGTGGCCCGGGTCCCCTTCGTTGCCATCAGCTAACCGCATGAACTGTGTCATGGCCCGGGCCCGACGGGGGAAAATACAGAAACCCACGCATTTTTTTTCTCGTCAGAGAGTAATATATCGGCTGAGACAAGAGGGTCCTCGGGGCCAGAAATGAAGGCTTGCCGAGAGGATAATTGTACAGAATATCAGGCCTATTTACGACCGCACTGTGCCAGTGCTGTGTTTACAGATACGGTAGGCACAACTTAGCTTCCGCCCTGAATAATGAATGTGTGTCAAGTAGTCAATCGACACGCGTTGAAGACCACGTATTTGGGTCACGTACGGGTTTCTTGCCCGTTTCGAGAGCTATACGGTCATTCCTGTCACGAGTTTGATTATAGTTCACAGCTTTTTTTCCCAACCGTACAACGCCACCAATGGTTCAAATTCCTGTACATGTACAGTGTTCGACCCTGAGACAAAGACAATACGACACCTTGCTTATTGTACGGTTGACATCATCCAGTAACTAAAAAAAAGAGAGGATATTTTGAAGTGCACATATTTTAAGTCCCTGTACTATTACTGTGCATTTTTAACTGGAACGTGGCAGATGTGGTCAGAATGTGAATTCATGTCTCGAATGAGAACCGATCCCACGTCAATAATGTAATCAGACATTACTTTCGCGTCAGTTGACGGCATGTTTGGGCTTAAGAGTTTCGCCAGCCCTTGCCCGTGAACCATAACAAATGCTCACGCGGGAATTTTATTTTCTGCATGAATTGGCGCGATTGCCGGAATAGGGCCCCGAGGTTGCAACTTGGGAACCGGGTTCGGCACTGTCCGCTTGACCTCTTGCCTCGTTGTACAACTAGGTCACTCGGATGAAATTACCATCGCTCTGGAAAGGGAAAGAAAACTTTATCGGTTTGAATTTGGCTTGCAATATACACGAAACATTAGACCGGGTTCCTCTACAGGGTTACCAATTAGCCGTATTTTTGGCAGCTCTGGGTGAGATAACCATCTCACCGGTACCACATGCAGCCGTCACAAAGTATTACACCCGATTATGTCTGATGTGAGATGAGAAAAGTTCAGCCTTTAAACAAAGGAGTAAAAAGAAAACCAAAAAAAATAATAATAATAACTAAAAAATAAAATAAAACAGAAAACGAGGAAGTCATTTCGATATTACGATGACCTCCTGATTGTATTCTAGTCACGAATGACTCGAAAAGAATAGCTATAAGACCGGTTCATACTTGGCGCAAAAGCAAGCACGATCGAGAAAACTTGTGAGGTCAGATCAAATATAGGGTTTGCTCTATTTATATGTCAAGGTCGTATTTTTCCTACAAGTGGCTGTTAATTTGAAATATGGACTGTCGCTATACAAATAAGAGAATTGTTTTCTAACAAAATCTTTAAAATCCCACACAGCTATCAGATCACCAGATGATAATCCCCTACTGAATACTACGTGAAAACCCAACCCTCTTGAAAATTAATGGGACAAAATTAATGCACAACTATGCAAAAGTACTCAGAAGCACATTCCGACTCGCAACAGTTCGCTGGAAAATGTTTATATATTTATTTTCAAATTTGTGTCGCTTTTGCCTTCGCCTGAAGTTAGAACCGGCCTAAAGACTTTTTAATGGGTTTTCTGCGTTCCTATTCATCCAAAGTTAATAGCATCATCCACATTATTGGAAGATACGTACATTTTGTGTTGTGCACACGTAGAGATACGTTCCATCGAGAGTGTATGTTAATATAGACTGTTTCCAACCTCTCGAGGTGAGCCATTTGCAAGACGTTTTCCAGAATTGGAGCCAAGGGAAAATGGCCCAACAGATAACCGAGGAAGCAAGTTTTTATGGTGCAACGAGATAAAGAAATCAATATTTGTTTTGTAACACATTACGAATTAAATCTACAAATATTATTACTATCAATTAGCCCCCCGAAAAATATACATATTCATAATCAGAAAGCAGTCGCACGTTTTGCGTTACTTTGGCAACAAATACCTGCGTTTTCGACCGAGTAAGTTTTAAATGATGGTCATATACCGGATCCAGGACAGAAAGCCCGTGCTGCAGTATATATCAATGGAGAAAACAACTGCAGTATACCACCAGTTTGCTGTAAATCAATCTCGGCCGGTGTACAAGTAGACCCGTGCAGTTGAGCCATTGTAATGACTTCCGGCTCCCCCACCCACGTATACTCTACCAAAGAGTGACCTCGTACCCGAGAGCAGAGGTAGAAAGAAAGTACTTTCCACCTGCACGACAAGGGTTTGTCCCAACGACAACGCTACTCCAGTGCTAGATATTTTCAACGTCAACCGCTGGCCTTAAATTGAACCCTACCGCATGCCGGGTGCAGCCCTGGCCGAGAGCGGTCGGTCACTTACTGAAGGAATCTCGCTGGAAAAATTAACACCTCAACGGGTTGTTATTTATTGTATGTCGTTCATCCTTGTGCCTGCTGCCTGTCGCGCGCAAGCTCATGCGGTGTGAAATTCTGGCACGGCATTTTCCTTCCTCTCGCTTCATTAAATCCGCTCCGACGATGGCCTGGATGGATTCAAAAGCGGGGGTTCGAAAGTGCACTTTCGACCGAGGTTATTTTAGACGCTCTCGGTGCCATCAGAGTGCAGATCTTTCTTAGAGAGCGACAGTGTATATGATGGAAATAGAAAGAAGCCGAGAGGGAAAAGGACAGGTCACTTTGGAAAAGGTCGAAAGAATGACGACTCCTGGATAGGGATACGAAGGAAATAAAAATAAAAATCAGGAATGAAGGGCGCACGGCATTTGCTTTGATTTCTTGATAGCATTCATGGTGTAATTATGTACAGCTCTACGGTCAACTTACAAGAAAACACCAAAGCCTCTAAAAAGGCTGCATGATTACGGTCTATATACGTCTAACGACTTATGACGCAGAGGACCTACATTTTTATTAAGCTTAATTACTCATGCATTTGGAAAACAAGTAACAAACACCGCGGGGCAGTTGTAAGCGTAGTGGGTAAGTGATCGCGAAGACGCGCTCAGGTGAAGCAGCCACGTGCCACAGATAGCAATTCAAAAATAGCAAAGGGGGAAATAAAGTGAACACCGGGGTGCCTATTACCGCCCCCGAGCAGTGTGTTTGAGGTTCTACCGACCTAGTTCTCGCATGTACTGTTTGGTGTCAGTGGTGTAATCTCAGCTACGTGTGAAATGCTCTGCAACGCGCAGACAAATGCGTGGCCATCTTTTGCCGTGGCGCCTTGGAATCGTGGTGATTCACAGGCCATAACAGGAACAAGTTTAACATGGTAGGAAAGTTTAAACCAAATATTTCCCCTCAGAGGGAAACAGCGAATCCTTTGTTTTTTGTTAGTGTTGCTGTTCACACGGTGAATGTAGTACCATAGGGTTAGGAGCAAATCACATTTATTGTAAATGCTAACTTTTTTCGGAAGAGCACCCAGGACTCATCCACAAATGGAGTGGCGAGTTTATCGGTTTTGAGGCATTTGTTTGATCACTGGCGCTGTTTCATTCAATTAGAAGACTAAACTAAATTCGAACGGTCTTCAGGTTTTAAATCAAACCCTCTGCACTATAGGCAACGCAATAGCGTGACCCACGACCAATCCAGCTGACCAAGAAACGTTACGCATGAGCATTTCCACGATGTCGATGTGTTTTTGTGCAAGTCGAAAAGTTTACGCCATGTGCAGCCGAAATTAGGATTAACAACAGGACGTGAGCAATCGTCATGATTCGATCGCGTTCTCAGAAAAATTAATTCGAGCAAGGGAGTGAATGCAAGGCCCATCAATGAGGGGAGACAAGTCTAAAACCACATACGTGGATAACAGATGGATTTCTAACAGGGCAGCTCATCCTTCACTCGCGGATTACAACTAAACAACACCCACCAGACATAATAACACCACGCTTGGACACTATTTACATCCCATCACCTTCGTTTTGTACTTTTTTAATGAGACAACCTCTTTTCACGGAATGAGCTCAGTACTGCGGGGGCAATACAAAACAGGCGTTGCTGAAGATCACGGGCTTATCCGTGTGCAGCGCAGCTGACAACGGGAAAGTCGGCGGTTGCTCGGGTTCGTTGGCCAAGTGGACACGGTAAAAACCAAGATCTTAAGAACTGCCGGCTGGGACGGATGTTTGAATCACCCCGGCAAGCCAGCCGCGGCGTTAAAGACTAAGCCGATTTGGAACCGTGGCATTCAGCTGACGACTCTAACTTGTTTGTCGGCAGAGCTGAGAGAGAAGAGAAAAGAGAGGTGGGAGGGAAAAAAGAAGAGAGAAAACACGAATGCACGTTTATTTATAAATATAGCAGTTGATTTCCGGTTGTGGGTTCAGTGTGAGAAGGCGGACGGTTACCCAACCAGAAGTAATGCACAAAAATAATCTTGCCATTGGCTCGGCCAAATCGTAGCTTCGGGGGAGACAGCTGGAAAGAGACACAGAACAAATTCTTATTTCAAGCTGCAAGGTGGATGACCCTTTGAAATCGCGGCGATGTTTATTGGGAACTGCTACAAGACGTGGGAGATGATTTTTAATTGGCCCTTTCTCGACGGACGAAGAATACTTTATGTACACATATCTGGTCTTTTATAGTTGTGTTTCATTAATATTAAATGTCATAGTACTTTCACAGAGAGCACAATTTTGCCTTTAGCCATGACTACGAACCGGTCATTTTTGTGGTATTTTTTCTGTTCCGTTGATATATGCAGTATGGCTTCAGTTGACCATCTACGGTTGACCTTTTGACGGGTTAAAAAGGAAGTCTTACATTTTGTCAGAGTTTGAACCACATGTTTAAACTTTGCCCAATTTCTAGAACAAAAAAGGGTTATTGCAAAAACACAGCGAGCACAGTTGTTCTGGCATGGCTGCCAGACACAGCCCGCGAGGAATTCTTTGGCTGGCGTGCACCTTCCCGGGTTCCTGGAGGTCACGCCGTAACACCTGTATAGGAATCACAAGTAGGACTTTCCCTTGTTTTCATTTCTGAAACCCATCACCGTAAAAGTGGCCCAGATTTCGGCCCGGCCCCGTTGTTTCGGCCCTGAAAACAACAGACCGGTCCAGGGGTGGTACAGTACTTGCACCAGGATCCCCGGTCGGTGGAAAGTGTCCCCCACCAAGGCAATCTCGAAATGCCTGAAAATCGTCTTTTTTGAATTACGACCTGAAAGACAATCCAGACTAATTTGAACTCAGTGTCGTCCCCCGAGCTTGGAATTTCTACTCCCACCACCCTTTAACGAGATACGTCTGGTTACTTCGATGGCAGCAGAGGCTCGGAAATTATGCGTCAGGGAGGCTGCGAAATCAAGAATGGACCGAGTAGTTCCCGGTCATAAGAGCGATGACTTTTTTGACGAGGCAGGTGTGTAAAATACGACACCTCATCGTGCCAACACATCTGTTTCGACACATGCGCGTGTTAACAATTTGACCGATTTGCTTATCGCCACTCAGAAGCTTTGATCTGACGCCTTTGGTCGCTAGGGCAATAAAAACCAATTTCTCCTGACTGTCAAAACTCTTGATGAATCGCAGACAAAACTCCAAGCTAAATTAGTATTCTCTGGAGACGGCTGTCCTGGTAGTTGCGGCGGGTGGTTGTTCAGCTTATGTGCTTGACTGCCTGTGTTTTAGTTTCAAGCGAGAATATATATGCAAGTGCTGGGTATGAAAAGGCTGTGAAATTTGGTACTATTTTTTAATACCAAAAATAGTTCCTTGAAGTGTTGCATTAGCATTCCGGAATTCAGCTGGATTGGAATCAGCTGTTGCTGTAGATAATTGGAATTCTGTATACGCAAGTGTTTCCTTTTCGCTACTGTGTCTTTATGATGAATGGCTAGCATATTTTGTTTTGGTTCATTAAAAAAAAAAATTTAAATCCAGCCACGTGGGTCCCCTTGCCGCGGGGGATTCTTGTCCGACGGGGGTTAGTTTTGAAGGGCGACAGCTGTGCAGCATACCGGTGAGCAAGGACCCCGCGGTCGGCAGAGCTCCACCACACAGGGACCTTGGGCGTGGTAAACAGCCCTCAAACTAGTGGTTTGGTCTGTAACTGTCAGTGCACCTCGAATCACTGGGCCTGTGATATAAAACTTGCCAGCATCAGACGGGCGGTTATCCAGTAGGAAAGAGCCGAGAGCTGACGGTTGTTCGATAGGTATTCGTTCTTCACCCTGCTTGCTTACGGTGCCAACTCCACTTGTACAGTTCTGTTTCTCTATTAGTTGTACGTCAGATACGATGCATTATGTAAAGAAGTTTGCTAAGGAAAATAGTACAAATTTATTAGCTGATAATACCGTGTGTTCCTTCTTCCATCATATTACTACCGTGACGCATCATGCGTCCTCTATTGCCTCATGGAAATGAAGGTATTTCAAATGTTGGTCTATTAATACGAAACTTGACTCTGTTTTGTTCCTCTTCCAGTTTCAAACAACGATGTTTTCAGCAAGTCAGAGCAGCACCATGTTTCAGCTCGCTAAGGCCGCAGTCGGCTCTCGCCCAGTCCAGCTCTACCTTTGCCGCATGACCTGTACATCCAGCCCAGCCAATGCGGCACAGGCCGGGGTGTGTCCGATGGCTAACAACCAAGACATGACGGAGGCCACAGCTGATGTGGCTTTGGCGTCAGCGCCACAACCGCGGACAGGGTCTGTCACCGGGCCCAACGCGCTATCGACGGCCAGACCATATGAGGAGGTGCCCGGTCCCAAAGGACTGCCGGTGTTGGGTACCCTGCTTGACTACACGAAACTCGGTTTGTAAACAAATATTTCTTTCATCTTTCAATTTAAGCGTCTCTGCAAAATAGAGCTTCCATCAGAGCCGATATCGTCGAGGAAAGACCAATGCACACAACCAACCAACCAACCAACCAACCAACCAACCAACCAACCAACCAACCAACCAACCAACCAACCAACCAACCAACCAACCAACCAACCAACCAACCAACCAACCAACCCACCCATCAAACCACCCACCCACCCACCCACCATTGGTCACGTATAACTTTGTCAAAAGTAGAATGCACTGCATGCCTATGAATCTGCTATGTTTCCTTTCGCTCCATTCTGCATGTGTCGCTCTTCTCTTTCTGTGCAAGACTGTAATGCCTTCTGAGACATGCAAATGATGAGACTTGCCTTTACAGGGGACTATTCCTTGGAGAAGATGCACGAGGCCATTGTCGACCGCTTCAAGAAGTACGGGCCCATCTACAAGGAGAACATAGCAGGGGCGGAGGCTGTGCACATCCTGGATCCAAAGGATGTGGCGGATCTGTTCCGGAACGAGGGCAGGACGCCGCGCAGAATCATCATGGAACCGATGGCATTCTACCGGAAAATCCGCAAAAAGAACGCCGGTATTGCAAACCTGTAAGTGTTGGTGCAGGAGAGATTGTGCTGCGCCTTGCCGCCCAGTGCGAGTGAAACTGTTAACCAATTATAGCAATAGGTCTGATATTGATGGGCATCTGAGTAAGAAACAAGTAGTGCCCATACATAGCAACTTTCAACCTGATAGAGTATCCGCGTAAACTTACTCCACACTTATCACAAGCACTGCTGCTAAAGAATACAGGCGATTCTCAAGAGTGCGCCACCAAGAGTTTGCAACGCGTTGCCCAATCATAACGCGCGAAATTTGTCGACCCTTTCCAAACGCGCATTGGGTCGACAAATTTCGCGCACTGTGATTGGCCAACGCGCCTCAAACTCTTGGTGGCGCACTATTGTGAAACAGCTGTATTAAGTGGAGGCTGTGGGTCTTTCTACGAGGCTGAGTGTGGAAAACGCCTTCAATCGTGGACCTATAACAATGGGGGACAATAGGGTCCACGGTTGCCGAAGAGTCCACGGTTGGAAAGCGTGTACATAACATATGGGAGGTCTTCCGAAAAAGTTGAAGTATGAACAAAAGAGGAACAATAGGGAGTCCACGATTGAAGGCGTTTACACACTTGTGTGAGTTTGTGAAGTGTTTCCAGCCGAAAACAGAAAATCACTGACTGACTCCCAAATTAGATGGTTTTCTACACCTTTATCTGACTGCACATGACTGATATAAATCTTAGTCCTTCAATGTAGTGCCAGTAAAACTGTTGCAGTGACCCATTCGACTGCTGCGTAGGAACACAGTTTGCTCGTAGGTATCTATGTATTTAGTGCGGTGTACATTTTCTTTCCATCAATCAAGGCAAGGTGAACAGTGGCGGAAGTGGAGGAGCGCACTTCAACACATCATGCTCAAGCCAAAGAGCGTTGCAGACTGGATCCCAAACATGGAGGCTTGCGCCAACGACTTTATCGAAATGATGGCGGCCCGCCGAGACGACAAAGGCGAGGTACCAGACTACCTTGGCCAGATCCACAAGTGGGCTCTAGAATGTAGGTATCACGTACAGTTCTACACGCTGTGAAGTGTCCTCCATAGAATGAGCAAGAATGTTCAATAGTTTGATGTAATTTGCTCCCTGTTTTGGACTCTTGTGAGCTCTCATTTTCAAGCAAGAGCGGATAACAGAATACAAACTTTCAGACATCAATTCAATGGCTAACAATATCCCCGACGCATTTCCTCTTCCTGACAGCCTCTTTCTCCATCGTCTTCGGCAAGAGAATCGGGTGTCTTGACCCCAGCACAGACACTAACCCGGATGCAGCCAAGCTCATCTCCTCCACCAACGACTTCTTCACAGGTCTCTGTAATCTCACCTTTGGCTTCCCGCTCTACAAGTACGGCATCCGAACCAAGAAGTGGTCCAAATTCGCTAACGCCCAAGATCTCCTCTACAAGTGAGCCACTGTCCACAATCTTTATACACGTACATGTACATGTAGGTTGTACATGTACTCTACAGGGCGCACTTTGCAACCATCCAAAATGGGTCTCCCAAAAGGTCATTCGTTCCTCGTTCTCTTTAGTTTGTAAAAACACCAAAAATGTAATTCATGGCCCCACCAACACGAGACTCCCAAAAGGTCATTAGTTCCTCGTCTTCTTTAGTTGGTATTTCAGTTGGCCTGTACATAGGCCTAATGAATTGAAGTCTAAGAGTTTAACCCTCCTGGTTTTTACGTACACGTCTAAAGTTCCAAAAATTGACGAAGTTGTTTCTACAATCACCACGCAAGTGACCAAATGATAGGTTTCCCGGACAATACAAGTGATCAAATGATAGGTTTCCCGCACAGTTTTGAAAAATGGTTATTTGAATTTGTTATACTTACAACTGTTCATACATACAACTTCATTTTGGCGCTGATTTTAAAGAACGATGTATATCTTGATTTCATATTCGCAATAACTCACGTTTCATTTCATTTCGCATCATTCACACAAGGGAACCTTTTGTACTTGATTAGGCTTTCGGTTTGACGTGTTCGTTGCTTGTCATTATGAATATGCAATCCAATTCGCAGAAAATCGAATTTTCTGTTGTGACACAGGCTGAATTGGGACATTCTTTTTGCATTTGCTATAATTTGAATTCGCATCATTGTGCACCCTATTTAATTTAACTTTACAGGCCTTTACAAATCATGATACAGCTTTGATTGGTTCTGTAGGCCTACTTTATATGGTAAAAAGGCGTTTAGAGTTGAAACAAATTTCTAAACACTTTTTGTACCCACTGCTTTTAACAGGTTTCACCCACGACACGTTTGGACATTTACACTGAAATGAGTCTAAGTACGGTATGTGTTTCACAGAGCTAAACACGTGCCATGGAAAAGCGCTTTGCAAGTTGAAACTCATTCATAAACCATGTCTCTGTGTACAATATCTTAACACGTAATGTGTTAAACGTGTTAAAAATGGTTACAGTCTCGTGCAGAATGTATGTAAACTCTAACCGCTGTATTTACGGTGAATCATTAATGTGGTATTATATACACAAAAGCCGATGTGAAATGTTGGTAAATGAAATGTTAGAATTATATAAATCTGGCCAAAATTTATTGATTCAGTAATTAATCAGTGCACTGTAGGCCTGTATACTCGATCGTTAATGTGTTTGTTGTTATATTCCTCGCAATCATGTTACTTTTGTTGTCACATACGCCTATACGTGAATTCCAATACGTGACACGGCACGCGTGAAGTAACACTGCGCAGGAAATTGACAACAAATTTTGCGAAATAGCGAGATTGTTGACGAATTAAAAGGAGTACAGAATTGTGGGTGTGCTTTCGATTTCGACCTAAAATGAAATGTCAGCATAAATTCAGTGCACATTCAGGAAATCGTACGTCGAGGTTTTACGACTGAATGCACCTTCATGAAAAGAGATTCATAATTAGTTACATAGGCCCTTTTCCAATACTCGACTTGGGCTCCGTCTCAGGCTTCGTTCCCAAACCAATCCCCTATCGTGGGCCTGAAGCGTTAAGATCAAATTGGATTAATGTAATTTCTGGCTCTCGTGCATCTTATTTGATGTTTCGTGGCACTGTTAGACTAATTACTGCGCTTACAGCTTCAAAGTCAGCTAGTTAAAAACAGGTGAAGCCTGAGACGGAGCCGAAGTTGAGTATTGGAAAACGGCCATAGATACAGGGATTTTGAAGGTTCATTCTGTTTCACACGAAAATGAAATGTTTCTTTAATAAATCAAGTACACGTCTTCTAAAATTGTCCGTGAAAACATATATATGATGTCCTACTATACTTCTATTCTCCATTTCACGAGCCATCCACTTTGACTGTTTAATTAGCGTATACATGACGCTGAATGATTCCTTTCAATGTACTAATCAAAACATGTAGTACTTTGGTGGTTTACGTTACACCTGTCAGACTTGAAGTAGAAATCCCCTTTTTACATTTTGCCTTTGTTCAACTAGTCACTGTTTGTGAACATAAAACGTCACTCAACTCATGAATATTCTTTGAACGTTGAAAAGAACTTGTAGCAACCACGGATTAGAACTTTTATTAATCATGGAATAAAACCTTTTAGGTGTGTTGCCGTTTGGGGAGAATATTTCAATGACACTTAATCAACGACCCACAAGTCACTTAACCGGAGATTTACTCAGCCACCGTATATACTAAATGGCAAGTTTTTTCCTGAAATAACAACTTTTAACATTGTAATGACAAATCCCAGGAGATGCCGTTACTGCGGTAGCACATCATGCGTGCACGTGTTTCATGCGTTCTGATATCAAGGCCAGAGTGCTTTTTGACTAAGGCCCAATACTGGCCCAAAAGACATTGAATGCACACGTACGCAGCCTGCGTGGTAACCTTACAATAACGGCTTCTCGCTGTGGTCGCTGGGTCAGTCCATAGGTTAAAACTTACATTTTAGTGGTGCTCTCCGCATTTAACTACATGTACATTTTCTTGGAATTCAACAGCACAGCAGTAAAGTACATTCACCAGTACATTGAGGAAATGAACAACCGTGACGCCACATCACCTGCAGACGGTCAAAAAGACATAGGAGATGAGCAAGCCACAGTTATAGATTATCTGTTGAGAAGGGGCACCCTTGAGTTTGAAGATCTCTGCACCTTAACCAATGACTTGTTGTTAGCAGCCATAGACACGGTAAGAGAGCCTTGTTTGCTCTCTTTTACATCATAGCTTGTTGTTTTCGGAAAGCTTCCGATTGCAAAATACAATTTTTTTTCTATAAAGATTGTCGAGCTAGTTGGAAATTACAAGGTACAATTTCTGAAAAGGTGTGGTTGGACCTGTAGTTACAGTGTACATGTATATCGCTTTTGGTCTTCCTAAATAGTGGTTTTTTTCACGACTAATGGACCATGTAAAAATGTTGTGAAAGTTTTTCCTGAATATCAACCATGCTTTTATTTGGCTAATTGTTTTAATTCTACAGACGTCCAATCTCATGGCATTTTGCCTCTACTGTTTGGCGAAAAACCCAGAGGTTCAAGAACGACTTCACGAAGAGGTTAATAGAGTTCTTCCAGCCGGCACGCCAGCAACAGCAGAGGCGCTGCAAACTATACCGTACCTTAAAGCAGTTGTCAAGGAGACGACAAGGTAAAGGCGGGAATTCTCTTTGTTTCTGTCGCTGAGGACGACTAAGAATATTTCAATTTCCTCAATGGATGGGATGCCAGACCATTTGCAGCCCGTTTGAGGCTTGGCGGACATAATATTGGGGGCGCCATTTGGTTCTGTTAACTTTTTTTTGCTTGCTTCAAATTTACCCACTTCAAATAGCGCCCTCCTTTGGTGTCCATCACCCTTCAAAAAGGCTAAAAAAGTTTAATCCCACTTAATTGCTGAATGATCATTAATCCCGAGTGGAGAAAGGCACGCAAGGTAGATACAGTTGCTTGCCTGAGGACACAACTCACGGCCAGCAGCTGAATGTATACCCCTGTCCCACTGATTTGACTTCAAACCCTATCGAACCATTTTCTCATGAATTTAAAAGTGTTAATGTTTACATGTTTGTTAGTGTTACATTCTAAAGTAACTCTAGTGTGTGGAGCATACGAGCGGTGTCTGTGCCGTGAGGGGGATTTGCATTAGAAGTGAATCATGACTTTGTCTCCCACACCAGTCGCTCTGGCGTCGCAGGCACCCTTGTGAACATGCTGGCAAGAAGGGTCGCAGTTTGCTTTCCAATTCAGCCTATTAAACGAGGGTTATATTTCTGTTCTTACACAGAGTTTTCCCGCCTGTAGATGGGACCAGCAGATACTCCAATGATGATATCGCAGTAAGAGGATACAGAATACCCGCCAACGTAAGTTTTTTTAACTTCTTGCAAGGCCGTCCCGCCAATTCAAACGAACAGAGAAAACGAAAAACATGCTAGCTGGCGACTGTTTTAAAGTGTTGGAGGCATATTTGTAACGCGCAAAGTACGACGAATGGTACAGCAAACAGATAAAAACCTTTGCGTTCATCAAAGGCAGATGTTTCTAACTCTTACAGTAACAAGGACTAAGAAAGTGCTAAGTTTGGAAGACTTTTTGACAAGAAAAACTTAAAACGATTTTAAGCGGCCATCACGCTGCATTACAAATCATGTATCATGACTAATCATGACAATGGAGTAAGAATGGCATGTATGTGAAATCTTCGAAGATCATTTAAGTTTTTGCAAATCTGCGACACTTGTTTCATTTTTTTTCGTTTTCAAAACAATAACGGCCATTTCATTCTCCGCCAATTGAGCTTATCGTGATTACAAATCAAGAGCTATGAAACCTTGCGTTGCAGACATTAGTACGGGTCCACTGCCTGTCTGGTCAGATGCCTCAGTACTTCAAAGAACACCACAAATTCAAACCGGAGCGCTGGATTCGAGGACACAAGGAGTTCGAGGACATTGACCCGTTCTTAGTGCTCCCGTTCGGCACGGGGTCCAGAATGTGTCTGGGACGCAGATTGGCGGAGCAGGAGGTGTACCTTCTGTTGGCAAGGGTAGGTTTATTATTTCATCATAACTCCATGTGTACAAGCCAGATTGTGATTTGCAAACCCAGCAAAATGATGCTGCGTTGTTCTTGAAGCGACTGAGTGGACGTTGACAATATGAAGAAATATTTATTTTATACTGACATCAATACCGCCCTCCCTTAAGTGCCTGTCTAAAACAAACCGACGTCTGTATTCTAGTTCCCAGACCAAAAGATTCTATTTGTGGGAATTTTTAGATCCGGTAGCCCTCACGAACACGAAAATTTAAAAAACACTAAAAAATCCAAATTGTCCAAAATTTTCCAAACCTTTTTTCGTTCATTTTACAATGTACAACTAGCCATTTTCCATGTTTTTTATGCTTAGTAAACAGCTGCATTTAAAAAAATGTAGCTGCAGCAACTTTTTCTAAGACATCTGGTTCTGCAACTTTAGACACTTGTTGATTACAATATCATGAAAACTATTCGATATCCCTGCTCGGTTAAATGCATCCAAAAGTGTGGTTTGCAACATTCAAAATTACTATGCTTGCCTCGACAGCTGAGGGCGCTTTTGAGACATCTGGTTCTGCAACTTTAGACACTTGTTGATTACAATATCATGAAAACTATTCGATATCCCTGCTCGGTTAAATGCATCCAAAAGTGTGGTTTGCAACATTCAAAATTACTATGCTTGCCTCGACAGCTGAGGGCGCTTTTTCTGTGATTTTTTCCCTGGAGAGGCATAGTTCAGTGGATAGTTTATTCTGCTCAGTGTGTGCTCAGTGAAAACATTTTTTATGAGAAAGGGTTGCTTGCTTGCTTATTGCTTTGAACTTTCACAACGATTCCCAACAGCAAAGAAAACTTTGGCCAAAATCTAAAAAAGCAGAATTTTTTGTGCACAGACCAATGAAGCATTGCGGTTTTCTTCCTGGGATGACATTACAGTTTGGCTCATGAACATGGAACTACACAGTAGCATATAAGCCAAAAGGGTAGTGAAATGCCCTTTAAAGTAATTACCATGGTAAAGAACTGGAAATGGGCTTAAGTGAGACACAAAGGTGCATTTTGGAAGTGTTCATAAAAACAATGCATTGCAGCTACTCCCATTAAATGCAGCATGTTGATGACGCATGCTGATGACTTTTCATGACATTAACCTGGCATTAACCGATTTTTTTTAACCGACGCGTGGTTACGTGACTTGACATTAGAGACAAGAGCTGTTAGGGCGGTGACCCGGACCACCTCTGTTCGTTGACGGATTGCTTTCTCCCTTTGTGCAACAAACAGCTGGTTCAGAGATTCACCATCGAGTGGCACCATGAGGACCTGGACTACTTGTTTCGTCTTACTAACGTCCCAAGTCGACCACTAGAGCTGACCTTCAATGATCGCGCATGAGCTGTGAACCTGGATCTTATCGCAAGACATGCGTGGAAGAAGCAAAGTGAACCCCTTCGGAGGAATTCTGTATCGATTCACTCCATTTGCCAAAATAGTAACCCTTGTTTTAATAAAAAAAATAATTTAAATAACGTAAATAATATCATTGAAAGTTGAACCTGCAGCCTTTGGGCGCCTTGCCATATACAGTGTATGCATTTTGGGTCTGCTCCGTATATGCACACCCATTTACTGTGTTTCACCCATGTATATTTAAGTTGACACACCACAGTTTACGTACACGCACCCCCCAAAGCGTAATGAAATAGTGTCCATGGAAAGGCACCTTTTACGAAACAGCCAATTCCATGTAGGCCTACCATAGCCAAAACTGAAAACATCTTCAAAACTACAGTAACCTTTACAAATACGATGTTTTGAACTACTGTTCGCAACATAGTGTCAACATGAAGTTGTGACTACCAGTTGAAAGTTCGTATGTGTGTGTGTGTTTGTAAATAAAAAAAGCTTAACATTTTCGTTAAAACAAATACTGGCAAGTGTTGGTTTCGTATTGGTATTTTATTGTATAGACAGGCCATAAAACTACCGAAAGATGTTCTATTTACAAGACGACGCGATGTGCTGTTATGACGTATTTTCAGCTTTCGTTCTTGACGATGGGCTTGTGCATTTTTCAGTACAAGACCGGATCGGGAAAATGTACGTAAAATAGTAAAAAGTAACAGACAATCGGAAAGAAGCGGGTTGAATCTTGAGACCTATATCCCTTCCCATTTTCCTACTTATTTACTCTAAACGTGTCCCACACATCATAAACCGATATTTTTCTCTAAGTTGTTGTTTCAATGTAAATACGAAAAACGAGAAATGCACCCTTTCGATAGTTGTTCCGGTGTATAAAAACGCAAAAAAACGAAAGTAGCCTAAAAAATGTTCTCTCTGTAAATTAGTGTAAATACAGCCCGTATGACAGAGGAGTATACCAGATATTTTTTATTAATCTGTATATACTATTATTTCAATATTCATTAAGGTATTCATCCAAGAGTGTGATAACAGGGAGTGTGGCGTTGCCTATAAGAAGAAGTCAGAAATTTATGTTCCGCATTTCATCTATGTAAATAATTCTCACATCGGTACATCGCATATAGGAACCGACGGATGCACTGATCTCTAATAGTCGACTCGGGAGTTAGAAGCTAATGACATGCACCTGATAGAGGGCGCTACACAAAACAGGCATAAGTGACTGTACAATGTACACATTCATACCAGAAGATCCACTCTCATCTAAATGTACTCCTATTTCAGTTTGTATTTTGATCACTGTGTTATCGGTTTCCATTTTCTGAATTTTTAAAGTGTGCATGACGGTACAGGATTTTCTTTTCTATTTTTGGCTGCCTATAACCAGTAAGTCAAGAATAGAGTGGGAATGATGCTGATACGGCGGTACATTGTGGTATAAGCAGACGACGCCAAGGTGTTTTATCATACTAGTGCGGAATAGTCATGTACTTGCGCGGAGAAAAGTTCGAACTCCATCATATTGGCTAATATTCAATCACACACATGTTACTGCTGATCCAAAATACTTCTTTGCGAGCTGGTGAATGAAGGATCCGAATTCAAATAGCGTCGATTGGCCGTAGTGTTCTATCCAAGGTATCGAAGTAATATGCCAACGATAACAGTCTTTGTGGCAAATACGACCAGTTTCCCCCATTCCACCTGCAAAGCCATTTTGGTGAAGTTGGGGCCTTTCTTCCTCTCCGTTTGGAAAGCTGCCGTGTATCAGTGGGCCATGGGTACAATTTTTTTTTTCTGTCGAACGCATTGACCTGAAAATCTCACACAATAAATCCAGTGTGACCGTCCATGGAATAATGTCACGGAACTACCGGCTTGCCTGCGGAGGGAATGAAATCTGATTCCAAAGCCGCCTAACACAGACAGCCTGAGAGTTGTATCATGGTCCGCAGTGTTGAAACGAACCGTGACCCGCATTTTGATTCGGACCAGGGCTGGTCGCACGGGTGTCAAACAAGGTTTTTGTTTGGCCCAACAAAGTTCTTTTATAGTTTGCCAGATCGTTCAGTTGCATTGTCCATAGCAACTGGAGACCTTGAGCGAAACCTTCCCCTCTACTGCGCGCGCCGGGGACGAGGCTTAGTGCTTCTCAGCCATTGTTTGCACCTGGTGCTTTTGCCAAATAAGTAAACTTTTGTCGAAACAATATGTGTGCGTGCACCGTAAACGAGCATTTTCCGCTCCACACAACATCTGCAGTCCACTTGAATACGGGATAAACCCAATCTCGCTTTGCAGTGCACAAGGTATTGGTATAGCGGCTTTCGCGTGGCAGCCATCTTGCAGGGCAGTTCTTTTGTTCCACAGGGAAACTTCCTTTGTGCATACCCTTTTGAACAAAAGAACTGTCCTGTGAAATGGCTACCAGGCAAAGCCTCTATTAAACCTCAACAGCCCTGAAAAAGGGAATTTGAGTTATTGCTCTCAACATGCCACACATCCAAGCAAGTGCCCAAGTAGTGGAAGGTGCATCGCCAGTGGATAAAAAATGTATTTAATCTCGTCGCTCTAATATTACAAAATATACACAAAATATATTAAATTTAATCCTAGTTATACACGCTGCTTAAGTCGAACTACACTCGCATAAAAGTACATGTCGTAACTTGGCAGTCCATTAAAAGTAACTTTTTTAACATGTAGAATGAAAATTGTAAGGTGTTTGTGTCTGTCATTTGATGTTGTGATGAGTCTTTTCTGCTACCGACTGTTATCACGTATCCGTGGCAGGTGGTTTCCACAGAGTGCTGGCTGGCCGTAGCCAAAGCATTAGGAGGCAGGCTTATTCTCAGTCATTTCAGTGAATGTACATGGGTGTGTGTAGGGGGTGGAGTCATTCTATGGAGGGGCGGGCGGGATGGGTTGGCCATCGTATTCACTTTGGAGCTGATGACACAATGAGTTATGTAGGCCTAAAGGCCACAATCCTGCACTTAAGTTCGAGACGGGGGAGCTGGGGTGTGGGTGTCCCCCTGTTTTTGTGTTTGTTAGTTGGGGGGGGGGGTGGCGTATCACATGACAACCAGTACATGAAAAATACTGCGTATCATGGGACCATGATCCAAGCTCTAACATGAAACCAACACGCAAACAGAAGCTTCGCTATGTTCATGCATACCGAGCTAGCTTTCCCTCCTGCCTTCCTGACTCACCAGGCTGTTAGGGTCACGGTGCCGAAGCTGCAATGCTGGGGGAAGCTTTTACAACGAGCACAAGTGACGAAGTACATGTACATGTACAGTGTACATGTGCGTGTAGCTTCACCACTTGAGTGTAGTCTCCGCTCGATCCACTTCACGGCTTTGCAGCTCTCTGTACTTCCCATTAAGCCTCGAAGGCCTTTGCAAACGGCTGGCACCGGGCTTATGAAGAACTCAGCAGTATCAGTCTTGAATTCAGACGCTAACAACGGGTGTTACTGATTGTAGATTGTGCTACGTTTACTTTAAATAAATACAAGGCAAAAGTTTAATTGAGCGACAGCTAGGGGGCTAAATAGTATGTATAACTCCATGATCAAGGTCACTGCAAAGACCGATGTAAGCAATTACGACAGTACACGTTTTGCCTGGTATCCATATAGAGCCAGAAAATTGACCCCTGATGGCGCACTTCCGGAACCCTTGGAAAGGAAAATAACGTGCAAAGATTTTAGAATTTATAATATTTTTCTTTCAGTTAAATATTAGCTACTATATCAATTTATAGTAACTGAAAAATCACATGACCTAAAAGGGAAGTATCCTGCAAAAAATTGACCCATCACTTCCGAAAATCTAAACTGCATGAAGAACAGTGCAGTTCGCCAGTCTCGTACACAGTTGAATATTTACGGTTTGAAATTTTATGGTTATCAGTCGGTTATAAAACCGAAATTAAAACAGATATTTTAAACAGTCTTATAATTTATAAGTAGTAAACCTAAAGCAATATTTTACTTCAATTACGAAAGATTCTAATCTTTATCTAACCTTTGCTGACAACAAGTGCATGATGTCAACTCAACGGAATACGCAACGCATCAACCGCAAGTAGGTAAATCTTTGCAACGTTGTACAATCTCGTTTTCTTGTAAGCACGGGCAGTAAAAACAAACGTGCATGAACATGGAGACCGAGGTACAATATCGCCGGAAGTGAAAGGTCGTTACGAAAATTCGTTTTTTACAGATCTCAATGTAACTTTTCCTAAATATTACTTGAGGAAGACAAAGGTGAAATTCCAACAGGAGTGTTTCATGGGGTGGTTTCAGTAAGGAATTATTCTTTCGAAAATTATCGAACGTGATAGGACGGACCAACGTAAAATCCCCACAGGAGGACCGCGCGAGAGTTCTGGAAGCTCGGTGCGTGACCTTTTACTTTCAGGCTCTATTGCCTGTAAATTTACCATTACACTGAACGTCCCCCGTGACCCGATCAATCATGTTACTTAGTCACAAAGTTTGAGCGCAGGTTCCATGCATGCTATCGATGCCGTGGTTTTTATATCGACCCAATATGTACATTTATGCGCGCCGAATACCATTAAAGCTACGCCGAACTCTACTCACTGGCTTTTACCGCACGAAGAAAACATAGGGGCTGCAGCGGGCCAGTAACTCATATACATGTAGGTCCCAAATTGCCTGTGCAGACCGAATCACGACTTGTAGGCTGTCAAAGTCTCTGCGCGTTTTTCGTGGCACGTGGACTGGGTGGTTTGTCAAAAAGGTGGATGAAATCCAGGTGCAGGACTGTCAGCTTGTATTTCTGAAAGTATCGGACCGAACTGGGCCCTCTAAATTGCTCTATTTCGCCATGGAGTGTAGGCATCAATTTCCAAAATGGCGATGGGCCTCTTGACTGTTTTGAGGGATGATTTCCTCTGGAGAGAAATATCTTCAAAAGTCACCGGTTAAGCCACTGAAATTTGAAAGGAAAATGAAAGATGAGGAAGTGAGCTTTAATTTGATATGTGTCTTGAACAGCTGTTCAACTTGCCAGAATTTTTCCTAATTTTTGAAGTGGGGATATTTATCACTGTTGTCTATGGCAACTTCTTTACTGGTCTGAACCCATGATGAAGCGAAGCTCTGTGACAGGATCGATTATCAGGCGAGGACATCAGTGGTGTAAGTGGGGTGAAAGAACTTTTACAAGCGTGGGAAAACTCTGTATGGTAGACTGGCTTTGTTGTCCCTACATAAACCTCACTGAGGTTACGAGGCAAGCAGTACAATTGGATGCAGAAAAGGCTTATATTATAATTACCCACTGACAATTTGGGGATCAGTAGGACACTGCGTGAGATTAGGATCAGAGAGGTTTATGTGTGACCAACCATTCTACAACTAGGCTAAAGTTGGTATATGTATTACAAATTTAATGTTGGACAACCCCCCCTGCAAATTTTATCTTAAAGCGCGATCCGCATTGCAAACGCCTTGAAAGCTGTGGTAGTTGAGGACAAAGAAAGTTGTGGAATTTGCATTGCTCGTGTGACAATGATGTCATTTTCAAGACAACACCTAAAAGAAGCCTTCAATTTAGTTTTAGAGCAAAGTGGGCCACATATTTCTTGCAGCGGGATCTCTTTTTGAGAGATGATTTCTAACGAAAATGGGGGAGGTGTGGTTGCCCGCAACTTTTTCTCTAACAGGTGAGTCTCTTTTTTCTAGTCCAACGGTCCGAACTTCTGCTAGTGTTTCTGTGTTACTCTTCTGGGGAAATCACTGAAATTTGTAAACACTCTAACTAATGAATTGGTTCGACAATTCTTGCAGCATGTCCCGGCCCTAATCCCCAAAGACAGATGGGTGGGCCTTCTTCCACCCTTTAACCTATGGATTAGGCCTATGTGGCACAACTTCAGTGCGTTGCACCTTGTAAATTAGTCCTTGGTTACACCATCTGCTCCACGTGTTAAAGAAAGGATACTATCTGATCAAATCGTGAAAAACCTGTTTCGTTCCGTTCTGGTTCGATTCGATATGCACCTAGGGACTTTTCAGTTGTTTGCTCATTGATGGCATTACACAGAGTCTGAATAACATGGAAGCAAAATAAAATGGAATATCAGACGTGGAATGTGTAACCAACAGCACTGATACAGGTATAAGATTGGATACGACGTTCACTTTAAAATGAGACATTAAACATCGAAATCTGATTGTTTTGACAGACTTATGAATGATTTTTCCACGAAAAGTAAATTGGCCAGAGACCAGATACCGAGATAATCGATTCTATCCGAATGTTGCAAGTGTTGTAATGTGGATGAACTGTCAAAGATTACATCCTTTCAACAGCCCTTTTTCTCGCGGGATACTAAAGGCGAGATCATCTCTCCATGGCTCCCATCGCTCTTCTAATAACAGCTGGAGTCTGCCTCCGGACGTCAATCTCAGCTGTTATTTTGTCACTAAGAGTCTGCACGTCCGGAGGGGCAATGTTTACAACTTGGATTTTAAGTACCAAAAGACGTAAAAAATCACATGGGGGAGGTCTCTAGATCTCGGTGGTAATACATGATTCAACGCCACGACACTGTGGCCAAACACTTTTTGAAGGCAGTTCTGGACAGACAGTAAACGATGAGCCAGAGCGCCATCTTGAACTCACCATAAGCATCTAAACACACCATGCTCCCAAATTTCAAAATTTAATTCAAGGATTGGGAAGACATTATAGCGGTCCGACGATGAGGCAACTACCGCAAAGGCCAATTGATCCAGACACTCACTTTCTCATCACAATGGAAGTTGCTCTCGTATATGGGAGGATAGATGTTGGTTGGGGGCTTACTCTCGAACACTGCGTGAGTTGAATTTTGCGTCGAGAGACAATTCAGCTTCATCGTTGATGAAGAGATGCTGGACGAATCACAAGTCTGCCTGGGAGTGGTCGACGATGCGCTGATGAAGCTTATCCGTCTTGGCAAATCTGCCGGTAGAAGCCCATGTCGCATTGGGCCATGCCCATGCAGGTCCAGCCCAGTGGCTTGCGGGTTGACATCCAGTTGCGCCTTCACCAATTCGGCGACCGCTGACCTCCCTGTCCAATGTCGCCCGAAAAGCCCTCGACTAAGATTGAGGCTGGTAACCCCCCCTCCCAGGCCCCTAGGCATCAAATTTCAATGGCTGAACACAATCCATCCCCGTGCCTAAAATGTTAAGCATGTAAACATGTTTACAAACTCTTGCCAGAAAGAGTTTAGAAACGGAATACACATTTTTTTTTGTAGGCCAAGCAATTGTCCACGCTGAGACAGTTAAGCTACCTTTGTCCCAATGCCAGAAATGGAAAACTTGGTCCCACAGTCAATTTGATTTCTCTTGGTAAAGTACTCATAACTTTTTAAAAACTGTGAGACTAGGACGTTTAATGTCTCACTTCAAAAGTGGAACTGCATATCTTTCAAACCATACCTTTGTTATCTGTGTTTGTTCCACTGTCGAAACAGACGCTAACCGTCCGTGTACATTGTCTAATCGTGGAGGGTGCGTCTGATTAGCTAACACAAGGCAACCCACACATGGGGGTGGCCGTGCTTGATGTGTAAAACTAGCGTGACGGTGGGGGACGAGGTTTAACCAGCTAAGTCATGGAAGCCAATCGAACACACCGGCTTGGGTTAGGTTGTTTGCACTCTATTTCCAGTCTACGTTATGCATGGATGGCATTTCATAATACACTTCTGTGATGTAAACGGTGCTCAGTGCAGTGCGCTCACCAACAAAGTGACAGTGGCCAAAATGTATCGGACTAGGCTTTTGACGAAATGTCCGCCCGTCAAAAAAGGATGGCCCGTGACGACCGTCCCCTGGTCGCGTTCCAAGACCGTTCTCCTGGAGAAGACGGCATCGGCAACTGAGGTACCGAAAACGGTTAGACCATTCGAGGAGATACCCGGCCCCAAACTCTGGCCAATCGTTGGATGTCTGCCCAACTACCGGGCGAGTGACTTCAAGCCCGAGCAGTACCACAAAATGTGGCAGCGCAGGTAAACACGATCCTTGAAATTTTGAGTTCAACACCATCAAGTTATATACAGCGCGAGTTTTGAACAAACAAAGCCATCGTTCAGGTTGGACCTGAAATGCCAGTCATGCTCTTATATCATTGCTTTTGGACTGTAGAGAGTCACAAAAGATTCTGACCTGGACATCACAGAAAGTTGTACAAATTGAGGAGATTATCAGGCCTCACGCGAACTAAAGCAGCAATGGTAAAATGCCTGTTAGTGCGCAGCTCGAAGCCCCTTAGGCGCTCTGTGCTGCATTTTCCGGCAGTATGGCCCCTCTTTTCTTCTTCCCTCACCCTGTTCCTTCATTTATTTTTTGGGGGAAGGGGCGTACGCCCCCACCTGAATACACCACTGATCGCGGCGCACTAACCTTCGTAGTACGGCAAACCCACGAAGCAAGCTATGCGGACAGACACAACGGAGCGCACTGCATTCACGTACATGTACACTGTACATAATGCACTTACGTGTACGTGTCATGCGTGACGTGTACGAGTCATGCGTGGCCTATGGCGTTGGATGCGCGTAGCGTGCATTTGGACAATACAAGTAGGATGGGTGAACGCGCGCGGATTAGACTATCGTGAACGGGTGCACGCAGCCACCCTCTATACACGCAGTGGGTCAGATTTGCCCAACACAAAGCTACGATATCCCCCAAAATATAAAAGTCGGTGAAGCGTAGCATCGTCGTGGACATATACCCAAAGTCATCTGTGAGAATTTCAAAGAATTTCGGGAAGGGCCACGAAAGTTTTGAGCATGTTCCAAATTATAGTGGTACATCCACATCATTTTCAAAAGATGGGGCAATCACAGAACAATCGTAATCTAATCTAGCACATTCTTAGGGTCACAGTTTAGACATCATAAACATCGTTTATAATCGTGGCTTATGACGATCTTATGACGATTCAATAAGAATTTATGAAACTTCGTTACGACTTTTGCTACGTATAATGATGGTGATAAATTTTCATCTGCCTACATAAAATCTCAAATGAAACATAAACAATTGTCTATTTACCGTAGAGTATTCATAACTCTAGTGGATCAGAACCGTGTGACAACGTAGTAGATCGTAACATATCTCACGTATGTTCTCCCTCAGGCATTCTGTGCGCCACTTAGTTATATGAACCAAGTTGCACGAAATTTGAAACGAATTCTGAAAAGGGGATTTAAAAAACACGATCAGATTTGAAGGAAAAAAAGTCCACGGTCTTTCCCATTTTAAAACCACTTCTCCAGTTTATCCAAGCAAACAAAATAAAGTGCCTTGTGTATTAAGACCCGATAAAAACATCAGTAGTATTTTCAAGTTATCGCGAACTTGAATATTTTGCACGAGAATCATTTGTCCGTAGTAGGGCATGTATACGTGCATTGATGGATTACATGTACATGTGCATGTAGGTGCACATGTACATTAACAAGAAACACATCACAAAATGAAATCTGAAGCCTGATTATATTTCTCTGTTATAAATTCAGCAAACTTTTACACAATGCGAAAGATCTCCGCAGATGGATTTTGGTATAGTCGTTTGCTGGCTGGCGTCGCCATTTTAACAAGCAACAGAAAGTGACCTTGAGTTTGCCGAATTTTAGCGCATGCGCACAAATTAAGTGGAAGTGGTGAACATACGTGATCTCGGCGAAAACGAAATGAATCTGCTTCATATTTGTACAAATTTCCTTCATTTGCGTACTATTATCACAGAATAACCGTCATTAGCAGAAGGAAGTTGCAATGGGGGCCCTGTGTCACCTGAATCATTATGATAATCACGTCCGCAGTTAATCGAAGACTATAAGGCTGCAATCGTGACAGTGTGACCTAGGGCTTACACCGCTTCCACATAAAATGGCTTGATAATTGCTCAAATGAAACCATCTTTCAGTAGAGGATGTTAAATCCGAGCGACAGAATAAAAATAGTCAACATTAGTACTTTGTGCATAGTTTAGAATATTTAAGTCTGTAGAATTAGGGCACTTTCCATATTGGTATTTGCTGGGCTTGCCTTGGCTTGGCAAAGAGTTGTTTTTAAAGTCACTTAATACGAAGTATTAAGTTATTCCCCAGAATAACGAGTTATTCCCCAATCAGGTACGAGGAGTACGGAAAGGAGAGCAAAATAGTGGCGGAGCGAGTGTTTCATCGTCAGTGGGTCAACGTCTATTCACCGGCCACAGCAAAGCAGGTGTTTGCCCAAGAGGGCAAGTATCCTGAGCGTCCTCGGGTGGTAATGTACATGCTACGCAAGGAACATCTCGGACATTTAGGAGTTGCGATGGGGTAAGAAAGAGATATATGACTGCGTGTTTTGTGGTGGCTTATGACGAAAGAGGAGAACTCTCTCTCTCTCTCTCTCTCAGAGAGAGAGAGAGAGAGAGAATCAACTGAAGGGGAGAATCAACTAGTCCTGAAACATGGAAAGTACTTATCGATATACAAAGCAATTTGTTTGTATTTACATACAAACACAAATACGAAGAGACAAACAAATGAATAAAAAATGTGAGATAATAACATTTTCAGCAGTTACTGACTGTAGAATAATTGTGGTGGATACGGCATTAAGTACGGGTACAGTGCACTTCAAATTTTTGGCTGATTTGACATATCACATCCCGAGTATAAGAAGGCAAATGTTACCATACTTCATCGACGAGTTTGACTAAATCGACCCGGTTCCACTTTCAGCGTCTGGCCCATTATGCACAATTGTTCGTATGAACATTCTGCCTTCGTAAAACAAGAAACTTCGTGCCACACAGAGTGAGTGGAGTTAAAGGAACATGCTTGTTCTTAATTCTTGATGAAATCATTAGACACTTTGTCCTCAGTGTTGAGCGGAGACCCCGAGTCTTTTAAGCTAAATTTCCCCAGTTGTCTTTCTTCTCTAGGAAGACAATACCAGCTCTCAACTCAATCAAAATATCTACAGCTGGCAATTTGTTTTTTCCGGATCCTGTTGAATCTTCGCAGGGAGGGCGTGCAATGGAAACAAGGACGGAGTCTCTGGAATCGGAAAGTGCTCCGGCCCCAGGCTGTGGAAGACTACATTCCCCGTATCAACGACGTCGTGGATGACTTCATTGAGCACATTCGTCATTTGGCAATGGCCGGACCGCGAGAAGTTGACGGACATCAGCTGAAGCCTGGGGAGGTGCCAAATCTTCTGACAGAAATCATGAAATGCTCCTTGGAGAGTGAGCTTCATTTAAATTTGCAGTTCCACTGGTTGCAACAAACCAATGATACATGTAAACGTGGTCTTATAACTGAAAATACCGGTCAAGGGTAAACGCGATAAATGTTTCTCGGATACTATTAAACACCGTAACCATTTGGGGGAACAGTCCACTAATTCAAGTCCAATTGAAAACAGTTTAAAATCCGCACCGTTCAGGGCCCAATGACATGCATACCAGCATCCCTGAGATTTCTGAAACACAAATTCAATTATTGTCTGGTCCCTTATCTCTCAATTTCTTTTCATTTTTTTGTGGGTTAACCAATTATATATATACACTTACACTTATACACAAAATCACCCCCCCGAAAAGTGATTTTTCCGAAGTCTGATTGCAGCCATTTTTCAAGTGGCAACCCTCAACTTTAAATTTCTTGGGCACTTAAGACCATTTTTCAACCGTAGTTTTTAGCCACTCTGCTCTCATATGAAAGCTAAAAGACCAAGGGAGTTGATCCTGGGAACGATTTACGCAATTTCACCCTTTTGGGGGCCAAATAATATCCTTTTTCAAAAGATACTGGGGGTTGGGGAAACACATTATTTTTAATGCTAATGAGCTAGTCAGAAATTCTCACTTGAATTAGTGGACTGCACCCTTGGGGTTTAGTGTATGTGAAAGTGCGCATTTGTAAACATAAAAAGTCAACGTTATTTCGAACAACCGAGGGCGCTGTTCGTGTAATGTCATCCAGGGAAGACGACACTGCACATTGTTAGGTTTTCCTGTTTAAAATCATGAATCCAAAATTTGCTTACCGTAACATTTGAGAACGGTGGTTTGTTACCCTTATTTTCAAAACGTACACGATAATATATCACCAACGAGTTGGACGGCCAAATATGAAAGTCCATTTTTTGTTTGTGGCCAAATCAATGTAACTGCGATTTTCTGCCCGATATAACATCACAGTTTTGCTCCCGAATATGGTAGTTCACATAATTTTAATAACCAAAAAGGAATCAAAATACCATTCGAAGTATAAACAAATAAAACAACGTTAACTGGTGCACAAAGGGGCATTTTCAATGGTTGCATTAAAACAATTTTCTTGCACAGACCCTTAACATAAACTTCCTCTATCTGAAAGCACAAGCTGATTATTCAGGCATATTCACGGTTTTGCACAGTCATGCACAGCTGTACATGTTTATTATCCTTAGAAGGCACGAGCATGGAATATGTTGGCAATAAAGAATATAGCTTTACACTGATAATTCTTCTTAAGCTTACAAAAAAATCAGTTAAAAACATTATCCAAGTTTTACTAATAGGGTTAACTGTTTGATTTGTCACTTTCATGCACAGTGATGGGATCGATTACACTGAGTAAGCGTCTTGGAGGGATCAAACCAGGTCTCGATCTTGACTTGGACGCACACCGTTTCTTGACGGAGAACACGCTGTTCTGGCCCCATTCGACGAAGTTGGACATGTCGGCATTTCAACTCTTCAGGTACTTTCCAAACAAGACGTACAAAGCCATGAAGCGACACTGGCTGAATATGTGCACGATAACATCCAAACTCATGGAGGAATACAGTGACAGGATGAAGGTGAGAGGCAAGGTTTCTTTTCCGACTTAAACAGGGCAGTTAAAAAATATCCCATCAGGCGCAAACAGCCATGGATCGTGAAATAAAACTAACCGTTTTCAGACAGTTTCAGCTTTTCTAGCGAATTGCGGAAATAATTTATGTAAATTGCTAATTTAGTCTGAAGAGTTACGAATGTACATAACATGTTTTCGTTCTCCAGAACGGTAAGATACTGATATGAATGTTCACTTGTAATCCCGAAAAGGAAACCCTTGAGAGCGAGGACTTGGGGGAGGACACGGCTCCCGATGTTTATTCCTATTTCCTTGCCAAGAACACACCAGCTACTGAGCTTCTGGGGCACATGCAAGATCTCCTCCAAGTTAGTATGGATACGGTAAGTGGTCCTGGCCGAGACTTGGGTCCAAAGGGTGTGATGCGGGCCTCCATTGTCGCCAAGTGCTGTACTGTTTTGACGAAATGATATCTTTCCGAGTGAGCCGCCGTGCGCAAATTTGACATAAAACTGTACCCTATGGTAACATCCAACGGGATACTTACAAATGTGTTCGTGGCTTTCTATAAAATATCACATCAAATTTAAAGTATGGTCAAAAAGTTGGCGTACTTGGATACGTTTAGGAATCGCCTCAGGGACACCGAGGACAGGAATTATGTTAGACAGCGACCAGGATTAATATCCTCAGCAGAAAACTGCGGCAAATCCCGATTAGAACAGTTGCCGAATACTCGAGAGGAAAACATGGAAACCCTTTAAGCGCGTAGATGACCAAACTGTAACGTGTTTGTCCCTATGCTTAACTGAAAACCACTTTCATTGTCTGCACAGACGTCCAACTCTATGAACCTGCTGCTGTACTGCATAGCGAGCAACCCTCGAGTCCAGGAGAAACTATACAATGAGGTTAGTGAGGTTCTTCAAGGAGGCAGTGTGACAGTCGATAAGTTGAAGGATCTGAGGTACCTTAAATGTTGCGTCAAGGAATCAAGCAGGTTTGTGAATATTAATTCCAAGAGGTAAAACATTTTACCATGAGGGCGAAAGGCATCAGACTTGAAGAAGACAGAACAAGCAACCCAACATGCAAGGCACGAAAAGTCCTGATTTACTTTGGAGGCAACAAATTCATCGTAATCCTGTTTCAGAAATGTTTGATTCACTCTAATTTAGCAAGCTAAGATATCGCATAATAAGTGTCTTAAATTACAAAATGAAAGATGGAACTGTTCGTATTCTAAAACGAAATAAAAAATGACTGTTGTTTTCGTTTTTAAGAAGTAAAGCGAGAAACGACCTGTTTTTTCTTTATTTTTTCGTTTCAAATGGCAAAACGAGAAACCATTCGCTTTTAATTTACGCTTCTCTTTTTCACACTGAAAAACAACAAATCAATTAACGAAACGTACACGGATCTCACTAAATACATTTCTTCGCGAATACTCAAATTGCTAAGCGCTTCGTTTTTGTCCCACTGAACGTCGAGCTTTCAATAGCAATAAAATAGCAATACAGTTCAGGAAAAAAATTCTCTCGATTGATCTCCAGGATCTCAATTATTGTAACTGATTGACAAGATGACACGGCCCGGATGCTCTTTGCGATTCAATTAATCGATTGTGGTCGGAAACGAATTTCGATAATAAAAATGATTATGGCCGAATTTATCCCTTCGTAAAACCCTTGTTTTAGCTCCTATAATGGTCAATACATTGGTCAATATACCAACGACCTTCACTTTTGGGCAATTAATTTCAAACAATGGTTATAATTGATCCCAATCAACTACCAATGGTAGTATCGGTAAGATTCTTAGAACATGTTGATTTTTCCAACAGAGCATGCAAGTAACGAGTCCTTTTTGTGATTCACGGCGCACGCTTTCATGACTGTTTCTGTAACGTATTAATCTCATTCCTTGCTTCCTCAGTTTCCTGTTTATTTATTTACCAACTCCTTTCTACTGTACGTCTTCCTTTTCTATGGGCATTCTTTAGATTCTGGAGAATTTGTAGAGTGGAAACTTTCTTTCAGTATATTCCATTACTTAACCTCAACTAATCCACCTCTCCACACTTCACCGCACCCCAGGCTACCCTATGCCTTACCTCCCTCATCTTTCTTTTACTGCGTCTCACCCAACCTTGCCTCAACAAATCCCACCTCACTTCCCCTCGCCGTCGTGACCTCATCGCCGCCAATCTGTACCTCACCTCAACCCAGTTGACCTTACTCACCTCCTTCTCATCTCAAGTTACCTCATCCATCTCGCCTCGCCTCACCAACCTCACTCAACCCATTTCATCTCACCGTTGCGACCGCAACCTTGCCAATCCGCACCTTACCTCAACACATTTGACCTTGACCTCACCCAACCTCATCCCATCTTATCTTGTGTCAGATCACCCACATTTCAACTCAATTTTAATATTTTACTCTTGTATAGTTCTCTCGTAGTCATGGAAGGTCGTAAAGATAAAACGGAGATCAAATAAAAATCAAAATTAGAAACTGTGTACACGCATACTGTGTAATTTTGTGTTCTCTGCACAAGAATTACGTCAGATGTGCGACCAACGAGTTTTATACACTGATTGGCAAGATTTTCAATAAATTCAAATTCCTCAAGCTTTCCTGTGTCTTATCCTTTATGTTAGAATGTTCATGACTATCCCCGGAACATCACGTATTCTCGACCACGACATCGTGATAAATGACTACAATGTTCCCAAAGGAGTAAGTTGAAAGTAATTGTACATGTAGTTTTCACACACAGTTACGCCATAAAGATGTCAAGCATAGGAGGCCAATTTCATCGTTTTTATGCTATTTTGGTACATGTACAACAGTTGCTGTATTTCCTGATGATAGTGTACACGTAACTGTCTTAATAAGTTTTTAGCGAGAAACCAGCACATAAACCAGCCAAAACACATACAATTTCACTTTCTAGAGGATGTCACTGCAATGTTTGGTCCACGGGCTTATTCATTGTAGATATATTTTGTATTTCAATTGCAACAGACCTACATTAACATGTGCTTCCAAGTCATGTGTCGGGATCCGGAGATTTTTGAGGAGCCCAACGAATACAGACCGGAGCGCTGGCTTGATGTCCGTAAGGCCCCAGACATGGCATTTTCACATCTCCCCTTTGGATTCGGCCCCCGCAGCTGTGTGGGAAGAAGGCTGGTCGACCAGGAAATGTACATTTTGCTTGCCAACGTAAGTTATTCATAAAAGTGGATATTAAGCAAACACTGCCACAATGCTTTATAAGATTTAATCGGAGGTCAGAATGTGGAATACACAGATAGACTGATCCATCCTTCAACCCACCGGTGTTTCGTCACATGCATTTCAAATCCTAAAAACCAACAGAAAAACGCCACACCGTGTAAGTAGTGTGTCAATGATCCCGGTAAGCAAAGACGCTAGATTTTATCCACGCGACTAAGTCAGGTGGTAAGTGCGCGTTATATAATTATGCATCATCAACAAACAGGATGCGAAGTACATGTACACGTGCGCATGAGTGTGGTGTCACAGCAGTAATGGTGTCTCATTGGATCAATCTACATGTGTATATATTGAAGGCACGTGTTGGTTTGGGCATAAACATTTCGATAAACACTTAAAAGCAATTTTCAAGCTTGGTTTATTTTTTCGATGAGTAAGTGAATAAACTTAAATAATTAAAGACCAACGATTTTCACTGGGCGACAGTCACTTGAAAAGGTAGGGAGAGGGAGATAAGCCCCCCCCCACTGATCGACGCCCTGCCCATAAGAAATGGCTAGACAGTCGAAATCATAAATGTGCATTAAGTACTCTTTGTAGCATTCCTTGCAACTTGACTGCCTCAATATGGAATTGTGAGCGACACTTGCGTTTTTTCCTCATGCAGTTGGTGTCAAAGTTTCGTATCGAGAATCTTTGCGACAGTGAACCTGACTTGAAGTGGATTGGGATTAATCTGACTGCATCTGAGCCCGTGCGACTCGCCTTTCACGAACGCTGAGGGTGTTGTACAACAGATAGCGATTTTGGCAATGGATCACCACAAGCAAACCGGTTTTTATTTTTATTCTTTTTTAGAGCTGAAGAAAGTTTAAGAGTCCATAGAATACTTCTCTCTCAAATACAAACTTCATGTAAATTCCCACTCCTTTTACATGTATAAATATTATTCCACTAATCTTTTTCTTAATTGTACTGTATATATAAGGACACTTGTAATCATTAATATTTCCATGTTATTCCTGACAAATGAAGGCGCTGCTGCTGTGGTGTCATTGCAGGAAGGCAAAGTTTTTCTGCTCGAATTGTGAAACCAAAATTACTGTACATATGCGTGAGAAAACTTTGCTTGCTGGGTTACTTTTATATTATGGGTTTTTCCCTTACCCAACGTATATATTGATGAACACTGTAAGAGCATACAGTGTTTATCAATGTATACGTTGGGTAAGGGCAAAACCCGTTATATAAATTAACATCTCTCCAAGGCAAAAATACATCTTGAAATACTGGGTTACTGTTACGAAGTCAAGCAACAACAAATCACAAAAGAAAGAACATTTAAAACTAGAAATTGCATTTGTGGACAAACACAAGCTGTTTGTGATGACGGTGATGACCGTCATGTCACTGAATTATGTGAATTACCTGATCACAAGGTTATAACTGTCTTAAGCTGTTTAAGTCTGAAGGTTGCACCACAGGAATGCCTAACAACATCACTACATTTCATTTTCACGTATAGCAGGTACCTGTAAATACTCACAAGTTTTAACCCAATCCAGCGGACAGTATACAGGGTGTCCACGAAAAAAACAAAGCCCGAGGAAAGGGGTTAATATGCCCAAACCATGAGATATGATTATAATGTATAAGGATCTCCGAAAAGTAAAAGCAGTATTCTTTCTAATAATACCTTGATTGTATCCTTCCTGCCATGCATGACTGAACACCATTGTCTTGAAAACGGGACATCCGAACTCAGTTGTAACAGTTTCGATGCGTTCCGGCAGCCATTGAGCAAACTCCCGTTTCCTCCTGAGCTCTCCACGCAAAGGCGGTGACGGATGTGCATTCGGTATGGATGGAACTGCAGGTCTGACTGCGTTATACGGTTAAACGAAGAATGGGACAGTCCAAGTCCATTCCTCCTGCAACTGGTTCCCCTTGGCTGTTCGACAAGTTGCTGTCGAACTGCAGCAATGTTTTCAGGAGTTCGCACTGTTCGCCTCCTTCCTGAATGACCCTTATTCAAATTAAGATTTGTCCCATGTTCTCGGTATTTGCGCACATTTTCAAAGATGGTCGAATTTGCCGGTGGATCCCTATCAGGGAAGGCTTCCCTAAATGCAGCTTGGGTGGCTTGAAAGCTCTGGTTTTCAAGAAATTCACTCTTTGCTCTTTGGTAAGTTGCACCATGTCGCAGACTTGTTGTCCTGCTTCGAACACTTTTCAACACTGCACTGGCCTACCTTGGGGCAAGTCAACACATTTAAACCAGATTATTGCAACCTTTTGTTGTCACTTTAAACCAGGACAAGCATGACAGAGGACAACCTCATTCACTGGTTTATCCAAAGTGTTACAACTGAGTTCGGATGCCCCATTTTCAAGA
>NW_019091437.1:910799-941089 GCF_001949145.1 Acanthaster planci
TTTTTTCTGGGACACCCTGTACTTTTGAAGATATGGACCTTAAAACAACACACCCTAAAGGTAGTGTAACTTAACACCTAATGCGACGACAAACTTGTTTTAATCTATATAACACATCCCCGTCTAAGTGGATAGAATGTTTCAACTCAATCTGACCAGTACTTCTGTCAGAAGATAAACAGCGCACCTTGAATGAAGCATGCTCCTTTATTGTCATAACACTTCGTAGACAATTTACACCATTATATTCATACGACTCTTTTCACAAAGGCAAGTTTAAGCTCCACTAAGTTCTTTTTAAAGTACTCCCCCTCAAAAGAGAAACGTTTGCATTATGTGGAAGTCTGTGCATGCATGTTCGGTTACAGGCGTGTGATTGTGTACATGTACTGTACACTGTAGGCCTACCATGACATGTTTTTGATCTCATGACGAAGTGGCGTGAAAGTCGACAAAATGTCATGATAAACTACCATGTAACCTTAAATCACGTCTTCTTGAAAATAAATTACATGTGCGTTACAATCTGAACGTAGCACTGGAGAAAAAATGGGTAAATATTCCATTTCATACAGACCACTGTGCCAAGTTTGAAGAAAATCAAACTAAGATGATCATTGAAGCTTTTCATGGTGAAGGGGACAAATAAATAAAAAATAGAGGCTTGCGGTAGCACCGTGCATTGCAGGATACCGGTGTCTCTTTGTGAAGGGGGGGCCTACGTGTGGTTCTGGAAAGAACCGGGATCCGGGTACTCAACGTTTCTGAGAGTATGCTATAACGGAAAGGTACTCCCTCCTAAGTCAAGTTTAAACTGTGTAAAGCCTTGAAGAATGCCACTCTTTCTTGATCGACTGAATATCAGTGCACGTAGTTTTACAAACTGAAATAAATGGGATAGCCTATAACATGAGTATGTCAGTTATGTTATTTCGAACGGGTTTCAATATTGTAAATTACTTGAAAACCCTATCTAAGATGGTTTTTGTAATTTTTGAACATTTGGGAAAATGGCAAATAGAATTTAACTTTAACGCCCCAAATCCTTTGCTCTGTATTCCATCATGGAGCTCGTAATATGTTAATGTGTGTAACTGTAAGCAAAGAGTCTCTTTCACGGAAGGACGGACGTTTTGAATAAAAGGCCAACGGGTGAACATTCCTCTCCCCTGTAGTTGTTTGTGTGGATAAATACAGGCAACGTCACAGTTTAGCCGGGAAACAGTTACTTACGACCGAGCACCAAGCATGTACCGTTGCTGTCAGGTTTTCGGCAAATTTCTCCGCAACGACTTCTGCGGACCAGCCGCCCACTGGTCTCGCCCAAAGTCTAGATCTGTCCTCCAAGAGTTGACCAAGACCGAGGCGCCGCAGACTGTTAGACAGTTTGAGGAGATCCCCGGTCCCAGACTGTGGCCAATAGTTGGATGCCTACCTGACTATTTGACGAATGGCCTTAAAAACGAAGGCTTCCATAGGATGTGGGAAAAGAGGTAAGCTACTCAACCAGTTCGAGTTTAGGGTGAAGTAAGGGTTAGGAAGCATTACGTTAAAACAATCCTGGCAGTATGTTAATTTCGCTTCAGTGATGGGAACTAGACCCATATTACCTTCCCAGAAGAAATCAGCATGTTCTGTGAATACACGTACGTCAAAACTAATTTGTCATACACCTCACTATGAACATGAGCAATCCTTACGGCCAATGGCGGTATGACCGTCAAGCAAAATGAAAAATAAATAATAAGGGAATGTGTGCTTGAAGAGAATGGACGCGACCAATGCCTGAACTACAGCAGAGGGCATCATCAGCGTTCATTCTCCTGAGCCGGTGTGACGGTCTCATTTTTCGGGCATGCTCAGATTTGCGGGTAGTAAGCGAACACTGTCGAGGGACCCAAACTAGCACCCGGACATATGCGCAGTGAATCCCATTTTGGTTCACTTAGTTTCTGCACCACCATAGGCCTTCGATGGAAATATCGTTAGATGTGGCAAAGCGTGTCATGCTTGAACTTAAGATACAAGAAGAGACCTCACAGAACAAATGGTATCTGCGAAGTACAGTTCGAATCCTTCAGGGAAAACGGAATCCACAGAGAGGAGAATTTAGTCCCAGGCTAGGATCCAAGTACGGCAAGGTGGGGCGGAGTGACTTGTGACTATCCAATAAAATAATGACGGCGGCATTTTGTAGAACGCGGCGAAAGCGCCTGCTCTTCGTTGTGGTTGTTCTGATAAGTAATTCAGCAATGGTAAATGCGCATTGTGTGTACATGAAGTACTGAAAATTACATCCCGAGGTGGCTGTGATGAGTAAACTATGTGGATCAATATTCCACGCAAGCGACAGAACCGCGCCCACCTCCCTTTGAAAAAGGAGTTATTTTGCCCCACATTATAGTCCTACCAGCCGTTGGGGGTACATTACATCTTAATAATAGTATTCTTTTTAGTCTAACGGCTGACGCTTGCCCCCACTTTTAAAACCTTTCCGCCGCTGTTGGTATTCCCACGTACGTTCATGGTGGGCATTGCCAAGTGCGCGTGCGCTAGATTTGCACTTTTTGCACAATTATGGCACAGCAACAGACTACGGTTGATTGCAAAACGAGGCGTCATCTTTGTTAATGAATTAAAAATTAAATTTAAATAAACGGAGTTTTAATAATAAAACTATTCCTGACACATTCAAATTACATTGATCGTTTTTCAGTAGCACTGATTTTGTGCCCTGCTTAAAAAACTTAATGAAAAATGTGGGTTTTTATATAACCCCCAATTTGATTATTTTTCATCGAAAAAAATTGATTGTTGCCCCAATTTGATAAATATCTATTAAAAATGAGTTTTCCTGGTTATAAAAACTAGATCCATATAAATTAGAACACTGTCTTAATCGACTGCACACAAATGATATAATCTATACCACTTATGAGAGAAGGGGGCCATACCAAGCAACGGTGGTCTCGTGTGCACAGGAAAATTGCGATTAAAAAGTCTTTTACAGAGCACGAAAAATCCGGCTTAGATTAGAAATTGATAGCAAAACGACTTAATGGCGTTTTCTGATGAAAAGCCTGACAACCTAAGAGAAAATTATCATCAAAGTCGCACCCCTGTACATTTCCAATGGCCTGCTCACACTTCTTGCCGCCAAGGCAATTTGTGCATAATTATGAATTTATTAGTGAAAAGGTCTATAAACTTACCAGATAAATAGGTATGTTGCGGCAAAGTGCTCATTTATCCGGCGAGTTCTTCCGGAAATCCGAGTACGCCTGAAGAATGAGACTGTGACACCGGTCTTAGGCCAAAACGTCAGTTTAAGACTGACAAATACATATTTATTACCATTCATAAATACCATTATAGTCAGAGAGTCGATACAAATCCATATACGATAATTTTCCAGGAATTTTTCCAAGAACTTTACTTCTGTTTCCCAAACACCTCCATCCATTTGATCGTAATATTCCTTGTGCAAGTAGTCCAGGAGAGTCCCTCTGTATCTAGTTCGGGAGTGTGACGTCACTTCAGTTTAAACCACGCCCACTGCACACGTGCAGTGCACATAGGGTTACTTGCATTGATCACCTTTTATGTGGAACCATGGAACTGGAAGTTAACGTACAACTTCAGGAATCGACCGGGGGGGGGAGCCTGCAAATCGTGACGCGCCGTCCGCCTTTGTGACAAAGTCACTTACGAACCGGAGGATTTGGCTCGCGCGTGGCGAGTTCTGCGTGCCGCGCGCACACAGACTCTTGACCAATAGGAATGGATTTAACTGTTGCGTATCCAGGTGCCTCAGCTTTTCTATGCAGCGGGCATTATCAAATGTTAATACACGGTCACGTTGTATGTTGTTGAATAGGGAGACTGTCTGAGGTAGGGTATTTATGAATGAATGTCAATTACTGTCATTGCAATAATTATTTGATAAGGTCACGGACTGAACGCCTATTTGCACAGATTTGAAACAGTCATTAGGTTTTAATGTGCAACGTCGGAATGAATCGTAGGAAATCACTACATTGGGTGAATATTTCAAGGAAAAATTCCCGATAAACTAGATAGGTTTGCGGTAGCACTATGGATTTATCTTTTTTCAGTATGTTGGGCTCTGAAAACAACCAGTGGTACTTTATATATCCATGGTGCCATCGCAAACCTGTCAAGTTTACTTGCTACCTCAACCATGAAAAGCGTCAAACCTCAATAAATACTCGTTTGAATAAAATCCTCGTGTCTCCTAAGAATTCAAATATTATTTTTTTTTGACAGTGAAACAGACTTTTTACTGAGCGGCTGTTCTGTACACGTTGGGATAAAATAATCATTCAATAACTTTGGATCGATGTTCAAACAATCAGATATATTCCGGCGTTGTACGATACAATTTATTCCATCCAGTTACTAAACTATACCAAGAATAAAGAATTGACGTTGCCAAGAACATGCATCATTCATTCGCCAACACTAGATTTGTGTAAACACTAGCAATCCTACTACCTCAAAAAATCTAACCTTGAAATTTGCATCAGAATAAAGGGCGACCAAGTGAACTGCGTATTGTACATGGCTTTATGACTCCAAACTTGACAACGAGCTTCTTTCAAGTAGTGGCACTCGTGCACTTGTCAAGCGTGGTACGCTAAAACCCTATAGAGTACTGAAGTGTGACGTCACTTTGAACAGGACATTGCAGAGCAAACGAATGGAGCGTGTGCGCGTGTTAGCATTATACTCTACACAGTAATGTAATGTAACTGACGGGGGTGTTAAAGCGATCTATTTCGCATAATATCCGGACTTATGTCGCTTCAGGCTGCATCCGAATCTGTTGTCTAGAGCTAGGTCTGGGTCTTCCCTCCATTGGAGATGTGCAAAGACGAATAGACAATAGACCTAGCCGTAGCTCTGGAAGCCTGTTTCGGACACGGCCTAAGGTGCTTGGTGAAAGATGTGTACAAGCCTATATATATACTCCAGCCGACTGAAAGAAAAAATCTCATGTTAAGTGAGGAATATTTAAGTTTCCATACATGTTTTCTTTACGAAAATGTTGACCTGCTTCGAAAGGCAATGAAAGGGGTACGAAAATAAAGCAGACATAATTACTTCAATCTTAAATGAAGTATTGCTTGGACGGCTGCTTCTCATTTTATCGTTTAGTTCTACGTAATGTAAGTTATTACATGTGAACCCCAATCAGGTACGAGGAGTTTGGAAAGGAGAGCAAGATAGTGGCGGAGCGAGTGTTTCATCGTCAGTGGGTCAACGTCTACTCACCGGCCATCATAAAGCAGGTGTTTGCCCAAGAGGGCAAGTATCCCGACAGGCCCTCTTTTGAGTCACTCAAGTCAGTACGTCAGAAACAACTGGGTCATTTGGGAATTCCAGCTGAGTAAGGCTCTTTAACTAGAATGAGGTTCATTTGCTTGTATATTATTGGGTAGTTTGAGAATCATCTCTTCAAGTTGTCAAGGAAACATGCAGCGCCTCTGAAACAAACGTCTAAAATATGTCAGCATGCGAATTCTGCATAACCGCGCGCACTAACCAATAACATTGATTTTCGAAACGGCGACGCCATCCTAAGTAGAAATCTGCTGAACCATTGATTAGTTGATAGGTGTCATCTGACCACTCTTGAAGATTCAAGGTGCTGGCGTCCGAGGAATACGCGTGAGTAAGTAATTCAATTTAAAGCTCAAATACGTATTGTATAGGCATAATCGGCTTGCACCACATTAGCGGGTGGTGTGGAAAGAACTTTGTCGTGCGGTGCCATGTATTCCTTATATGTCATTTGTTTCGCCAATTGCGGCCTGTACTTTGTAATATATGGCTGCTGATTGGTCAAAATTCTGGAGGTCAAAGGGGCGATGTCTTTCATAATTGTAATTTCTGAAATTTACTCACATACGTTAAAGATTGGGGGACTATTCACTCTAAAAACTCCCGGGTCAGATTGACCCAGAATCGGGTCCCATTTGGCGTGACCTTTTTCTGGGTCAAAAATGATTCCCTTTCGAATCGTATTTGACCCTTTCCGGGTGATTATTTGACTCGGAAAATGGTCACACCGAATGGGACCCAATTCTGGGTCAATCTGACCCGGGAGTTTTTAGAGTGTAGGCCTATGCACACAGACGAGCGAAAGCAGCCATGGTGGAAAGTGACATACCAGTACCACATATGTAGTATTTTACACAAAAGGCAAAAACCTGCTCGGGTTGAAATCACTGTTGTTAACTTTCGACAACAGCAACAGGAAAAGTAGCTAAACCTTGCCAGTCAATCCATAACGTCATCTAACAAGAAAGCCCAGTGACTTGAACTAATGCACTATCGCAGCAGCGGAGCACTTAAAAAAAATAAAATTGTATTATTTTAGGACATGCATCGCAAGAAGAAAGATGATACGGATAACTATTTCGTTCATATACGGATGACTATTTTGTACGTACGGTTTCGTACATGAATGAACTTGGGCAATTACGCCTTGAGCAGAAGCGCTTCCTGATCCCTTGAAAAGAGCCATACTGGTTGGTGCACTGTCCTAATTCAAGGCAAATTCTCCACCGGGCCGAGGCGCTTTAAAAATACCCCTACAGTTTCTTTTGAAAAAAAAAGTGGGATTGCGTAAATATGGCCCAGGATCAACTCCCTAGATTAAGGGGTTCCCATCCGAGGGCAAAGCAAACAAACATTCTGCTGACAAATTGTCTGAAGAGCCTGAGAAGTGGAGGGTTGTCACTTGAAAAAATTTGGTTTAGGCTCAGGAACGTTCACTTTTTGAGTGGATAATTCAAAAACTAATTGGATAATTAAAAACCTACTCGGTTATCGTACTAAACTTTCAAAATTTATTGAAATCTGAAGGACCTGGCGATACATTTTTTGTTTGAGAGGCCTCAGGGACTTCAGTTTCCTGCAACGGGGCTCCGAACTTTGTTGATTTTACTCTGTTTTCAATGGGGCTTGAATTTCAGTTAGTGCAGTGAAACCTTTGATACACAATGTTTGTTTCCTTGGTCGCAACTTGTACGCAACGCAACATGCTTCTCAGTGGAGTTTCCGTTGCAAGGAAAATTGCGCTGGGAACAATAAACTTAGTCTGGTTCCTTAACCAAAGATTCCCTGACATCTTTTGATAAATTCTTAGGTTAGGTATCACCCACGGTGAGAAACAGATCATGACGCAACATGTCAAGGGTCACAAGGAAAAGCCTGGGTGGGTCCTATGTATATATGCAAGCTGTTAGTGTAGACGCTCACTTTGAAAACATGCAAGAAACTAAAAAAAAGCCCCCTCCCAAAAAAAAAGCGTGGGAACGGAGCAACATTGTTTTGCGCGGACCAACAAGCAAATGAAAAACTACATGTTTATTTCATTATGCATATAGACGACCGGATTCTATAGGATTGTGATCACGGTTTGATTGTATTGTGTACGCATGTGGTGAGCAGGAACGGCGAGCGCTGGAAGAAGGGACGGAGTCTTTGGAACAACCGTGTGCTCCGGCCCAAGGCTGTGGAAGACTACATTCCCCGTATCAACGACGTCGTCGATGACTTCGTTGAGCACATTCGCCAGTTAGTAACTGCTGGGCCGCGAGAAATTGACGGAAAACAGCTTAAGCCTGGGGAGGTGCCAAATCTTCTGACAGAATTCATGAAATGCGGTCTGGAAAGTGAGTCACCTTTCACCTTTCGATCAAAGACATTACAGAACAAACAGTCGAGGTTGCACTTCACATCCTCAATGAATACACCTTTAGTTAACTATGTGGAGATAGAGAAATGACATAGCAATTAATTGGTAGAGGCCGATACAATGCACAATGGTCTTAAATGCTTGAGTGGAGGGAAGGGTGTAAACCCAACAGATTCACTGACTACCCTAAACATAGGTAACGAGGGGTTTTTTTTAATTCGAGATTTAACCATAAAAGAATTATATATTGAAGTGGGCCTGTCACATTGTATAATCGACCAATTTTATGTAGTGATGGGATCGATTGCACTGAGTAAGCGTCTCGGGGGGATCCGACCGGGTCTCGATCTTGACTTGGACGCACATCGTTTCGTGTCTGAAAACGTTCAGATGATGCTCCATGTGACGAAGCTGGAGCAGACCACGTTTCCACTCTACAGGTCCTTTCCAAGTAAGAGGTACCAAGCCATGAAGAGACACTGGCTGAATGCGTGCGCCATAGCATCCAAACTCATGGAAGAATACGCTGACCGAATGAACGTGAGACATTATTTTTTTTTCAAACAAACACAGCCCCCTCCCTTAAATTAATCAAAACAGACTGTAATCGAACGATAAAAGAAAAAGATGAGTCTTGAGGACATGGGTAAAATGACAGTACAACTGACTATTGCATAATTTAAAATATTTTAAATTAGTACACATAAACGTATAGGTGATCTTTCATTTACGCAAACAGATTTTTTAAATGAAGGCCGAGAAGGAGGTCTATCCAGAGAAACCACTGTAATAGGCCTACATCCACAGAGTATTTTACTACTCAGTGGTATACAAGTGTAACCATCAATCTCCATTACAAAGACTGGATTGGACACGCGAACGCTGACTCATATGGTGAGGATTCGAAAACGTGGACAGCTTGGCGGTGGGGGTTTGCGGCATTTCGCGCATGCGTATTTATAACAGCGGTATGTTAGGAGGTCGTTTAAATCAGCCTTGGAGATAAAATGCACCATTAAACGTCTTAGCTCGGAAATATGCTTTAGCAAAGATGTCTAAGGGACGGAGCGAAAAGAAGGGGTGTATGTTTGAATTTTGATATAGGCCCTATATTGCAGACACATTAATCAGCTCGAATTAGGTGTAATATCTGTGGGGCTGTTTTCTATTCGTCTTGTTCCTGAAAATTCGGATCAATATGAATCAAAGTACTTCCCGTATAAATATTTTATCATAATGCAGTTGAATGAATTTACTCAGTGAATAAGTGCAATCTGAGTATTTATGTTTAAATTTTACAAATTAATGGAAAGAGCCGGGGACTCTTTCAATTATATTTTTCTATAGACTAATTTACAAACAATTGAAAATATATATATATATATAGAAGCAGGACAGAAAACAGAGGAATTTCATTGTGGAGTTCAGATATTTTCATACTTTTTTCTTTCTCAGTAGCGACGAAAAGCAAAGCTATATGACATATAGTTGACATATAGTATACAAGTTGACAGCACCCTGACATGTAATACAAAAGGCACACTATATCGGATACAAAGGTTTTTTCTTTCTTTATGCACACTATTTTATTACAGATTGCAGGTCTATAAAATGTAACGCCTTTGAATTTGATACATTAAAGAAAACATCTCCAAATATTTAAATAATTTCTTCGCCAACTAATTGTTACATAATGAAATCCATGTTTCCAGATTTGGCAATTATATGGAAGCAATAACAGAATCCTGAGAGAGTAAAAACAGCAGTATTTACATTAAAAAGTTATTTTCAACTTAAATGAACATGGACATTAAAAATCGGCATAATGGACCAAACAAACTAATAATCTCACACATGGGCAAAATTAAGGACATTATGCATCAGCTAGATCACTTGGATTAAAAAAAAAACAGAAACGTACGACTAGAAGGCTCGTGCAGCTGCGCAGTTACCGACAGTCCGGACAGAGGGTGTCCAATTGCTTTGCAAGTCCGAACAATTTTCCAGCAGCTTTCCCTTTAAAAAGTGAGAGAAACTGGAGCAAGAAACTCTTCAGCCAGACTAATTTCCCCATGCGCAGCATACGTGTCATGTACGCGCCGGTCTGGAGCGACGACCGCAATTTAAACTTTCAAACCCTCACCGATGAAACGCGTGCTTGCACAAGATGGAGGGCGCCGTGACTTATCCAGTCTTTGTAATGGAGATCAATGTATAGTAATATTAGTTATCACACGAGCGCTCGTGGAACACAGAAATAATGTAGTCCCTCTGTGTCTCATATACCACGAGGCCGAAGATTCTGTGTTCTGCTCGCACTCTTGTGATAATTAATACTACATAGGCCTATATATGAAGAAACAAAGATAACGCCCTTAATAGAGAAACAAAGAAAGGAAATATTTCTAATGTACTTGTATTCTAATAATCTTTGACGCAACAGCAGTATAAGCAAAGATTTCCAAAATCACTTTTGAGCAGTAGGCCTAAGCATTCTTTGTCGTGTTCACTTCTACCCAATCATAGGACACCCTTGACAGTGAGGACTTTACAGACAGTATGGCTCCCGACATTTACTCCTATTTTCTAGCCAAGAACACACCAGCCAAGGAGCTTCTTGGGTATATGCTGGATCTACTCACAGCCAATCTGGACACAGTAAGTTTCAGCGATCTTAGAAGGAATGCTGGTTTTTGTTCTCGACCATAACTTATCGCCAAAAGATGGCACAATCTCAAATAAACCGCTATCACACACGCCACTACCACATATACTAAATTAATACTATCACAATAACACAGGGCCTAATGCAAAACTACAACTTTCCAAGCTAACAGTGATAACGCTTTAGAAAGCTAAACGCTGTCGCGCGGTCCTCAACGACGCACAAATTTCAATATTGCGGCCATAAATGATATTCTTTTTCTCTGAACAAAATATCTTCCAAAAAAACCCCAGATCCACCAAGTTGACCATTGACACCAAAGTGGTCTCATAATGCTATGTAAAGATGTGAAATTGAGTGTAAATTTAAACACACAAAATAAACTCTAAAATCTTAAAATGGATATAGCGTCCTCTTGTGATACAACACGACCAACCATGATGTCTCTGTGTTCAATATAACGTCAGCAAGGCGAACGATAAAGTTTGCCACCATTGGAACCCCTGTGAAGAGCTAATCCTTACTCTGTGTTTCGTCAATACAATCTCAATGGACACGAAACTAATACAATATCGAACTTTAAACAGATGTCAAACTCAATGAACATGCTGCTGTACTGCATAGCGAACAACCCTCACGTCCAGGAGAAACTGTACAGTGAGGTTAGTGAGGTTCTTCAGGGAGGCAGAGTAACGGCCGATAAGTTGAAGGATCTGAGGTACCTGAAATGTTGTGTCAAGGAATCAAGCAGGTTCGTGAAGTTTTTCCCGTCTTGAGAGTCCCATTTTCACGCGAGGGCAGGACTATGAAATTTTGGGGGAATGACACGAATTTTCTCAACATTGTGCAATCAGCATTATAGGCCAACATGTAATTTGGTAGTACAGGCATAGTATGGTGTAGGTATCGTGAGAAAAGTCCTGTCAGACTCTGTTACCTCGATAACCTTTGATGAAGCTTACAAGGCTGACACGGAAGTAACGCTGAGATCAAACTTAATTCGTGCGAAGAAGTACAAGCAAGATGAACTTTACTTTGTGCACGACGTACACATCAGCCCCAGTTAATTAAGAAAAGCCATACAAACGCCGTTAACGACTTCTGTTAAATTTATCTTGCCGCCAACGTTAGAATATTCATGACGGTCCCCGGAACAGCACGTGTTCTCGACCATGACATCGTAATAAACGGCTACAATGTTCCAAAAGGAGTAAGTTTGCAGTAATATTGCTGCGGTACACATTGGTATCATTCTACATAAAAGTACGGTAAATCAAGTTAAACAGCAACCCAACGGTGGTGAAAAAAATGGGGAATACAGTTTAATATACTCACGCCACGCAGAAATGCTTGTCGATTACATACCACAGTGGAAACGAAAAACATCATGACCTTGCAGGACCTGGTTTCGTATATATGTTTTCGTACAAAGGCCTGCACGCCTTAGCTGCCAGTCTGGCCTGACACTTTTTTTCGGAATATAACAACAACATAAGAAACATTGAAAGCATCTGTCCTTCACTCTGAACTTACCAAGCCATATTTATCAAATGATCTTGGTCTCCTTCACCGCCTCGCTCCCCAGCAGTGGGCCCATCGTCAGCCCGATAGGGATCCCGTCGGCGCTCCGGTGGTACGATGGGTTCAAAGCCGTAAGGCTCTGCGCCTCGTACTTGGGACAGTGTGTAACTGCAACTGCACATGTGTTACTAGACTACGTGTAATTATGTGCATTGACGTGTCGCGCAGGCTCAGTGCGTACATTGCATCAGACGGAGAACCGTTTCCACGGTGCTATGTCGACAAAATCCTGGAAAAGTCATATTCATAAGATGCCAATGAAGCTATGACGATACGCTCCTTTCACGAAAGCTGGCGTGGCGCTCGGCAGAACTGGATTTTTTAAACCAAAAATATTGCTGAATCCCGGTTTATGTGGCATTGATATCTATAATGGATCCAAGTAAACATACTACGGCCAGATGTCTTATTTTCTTCCACCGTTGGGGTTGCTCTTTAACTGAACGCACTTCTAGTGCCTAAAAACATACTGGTCCTCACTCCTTCGCCTGTTGAAGATTTCAGGACTGTCAGGGTGAAGGTCTGAAAATTCCAAGTTCTTTATACTCCGTAAAAGTCGTCGACTGGAAAATATTTGGCAACGTTATTTTGACTGACAACTGTTCGAAATGACCTCTGTTAATGGCAAAAACTAGTTTTGCTAACAATAAACTTCTTGAAAAAGCACTGAGAACTGAATATATTCAACTGATATATTGACTACCGAAAGCCAAAAAGTATTTTCCTCAATGAAATACGTAAATAAGTAAAAAGCAAATTTCCATACAGTGCTAATGCTGACAAAGACTAAATTTAATTGGCCCATCGTGATCACATTTTATTTCATTTTGTTGCATTCAATCACAATAGACCCAGATTAACATGTGCTTCCAAGTCATGTGTAAGGATCCGGAGATTTTCGAGGAGCCCAACGAATACAGACCGGAGCGTTGGCTTGATGTTCGTAAGGCCCCAGACATGGCATTTTCACATCTCCCCTTTGGATTCGGCCCCCGCAGCTGTGTGGGAAGAAGGCTGGTCGACCAGGAAATGTACATTTTGCTTGCCAACGTAAGTAAAACTCAATCTTGGATGTTAGTGTTAATTCCATTGTCAACTGCCTCATCGATTCAGCTATCATTAGCGTCACAACCACATTTATCGTAACCCTGGATTGATAATTAAGTAGGCCCTATATAATGTACACAAATCTATTCCTATCCCACTCATTATGAGATAAAAACTACAGAAACGATTTCATTCCAGGTTTAAAATTCCTGAAAGTAACTCACTAAAATTAAACATAAAAAATGCAAGACACATCAAAAAGGGATTAGAATACATGAAAAGCTAACCCATAACTATCTATGAAAAATTAAAACCAAACCAAACCAAACCAAACCAAACCAAACCAAACCAAACCAAACCAAACCAAAAACCTTGATATTGCCAGCACTGTACTCCAGATTTTCAGAGGTAAATTTGAGATACTGGAAGAAAAAGTTTCCTTTTCCCTTTTTTCCTCGTGCAGTTGATGTCGAAGTTTTGTATCGAGAACCTCTGTGATAGTGAACCTGACCTGGAATGGATTGGGGTCAGTCTCTCTGCATCCAAACCTGTGAAACTCGCCTTTCATGAGCGCTGAGGGCGGCATAACAAAAAAGTTGACGCCTATCTCCACATTATACACGTGAAAAGAAAATGGCAACGCAATCAGAAAAGGTTTTGATACTTGTTATATTGCTTACTTTTCGTATGGCCAAGTTTGCAGAGGTAGTAACTCAGAGGATCATATTTTAAAGGAACTAGGAAACAGAAATATTTTTATAAGTTATAATGAAAACCCTCGAATTGCATCTTTGGGTTTTAATTAACCTTATTTCAAATTTTAACCCATGTTTTTTGGTTTATGCGAATGCATATTTGCATATTCATGAGCAGAACTATGTCGTCATCCAGGGCACTTAATCTCAATGTTGCACTGATCTGTGCACAGAAAATTTCTAGATTTTTAACCACTGCTATGGCAGATTTTATTTTCTTTGGCAATTTATTGCTGTGTAAGTATATGGCAATAATCCAGCAAAAATCCTTTTCACATAAATGTTCCAAGATAGCAAATTTGGGGTTTAAAATTTGAACATGAAAACATGCAATATGAACCATGTCTTCCTGGATTTACATTAAAGCAAAAGTGCCCTCACTTGTCCAGAAATGCTCGGTCAATTTTTAATGTTTGAGAAAGTGCACCGTTCAGTTCACGTAACCCAAACAAGATGTCAAACAGTCTTCATACATTGAAGAAGAGTACAGAGACACACAAAAAGTGATTCTAAGAAAAATGCATTTCCTGGATCCTTTAATTATTACGTATTTAGTTTCATTGTTCATAATTTGGTGTTTTGATAGCTGAGTGAATGTTGTGTTTTGTACAGACGGTTAGCCCCTGTCATCAAAACACGACTGTGACATAGAAAGGCCAGACCCTATGCAGAAAGGGAACTTGAGGCACAAACAAATCGACATAACAAACCGATTCGATTCCGCTGAATACACACTCTACTCAAATAACAAATTGTTCTGAATTCTTTTAGTGCTGTTTTCAAACTGGATTGCAGAGTGTGAAAAGTGTGTAAGAGTTGGATATAAAGAGTTTGTACATTATAAAAATAATTTAGTGGTTTGATGATGAGCTTTGGCTTCAACGCTGCCTTAGCTCAGGCTTGATATTAGGCGCGGCAACAGGCACGCACGACCACGGGTTCATGTCACACACGCACGTCGGTCGTTATAGAAGCCGTCTACACACCGTCAGTGCAAATCATAAACACTTTATAATCAATAAATATGGACGAACACGTGACAGTGACAGGGAAAACAAGACAAAATGTCTGGAAAGTGCAGATTTTTATTTAGGAAAAAATGGTTGGCCACGGAGCTCGGAAAGAAGTGGCCATGTTGCACGGTGCTGCTCGGTTTGGAACGTACCATTATCTTAAGGGGTGACAGTGAGATAGTGATAATTGACAGGTGACAAACTCATTTTTAATAAGAACATTTTGTATCCAACCTATCGAAATTCTCTTTTAGCTTATTAAGTAAAGTGCATCTAGTCGACAATGTGTTTGGGCGTACCGATGGCGTGTTGACAGCTTTTATATTTTATCCGTTAATTTAATGACTGCTCCAATGGGTACACACACAACACTTTTTTTGGGGGGGGTTGCCTTAAAGGTTGTGAGATATTTGAACGAACTTCCAAAGATCATCCGTCCGGACAGTTGTTGGAAAAGCTATTAACAATATTATCTAAAAAATGACAACATTTGGGGCGGAAGATTTCACAGTTTGCCTGACGCTATTTTTTACTTACTTTACATTTACTTTATGATATTTACAGACAATTCGGCAGTCTCGTTTTCGAAATTAGACAGTTGAGGGCAAAAACCTCAGCTTTGGTCTTAAGGGACCGACGCCCTGTAATTTTAGTGCCTTGCTTTTCACGGCTCCTGTTTTTCGGTTAATCTGATTGAACCTTTGCCGTTCTTGCACCCGATCCGACTACCCACCGCTACTTTAAGTGAGGCCTGTACAGCAAAATACCATGCAAGAACTGTGACACTAATATATTTTCGTATGATGCAATACTTTAGGCAAACTTATACGTGAGGCCAGACAGCGTCAAGAAGATTTGCAAGCAGAAGGCTCGAACAAGCCTCACTTACAAGTTTGCCTACTGTATTGTATCATAAGATAATATATTAGCACCACTGATAGAGCGTGGCTATTTCGCTGCACAGGCCTCACTCATAAGTAGCGGTGGGTAGTCGGATCGGGTGGTTCTTTAAACATACAGCTTCAGGTAAGTTATGAGCTGTCTTCAAATCTAATTTATTCATGTTTTACCATGGAGAAGGGAAAACACTGTGGGTCTTTTACACTTTTCACTTTTACAGCATCACTTTTTTTATAACCGTAATAGGCCTCGTATACTTTGCTGTTTTAACCAAAACAAAGCTCTATAGTTATTTTCTGTATAAATGTACTGGGTCCAGGGAGTTGTAATTAGATTTAACTTGCATATAGTTATACGGGATAGATAGAACTTCATTTGACTTGTGCTGTGCACTGCTGATTATGTTCTGAGTAATCTGACGAAATCGAATGGACACATGTTGAAAAGGTCGGCCATTATCATTTAGAATGACCGATGATTTAAACATAGCAGCCCTGCGCTATCTCCAGTATGCCCGATACAACTGTGAAGCTAACCGTTTAATGAATCTGAACAAAAAAAAATCAAATGGAAAACCGATGAGTCAAGTTTATAACGATATCTATTGTTTGCAAGGTGTCTTGGAAATGCCTGTCTGTAATGCCTATTGTCCCGACTGCATTGTCCCACGCAATACCTAGCTATTCCACGTACTGTGTGGGAGACCAATGGGATTTTTCTCGGTTTGGGACGAGCCCGGCATTAATCAAGTCAGATTTGACACTTACTGCTACATCATTTGCAGAACTTGCATCAGGTGATCTATACATGTACCAACCGTCGTCTAGACAGAGAACAGTGAAAATTCCTTGTGATCTCTTGTGCTTTACGAGTGGACGAAGTCACTTGGGGAGAACTTAGGATGCTGATGATAAACCGAAAGAAAGAACAGTAAAACGTAGAATTGAGTGGAATTGCCGGTTGTCCAAGAAAACCCAAGAAGTGTTTGATGACGCTCAAAAATATGTATATGGTGATATCCCGATTCAAGGTCGAAGGAGAACATATAAACTCTAGCAGCTAAATATGTTAGTGTCGTCTTCCAGTCGTCAAACTTAAAGAGCACCTCTAAGGAAGCCATGTTTTCTCTGATTTTATCTGTTCAAATAAATATGGACGTATCCAAATCGAACGCCGTGTCAATTGTCTTCAGAGCTCAACTATAACCGGCTAAAAAGGGCCTTTTTTCTGTTCATGCCAAAATGAGAATTCCGGAATGTAGATTGCGTCGTTCGGAGAAAACAGAGGAAGAGTAGCAGATACGCAAAACAAAAAAGCTCAGGTGAACTTGGTATAGGTTAAAACTTAACATGTAAGTACATAACCCTAGAGAAAATTTCCAAGTTAGCAACCTGAATTAGTATTTGTCAATTTAAACTGGAATATTTGGCCTTTGCAAACTGAAATAACCTGATGAACTTCCATGAATATACCCCCTTCTCTGTTCTCGCCCCCTTTAATTCACCCGACCATGGTGCTCCCTCATTTGACTCCATGATCCGACGTACGCGTGTACGCAATGTCAACATAATGTGTGGCCTTTAATAGTGCAAGACGTTTTTACACTGAACGATCGTTACTGTAAGCGTAGGTGCTGAGTGTTAACATGTACAGCGTACATGTGCAAGTACCTGTAAACGTACAGTGAATGCACATGTTCATGTACATGTAGGGCCTACACCCACACAATCTTTCTTCACACACGTGCGCCACGCACAAACATCTACAAACATGTTTCGGAATCATTGCAAGAGGGCGTTTCATACATGTTCACTGACCCGGTGTAGACGGTAAATCTGTCTCCTCTGGTAAGAGAGTCCGGGGTACAGATTTACCTTCGGTAAAAGAGTCCCCATGACCCAGTAAATTTGTCCCCCTCCAAGTTATTCTGTCCCCTCCAGGTAATTTTGCCCCACCCCCCGTTTTGCCACACAGAAGTAAATAATTTTCGGGTTGGATTGGTGAATTCAATCCACATGAAATATAATTAATTTTTTTGTAGCCCCTCATCAAGTTGTAAAGGGGGAAGGGGTATGAGACTCAAAATAAACCTAGCTATGTTTCCGCAATAAATACGAGAGAAATCCGTATTTTGCAGACTTCTCATACGCGTAGTAATTCTCAGTCTCGCCGCGCGGCGTGGTGTAGCTCTGACTTGTAGAAGAAGGAAAACGACCGCGCGAATCTCAACACTGGCATCATGCCATCTCGCCACGCCGCGGCCTGCGAACAATTGTCGAAAGTAGTTCCAGTTAACAATGTCCACGTACGACGTATGCTTCAAGCCACAGCCGCTGGTCCTCAAGCACAGTAAACTGTGCGCGCATGACTCGGTCGCCATGGAGACTGCGCTTAGGATATCGCATTAATCCAATCGCCGTGTTTTAGCGTAACGCGCATTCAAAGAAAAAAAACCACGCGGTGCCAGTCTATATGTTGCGCGGGAACAGCTGAAATCAGGGTTTGGGTTATAGACTTGTGAAGCTGCACGGGGGACACATTTCTTGGGGGACAAATTTACTGTTTGGCAAGAGGATAAAAATTTGTAGGGGGACACAGTTTACAACCACAGTTTTACCGGTTACACCCACCCCGCGCCTTTGTGGGTGCACCCAAGCAAATAGGCTATGGAGATATATCCGCTGATCTCATTAATAAAAGTTACCCACTCAAGGTATTCTGTAGAATCCTGAGAGCCATGGAATTGGGGAATTGAAGAAATATGACACTGAACCAATGGCGCGGATTCAGGGCTTCCAATTCTGGGCAATTTGGATGCAGCCGGGTCCGAAAGTAGCACTATTTAGCCGTTTTGCAGAGGGATGCATTTAAAAAGGGCTACTTTTCCGGGCAGTGAAATTTCCTTCATTTAAGGGGTGGACTGCTTTGGGTGAGAAATTTCTCCAAAATTCATCGGTCACAACCTACTAAAAATTGAAAAGAAAACGAAAGAGGATATGTCGAACATTGTTTTTTTCTGTCCAGCCTGGACACTGTGAAAGTTGTATTTTAAAGAAATTTTGAAATACAGTAAACTCCGACATCGCGTAACCCGTCATATCGTCCAAGTCGGCCGTTTCACAAAAGTCCCAATCGCCCGTAATGCATTTCTATTCAAAATTTCATTTCTAAGTCGGCATTTATAAGTTGTCATTTCGTATATGTCGGCATATTTTTCTCGGTCCCTTTTCCACAAAAACCACACAAATTCCTTTGCGTAAGTCAGCATTAAAAAAAATCGTGCTTCGGTATCGGTTTCCTTCGCCGCGGTTGCCAAGAAGTGTCAAGTGACAAGTCCCGTGCACGCGCGTCGAGCATGAGTACATCAATACCAGTAACCCCTCTAGAGCTACCCAAATGCGCTCTATCCATTTTGGGGGTCGCCCGAATGAATAGTCTGGTTCCCTGTCCAAAGATTCCCGAACAACCTTTGATGATTCATCGGGGAGTCAGAATCATCGGGTCTGGTATCCAGACTATATTGAACGAACTTCATCAATGCGCGTGTGTGGATGAGTGCCTGTTTTCTGTACCGTAACTGTAGATACAGTCCACTAATTCAAGNTCCCACGTGTTTGCATTGTAAGGCACAGTCCACTAATTCAAGACCCATTGAAAACAGTGTAAAATCAGCACTATTCATGGCCTAATAACATGCATACCAACATCCCTGAGATTTCTGAATCACAAATGAAATAATTGTCTGGTCCCTAATCTTTTAATTTCTTTTCAATTTTTTGTGGGTTAACCAATTACATTTTAATTATTCCAACAAAACAAAATCAACCCCCGAAAAAGTGATTTTTTTCTGAAGTCTGATTGGAGCTATTTTTCAAGTGGTAACCCTCAACTTTCTCGGGCACTTAGGACCATTTTCAACCGTAGTTTTTAGCCCTTCTGCTCTCACATGAAAGCTGAAAGACCCAGGCAGTTGATCCTGGCAAGGATTTACACAATCTCACCATTTTGGGGAACAAACAATGTCCTTTTTCAAATGATACTGTGGGGGCACTTTTAATGCTAATGAGCTGGCAAGAAATTCTCACTTGAATTAGTGGTGTGTACCCGTATGTACTGCACTATCGAGTCGCGATGTGATATGCAACTTTGCAAGTGGCTTCCCGTCCTTGCTTCGTCCTTGGGGCCACATAGTCAATTATTGAATTTGCAGGATAATAATCGAGAACGAATTTGCTGGGATCGACCATGGAGGTACAAATAAACTAGGGTAAATCAAAGCCATTGAATGCTTTCCTCCATGATTAGTGCAAGGAATCATTATGTACATAGGCAATACATGTGTACGTGCATGTAAGTCGGCAAAATGACGACTTACAACACAAGCCGGCATTCGCGTAAGTCGTCATGATTTTTTGAGTTCTGAGAGTGCTGACTTAGCCGGAGTTTACGGTAGAAGCCGGAGTTTACTGTAGAAGGATTTGTCATTGGCTGTCTATGGGAATTTACTTTTTGGGGTGCACCTTGTGTGCGTCCCGTTGGCCACCTTGAAGCGCCCTCTATCGGTTAATCGCTGTAGAGGTGACACATCGCGACGTCTTGCACCGAGACTATCATATTACTGGGAAAGAACGCCAGACAACTACGTGCCAATGCCAGGTGGCGGATTCAGCAAGCCGCAATCCAATTAGTGACATGATGTAGGCATTTACGTGGGTGGCCTCAGTTTAATGTCCTTGGCACGCTAAGCGGAGCACCAATTTTAGAAATCTTCTGGGCTTCCTTCCTCTATTCGGTACATTGCTGTGCACAACTAATTAATCAGTCTAGTCATGCACGAGGAAAGATCAATATGCTATTGTTTGTATCATGCAGTGTAAATGCATGTGAACATTACAGTGCACACAAAGTTAAGAAACATACATGTATACAACTGGCAGAGAAAGTTAAGGCCTATCTTTGAGAACTTTTTCTGCCTTCAGGAATAAAATTACAGAAAATGTCCACGTTTGAGCTGAAATGAAACAACCACGTTCTAGCACTGGTGGTGGAAGGGGAGGTGGAGTGGATACCTTGAACAAAAATCTGTTTTATAGCTCTCTGATTTGACCCCCCGCATCTGATGCATAAACTGTTACAGCGCGGCATCCCTCCGTAAAAATGAAGCTTTCTTTAAAACCACAACACAAAGGAGTGAAACACCTGCCAAGTTCCAGCGACATTCCAATTGTGTTAATGGGCGCTCTGACCTATATCATCGCACAGCCATAGCCATGGGTCATGTACGAAACAGGCTTCCTCAGCTATTGCTTGGTTTATTATCTCTGAGCCAATGCAGTGAAGACCAAGACCTAAATCTAGATTACAGATTCGAGTACAGCGAACCAGACAGCACGTCTACCTGGGTTTGTAGCTCTATGGTCTATCAAAGTCAGGAACCCCCATCCAAGTATTGACCCGTAATTTGACACGAAAGTAACGTCATAAGGTCAGTGTTAACATGAACTGTCTCGATTGATGCATATGAGTACTGAGCACACACAGAGCTAGTTCCATAATTTCATACAGAACACAACACAGATAGCTATTGTCTGTTCTGCCAAGGAGCTCTGTCGAGAAAATTACGACACTGAAGGCAACTATAGTCATGTCGCTCGAGCGGAAGCACTGGATCGGTATCACTCTCGTTAGTCTGCTGGTGATAGCTCTACTAATCGTGGCCATCGCCGTCCCCCTCAACAACCAACGTGAATGGGCCGACAGTACGCTGACGAGCCGAGGACTGGCGATGAAATACCTGAGTGAAACACCGCTGGTAGACGGGTAAGTGACCGTTTTTATCAGATCATGACCGACTGACAGTAGGGGGTTTCCCTGCGTTGTTTCTCCTTGGACCGTGTACTTTCCCCTTTGCAATGTGCATCAGTTATGGTTTTTGTTTTTCTGATAACTGTCGAGACTGAATTTACACACAGCTGACACTAATCCTGAGAAAATGCCGGAGTAGAACAAACTCTTGGACACTATAACTTCTCTGTTCTCTCCTGTAGAAAACCAAGACTTGACTTAAACGCCTTAAGCATTTCTTGAAGTTCCAATTGGCCATTTTTCTCCAAACTATGCAAGGTCATCCGTGGTTTAGATCGAACGGAAACAAGGCAAGATTTTTGAGGGCTAAATATCAAAAGTATTTCAACACAGTACCCAAAATACCATATCTTAAGCTTATGAAAAATAAGAGTACTCTATGGCTAACTCAGTCGAGTCTTTGAGTTCTGACCAGTTTAAAAGCTGCATCAACCCGTGGAGGATTACGAACAGAGAGTACCGAAGTGAATACGTCACGTGTACAAGTCTGTGTGTGAAAGCAGAGAGGAAGGGCACAGGATTTGCGACTCTGGCACTTCAAAGTGCTTGATGATATTGTAGTCACCGCGGAGCCAGACGAATAATAGAAAACTTCCAATAATGCCTGAGTACTGCCTGCAGCTTAGCTGGACAAATGGGGCCAGTTATATCCTACAATACTTGTAGTGTTTTGCTTGCAAGTAAAGGAAAATTATAGCTGTGACCCGGAAATAATGAGAAAAATATCCCTGATGTTAGACCTACTTTTGCCATTGAAAATAATTTTTTTTTATGTTCATATACTGTTCAATTATCCATGCAAAGTTTGTAATTTTATTCTTCTCCCTCCGATTCATCAGATTTTAAGACTGTTCAAATTTAGCTAAGAGTAAGACTGGCCAACAAAATGTTGACCATGTTTCATCACAACATTTGAAGCAAGATATAGGACGGAGAGAACCCCCCGCCTTGGTGTTGGTCACTGTTTGATCAGAATCTCAGGAATTCTTTACAGACTTCTAGGGGGATGTGTTAGGTAATTATAGTCTAGAGTGTGTATAGGGATTGGACAGGTAAGGGGGGTACCCCTCTGTCCGATATCTTGCCTGGTATACATCACAAGGAGTGATCATGAGATCTCGTAAAATATACTTTTGTCTAAAGACCGACAACAGATTCAAACAAAACAAAAAATCTTGTAAAGAAGGTGGCTATTTATTCCCAAAATAAATCCAGAAGAAAGCGTTCATTAAGCCTTTAAGAAATTAAGGGCAATAACTGCACATGTACATGTACATTTAGGGAACACAGCGCAACACAAGCAACTGCGCAAGCATTAATTAAATTTGATGTTGTAATGAGACACAAACAAATGCAATGAATATTCAATTTCTTATACATCAGTAAAAAAAATTATGGATGCTGATTACCAGCGAAAAATTGCGTCGCCTATCATGGGGAACAAAGGGGTTTCGTGGTTGTGTAACAGATGGTACGTAGCAAGCGCTGGCTGGCTCTGGCTATGCCTATGGACATACCTGATATGCCAGAAAGCGGTAATTGGCCAGATGTTACAACTCGGGCAGTTCCAACTCCTTCTGTGTTCTTCCGCTACGGTAAAAGCAGTTGTGCGAGAACTAGCGCTGAATACGCACGTGTACTCCTTTCATTTGCACTGTTTTATTTTTAACTGGTTCAAAGTGGCGTCACGCATCACGTGAATGATGCATTCACCCATGGAGGCATTGAACCCAATCGTGGTAAAAAGTGGTCAGGTAAAGTATTTCTGCCTCCAGTGTGAGAGAGATAAAGCCACCTCTAAGCATGTGGTGAGCCAGAGATGGGGCGATAATTAGGTACTACGGCTCACTGAATATAATAAACAACTGCATTAGCCATCCACTCCGAAGGAACGGTACAGTGCCATAGTAACAAGCTGAAGTTTTGCAAGTAGTTGGGCCAGACTATCAGCAGCCAACTGGACATATTTCAGTGTATTATGTACATAACTCTCAGGTAACAATGGCACGGTGCCACAGCTTGTGCGTAATTGGCGGAACCAAACCGCTCAAATCCAACTTGTATAAATTGAAATACAAATTTAATGAACGCAACGCTAACAGCTGCCCACACTGAAATTTGCAACATTTGGGCATAAACATGATGAAATAAAGGTTAACATAATGTAATATTGTCTTGCCAAATTTGTAGGTTTCCCAGGCAAATTCGTGGAAATAGTAATCATACATGTATTCATGTTCTGGTGGCTAACCAAGAATACTCCCTGTTGGGTTCATGTTAGATTTCAGAAGTGTCGTCTTAAACACACCTTAACCCTAACCCCCTAGAGTTTATGTAAAATCATATTGAAATCGGAGATGTGGGACGTTGTGTCATTCGTTTGAAGCGGTCATTCAATGCAGCAGTTTGTAGCTGAATGCTTCATGCGATTTTGTAAACAACCCAATCTTCCCGAAGGTGGGGTAGCATGCTAATCCTGAACCCAATGTAAAGCTTGCACTTGTGCCTTCTGGTAAATCTCTTCCCCAAACAGCTTTCGCACACAAATATGATTTGAATGGTCTGAATGGTTTTCTCATCAACAGACAGTTTGATAAGTCTGCCCATGGAGGTATATCCAAGAAGAAATGAAACCAAGGGATACCCCCAACATGTCCAATCGCTATAAAACTCTCTGGACTTTTGTTACGTAACACATCCCAGATGTCTGAAAAGAATTCCTCAGATTCCAGTGAAACAATGACCAACATAAAGCAGGGGGGTCTCTCCGTCTCGTAATATCTTGCGTCATCTTTGAAGCAAGGAAGGAGACGAAGGAGTTTGAACTGCGCGGGCTATAACATCTGGCCAATTACCGCTTTCTGGCATGCCTGGCATGTCCAGAGCGCAGCGAACGCATGCTACGCACCACCTGTTTCGCAACATAAGCCTCCTTGTTTAATGCAGTATAGGAAGATGAATATTCATGCCATCGTTGGCGCTTCGTAGCATCTGACAACATTATCAAATTAAAATTAATGTTTGCGCATTTGCTTTTGTTAGGCTGTGTACCCGAAGTGTTCGTGTGCAGTTATTGCCCTTAATCGAACGCTTTCTTCAGGACTTATTTTGGGAATAAATAACCAAGTTGTTTATGTGTGTGATTATGTGTTTCATTTGAATCATTTTTACTACGGAATTTACACAAAAAGGTATTTTATGAGATCCCACGATCACTCCTTGTTATGAAACAGCGCATTTTGTTTCTCGTGAACTTAACTGTCCTGTGTTGGTCAACATGTTGTTGGCTAGTCTTAGCCAAATTCGTACAAAGACTTTGAAAAACTTTTGGAGCGACAAAATAAAGTTACAAACATTGCATGGATAATGGAAAAGTGTATCAAAATCTTAGAAAAAAATGATTCACGACGGCAAAAGTAAATCTTATGTTAGATATTTGTTCTTTCAATTTCCTGATCACTGCAATAAGTTGTAGTTAAAGAACAACCCCATCGGTGGTAAAAAAGGGGAATGCAATTTAATATACTCACGTGGTATCTCAGTAATAAGTTATATACGTAAAGTGGCACTGTGACTTCTGAGTTAGTTACAGAGCGATAAAAAAGGACCAATTCTGCAGGTTTTTCAAAAACTGTCCACGTTTGTATTGGTGGCGCCACGCAGAAATGCTTTTTGCTTACGTACCACCATGGAAACGAAAGACGTCATGACCTGGTTACGTGGGTATATTTTCGTGAAAGCCCTGCACGTCTGACCTGCACGGCCTAGCCTGACACTTTTTCGGAATAAAATACATCTGTACCAAGACATATTTATCAAACAATCTTGGTCTCCTTCATCGCCCCGTTCACCAGCAGTGGCCCCATCGTCAGTGCGATGGGGATCCCGTTGGCGTGCGCTCCGGTGGCGCAATGAGTTCGAGGCGGTAAGGCTCTGCGCCTCGGACTTGGGACAGTATACATATGTACATTAATAAGCCATTTGCGAGTTCAATCTGAATAAAATCTGGTACACTGAGATGTCTGATTGCACGTAGACATAAAGATTCGAACTCCGCAGACTAAAGACACTGTTGCTATACCTCGTGATTTGGAGGAAGCTTTTGTATAGACCACCATCTCTGGTTCCTTTGTAACCTCCTTATCCATTGAGAATAGTGTATTTTTGCAAGGACTCTCTTATGTAACTAAGCAAAAGCTTGCCCCAAATCACGAGGTGTAGCAGCAGTGTCTTTAGTATGGATAATCCAAATACATGTAGTTAAGTTCACGTAAATTTATAGCAGCAGCGTCTTTAGTATGGATAATCCAAATACATGTAGTTAAGTTCACGTAAATTTCAAGAACTCAGTGTACCAGATTTTATTCAAATTTAACTCGCAAAAGGCTTATTGTAACTACACATGCGTTACAATACGTGTAATTTACATTAAAGTGCGTGACCACGTCGGATCAGTGCGTACATTGCATTAGCCGGAGAACCGTTTCCACGGTGCCTAGCTACGTGGACAAAACTCTGGAAAAGCCGTATTCATGAGATGCAAACAAGCGATGACGACACGCTCCTTTCGCGAAAGCTAGCCATGGCGCTCGGCAGAAACGGGTTTAAAAGTGATTTTTTCAACGAAAGATATTGCTGAATCCAGGTTTATGTGGCATAGTTGTCTATAATGGGATCCAAGTAAACAAACTACGGTCAGATTTTTTAATTTTCTTCCACCGTTGGGGTTGCGCTTGAATTGCAAAGAAAACACCACAAATATTGCTACGATATTACTGGCCCCACTTTTCCGGCTAAGCTGCAGGCAGTAATCTGGCATTTTTGGAATGTTTGCTAACGTTCGTTTGACCGCGCGGCGATGATCATCGATCGAGCTCTTTGATGTGCTAGCGTTGTGTGCCCTTCATCCACGGTATGCCAAAACGATTTCTCCTTCTTGACCGTAACCAAGGCCAAACAGTAGAGCTAGCTCTATGGTCAAACGTTCACGTGAACAAGTGAGACACTTGGGCCAGCTCAAGACGCTAGATACTTATCGATGATATCTATGGATCATGTCGCACAAGCAAATTATGCCGTGTTTACGGTGCGCCTTTACAAAAAATTGACCCCGAATAGGACGGTCAAAAGCAGTCTTACGAGTCGTATTAAAGAAAACCCCGGGAACCACCTGTGCGGTGAAATTTATTGGGAGATGCACATTTTTTCAAGAGAATCTGAGAGCGAATAAATTGTAGCTTGTTCATGGAAAGGGGTAAGGACTCCTTCCGGGAGAGTGTACAACCCCCCTAGTAACCCCACTGGGAGTAGTAATTCAACCAAGTAGAGGAACACATCGAATTAAAACATATCGAGATATCGACAATGCTGAGTTGTGGGTTATCCCATAAATTAGGCACCACTTGTTATATTATGACGATGATTCATTAAATTTGATAAGGAACTTGGAAGGTTGACATTCCTCATTATTTGCAGCCAATATCACACAGTATTACTCCAAAATGCCAAAATACAGTGTAAATCCCATTCACAGTTTTACGTGTAAGGGCAATATAAATTTTTTGTGATGGTTCATGTGTAATGTGGTGTACGTCTTCTAACATGCATTTTCTGTCGTAGCCACGTCAACACTTTAATCGTATGTTTATTGCTTGGGACACACTGTAAAAATGACGATTCTGTGCATAATGACTCTGGAGGGCACCGTTTGGTGTCCCTACTTACACTTCAAAGAAAGAAATGGCCGAAATTAAAAAGGCATGCACAATATAGTGGAATTTTACACTTTTAGTAAAATTGTAAGCGCGTGTGTATGTTTTACGCGGTAATTTTTGTTAGTCATGGCGTCTAGTGTCAAATTTGACGAATGCAAGAAGAAACCCTCAGAATACAGTGGCTGCGATTTAAGTGGGTCCTATCCTCCTAGGATTCTTAAATCCCTACCAATTCCCGCGCGGTGTATGGATATAAATGCGACTGGAGAGATAAGCACGCCGGATGATTACTCAGCACGTTGCAAAGCCGCAACGTCCTCCGGTGCATTCTTCCGGAGACCCGAGTAAGACGGATGAGTGCGACCGTTACATTGCGGTTTAGCAAACTGGCCATGAAATAGTCCCCATTGCCTATGCGGGATCGAATCAAGATTGCTTGCTGTTAAATTCGGTGTTATCTGAGCATTTTGCTGCGCTTAGAATGGAAGGTTTGGAAAAACAGACAGATGGGAGCTACCAGCCTTACTGTTGGCGTGTATTCCGTAAAATATTGGTCACAACGGCGCCTCCAACTTGTTCTATTTTGCAATTGGGTGTAAGTATCACTTTCACGAATGGTTTTAGGGGTCACAAATAATCTTAAAAAGTTTTCTGTTAAGCCGTAAAAAAAAATTAAATTAAACATGAGTTTATTAATGAGTTTAATTTGATGTGTGTCTTGAACTCTTGAGAAATTTTAAAGTATTTTTCTTGATGAGAGTGATTATCAGTTTTTATCACAGTCCGGTGGCAACCTTTAGGGCGGCTGACGCAGAGGCCACGGAAAGGAGGACAGTTCCCCTATAGAGGGATCCAAATACGACGCTTTTAGCGTCGATCTGCGCACTTCCGCGTTTGAAAACGAGGCTGTATGTGTCAGCTTCAATTCTTAATATGATCAGACGACTGAAAGTAAGGAGTCAAGATACAAAATACATAAAGGTATGTTAAATTCAGACTTTTCAGGCTGAAAAGTTTTGTGGAAGAGTCTTTCAGGATGACTCGTCACGTAAAATCAAAAGAAAAAATAACGGCAATTTACCGCGAGCTAACGTACCTGTGATGGTCGTGTATCTTGTGCAGTGGGCGTGGTTTAAACTGAAGTGGCGTCACACTTACGAACCGGATACTCCACGTACTGTGTGGACTCCGCGGGCGCGCGCGACAAAGTTCAACACAGGGAGCTTCGATTTCGATGCAGATATGCGCAGACGGGGCTAACGTGAAAACACAATGGAAGGCAGTGCAAAACAGATGTCATTTAATAAAACAATATCAGTTGGTTCGTGGAGTGAAGACCTCACAGCAACGGGCACATACACGTGAGTGTGTGAACTCATTTTGAAGGATACGGTACATAATCCGTGACCGGAGTTACGACTTAAGCGCTCCAACCGCTTTTTCGGGAGTCAAAACTTTAAAACTCAAAATTCCTTCCCGTGGCAATCACACAAAACCGCAAAATTCTAGGCTTTGGTTGTGTGAAACATACTCCACTTTCAAATAGTCTTTCCGTATATCACTTGGTAGGGAACGCCGCTGTAGCCATGTAACGGTGCAATCAAAGACGTCATTTTTATAAGGTTAACCATAGAGCTAGGGAGGGTGAACAAACACACGCATGTTTGTTTTGGGAGGTTGAAAGTCGTGTAGTTAGTACTTTGTGCGCAGTCACGACGCTAACAAAGGTTCACAGACTGAACAGCATATAAGATTGTTGCATCATAGCATTAACGGGCGATAGTCCAAAAAATGCAAGAATCATTCTCCTCTTGACTTGAGAAGGAAATACAAGGATCTGGTGCACAAAAATGAATTTGACAAGGAAGCATTATATCATCATAGCAGTGGTAGGAGCAATCCTTGTGGTTGCTGTAGCTGTGGCGATAGCAGTGCCCGTCGCTCTGAGTAACCGTCAAGCGGCACCGACTAGCGCAGAGCTGGCAGACCGCTACTTGTCAGAGACGCCCCTCATCGACGGGTAAGTTGCGTTACTATCACGCAAAAATTGCCAATATTCGTGATCTTTAGCGTGAACCTATGAAGGGGAATCGTTGGTAAACGTTATCAACTGGTTAACAGCATGGAAAGCAGCCCACTTTCGCCGCAGTAGCCAGTTTCAGCGGCAGTAGTTTGCTCGCTTAGAAATCCGATGCCACAGCAAAGTGTTCAATGAACAAATTGATATACTGTTAGTTTTTTGAAGATGCAGTTTGTACTTATGGGGCTTCGGATAACTGTAAAAAAATTCAGAGCCTTGAGTTATTACACAAAGCTGTATACAGGTACAGATTGAAATCTACACAAAGGCAAGATTACTATGTTAATCCTTGCGTGGTTTCCCTTCCTGCATGGTTAATACCGCGGAAAGGGCCGTGTACTTTTCGTTTGCATGTGCTCAACTTTGTTGTTTCTTTGATGTCCATTCTTTTCATAGTAATTTTGTATATTAAAAAAATATTCAGAACAATACCCCAAGGCCCATAAAATGAAGTTTTCAGAGTCCGTGTGACCCTTCAATCAGCAATAAGGCCATGGAAAAAAAAAGAATCATTTAATCGTCCCGCCCGCATCCTTTCTGGAGGCGGTGTTCTTTTATATTTTTATAGTTTCTCACCTGAAATATTTTTCATGCATATTTATGGGACAGATCAATGAAACGCAGAGAACGTTGTTAACATGAATACTTTGACTCTACTTTCTAGTAGGGTAGCCAATGAAAGGCTGGCAGTACTGAAAGTTGGCGGCCGGTTTGAATTTAAATACTAAGCGGCCATCTTAGAAAACATTAAAAGGAACCTCACCCTTCTCGTTTTGAAAAATCCTTACCAATCAGGTGACTTTTCCTTGCAGATACATAGGTGTTAAAATGTGCCATTGAGTGCCTGTGTGCTTCCTCTACGCATTCTATCAGTATTTAAATAGTCTGTACTCTGGGACAGAGTACGAGATGGATAGGATGATGGGGAGGGGGCAGAATAGGAA
>NW_019091437.1:942003-1025565 GCF_001949145.1 Acanthaster planci
AGAGTAGGAAATGGATAGGATGATGGGGAGGGGGAAGAGTAGGAGATTGATAAAATGATAGGGAGGGGCGGAGCATAGAAGATGGATAGGATGATGGGGAAGGGGCGGAGTAGGAGATGGATAGGATGATGGGAAGAGGGCCGAGTAAGAGATGGATAGGATGGCGAGGAGGGGGGGGGGAGTAGGAGATGGATAGGAAGATAGTTTGGGGCAAATTAAGAGATGGAAAGGATGATTGAGGGGTAAAGTTGGATAGGATGGAAAGAAGTGCCTTTGTACGCCTACCTCCCATGTTACTGGTCTCACGGTTGATTTACTTTTAGGCATTTGATTGCATAATATTTATGAAAGGGAAAGAAAATAGGATTTTTGTCCCGTTTGCCGTATCTGAGTTGGCTCTCCCTTCGAAGACAGAATAAGCTGTTGTTACAGGAAAGAAATTCAAATTCATAAGAAGCAGCGAGCCATGGCGGCTTTGCCATTCTAGTTTTTAATTGACATAAGAGCTACACACGTCCTCGGAGCTTCCCTTAGTTATGTCGCCTTGAATTACATATATACGAAAAAACAAACAAGCACACTTCTAGTTCTACACCGTATGCTGTAGTACTTGCTCTTCATGGGAACTCCCAAACTTGTCAGAGGCAAGTTGTGGCAAATTTGCTGCTGGAACCAAACACTTACTTCACCAGCATGAAAGCTCTCAATTTGTCCCTAAAAAGATCCGTACAAATGTTTGATTAGCAGCAAGTCAACCTTTAATGCCGTTTTACCCTTGGTATAAAGGTCTACAACAGGTGCCCCACCATTTGCGGTTTCCAGAAGAGTGACCTCGGATTGAAAAACACAGGCTATATGTATTAAAAGGCGCACCGTAATTAACTTGCCTTTTTTATCTTATCATGGAGGTAGAATCACATATGCAGAGGGGTCACATGAGAATACTTATACACAGGCATAATATACATTTATATTCACATAAATATGAACAAAGTATTCGGCCTTATTTTTCTTGTATTTTACTTTGCTGCTACCTTATTGTAGCGGTTCGGTCCTTCTGCAGTAGTCAGGAGGGTGGAGAACCGTCCGCCAATTAAGGAGGATAGGGGGCGCAAAACCAGGCAAAAACTGGACTCGAGGCGACTGTGGCTTGATTCCTTCGATTTATTCCCAGGTGTCAGTCAGCAATGAAATTGTAACCAAAGAGAAACCAAGAAAAAACCCAAAAGAAAGACAGACGACATACTGTTAATGAGTGATGGCTTACATGTACATCGTAATATTACAATAAAAATATATTACATAAAACGTTACATTTGCTATGTCCGTGATAAATTAACACAACGAATTGTCTCTGTACAATCATGAATTCTCTTACCCTGACGTCTAAACGTTTGCCCAAATTGGTATGAACATTAAAGCCAACGGAAAAGGGCTTAAGTTATCCCATAAGGAGCCATGTTGCTGTGACTGCCAGCCCACCAAGGTGCAGGTCTCAAGAGTGGGAAATGTCACGGAGAAACGCCCAGAAACTTCTCAGGTCCCGCCAAATTGTCATACAATGTAAGCAACTTCCGGCTAAGGGGCGTGGCGTAAAGATAATTTAAGTCTGCACACGGCAAGGGACGCTAATACTCATGCATTGATCTCGTGCCTTAGACTAGCAGGTCTGAGTTCATATTCGCATCAAAAGTAATTATCTCACGGGGGAAACCCCAGATCCCTACATCGTAATAGTCAACCAAAACTAGGATTAAGGAAACTATAGAGAGGAACATAACATTCGAAAACAGAGAAATTACATTCAATAAATGTACCCCCAGAAAGTGTGCGTGGAGCATAATAAACTAGCTCCTTAGTGATTCACGGAGCTATGCGACCCATACCCAAAACAATGTCGGCAAATTGTCCACAACTTGTCCCACACGAATTCTGAGATGGCTCCATTGATCAGTGTCTGCTTGATTTGAGCAACGGTCTTCGATGTTTAAAATCTCAAATATTAATGTTAAAAACGATGAAAAAATCCAAACTTTTATTTGATGACAAGTTTGAGTATAAGTAGCAGGACCGCTAAATCGATCGACCACTTCAAACGAAGTCATTCGTTTGAAGTGGTCGATCGATTTAGCGGTCCAGTAGTTAAGGTATGAGTATTAGTAACAGGTAATCGCGGTACGGTGTCATAGCTCACGCGCACATGTAATCGAATGGCCAAACCAAGCCGCTCAACCTAGTCATGTAGAACTTGATCTTGTAAAAATTGTATAATAAAACTACAAATCTACAAAATGTAACACCATATAGCCGCATACACCGAGCCGTGGAATTATGCAGGTCTACAATGTACATGTAGATACATGTATAAATAAGTTTACGTTTTAGATGGTCTTGCCAAAATGAACACTTTTCACGCTGAAAAAAGTAGCACTCAAAATCATGTTGAGGTGATTGAAGTTAATTTGCTCCATCTATGGCTCCCGCGATTAACAAATATTTCGGGCGTTCACATTCATTTTGAGACACCCAGTTTCATTTGGAACACATCCTATGTTGATATTGCCCGTAAGTCATTTGATTGAAGTGGTCGATGATTTAGCGGTCTAGTAGTGAAGCCTGCAAGCGATTTTGTATTTTATTTAGTACGTGTTGCATTCAAATAAGTGGACATCAAGGCCAGATATAAGAGTTGATGTCATTACTCGCTTTCTAAATTTAAATTGGTTTTCAAAGCGTACGTAGTCGACCATTTAGTTGAAAGAAAACCCGCAAATTCTCAATAATCTCGGGTATAAAGTTTTTGTGTCTGCGTGAAGTATTGATCTGGCGTGCATACTTTTCAATTTGCCTGATGAAATTTATTCATTGCCGGGAAAACCATTATTTATGTTGTAGTTTGTGTTACTTTTTGTGTTGGCAGTGCAAAGTTCTCTCTCTGGTTTCGCAGGTGTGTCTCATTTACTTAACGTTCTTCTGATGGTCAACTTTATAGACTTTCGTCACTTTAAACAAAGATTACGTCCCATCCAGCCACTGCTATGCAAATATACACGGCAATTGTGAAGGGCGTTAACAAAGTCGGAAGTAAGGCTTCATTCTTGCAAGAATTGAATCTAATATGAACTCTCCCGAAACAGCAAATCGAAACGGAGCAAACCAAAAAAAACCTGGAGTTTCGTTGCGGCCACAATGCTGCACTGCTACATGGCACGCGATATAGGGAGTTCTCGCTTGGAAGCAATCGGACGTGGAAATGCTCCAACTAAAAAATCTGCTGAGGTATAAGTTGCAAAGTTAACATTAAGATTCACACTTTGCGGGAATGAAGATTTGATTCTACCATTTAACTTTGTAAACTTATTCGGAAGACTGTAACTGTCCAATGCCCTAAATCCTTCAATAGAGAACCACCAGTTTACAGTTCATCCCACTTTTCCATAACCAGAAAATGGTCGGTGCTAGTTTGCAACCGCCCTTTCCTGATCATCAGCCTGATCTTTATTACTGCATTAGGCACATACACTCTAATTCCCCATCTATTATCGGTACTCGTGTCGTGGGAAACACGCACCCTTCAAATATTAACTTTGGTGATAACAGCATGCACTGTTTATTCTAGCTTTCTATAGTTGGTATGGTACGAGCAGTTCTAAAGCAAAGTCGAGGGATCATCAAGATATTAAAACACGTGGCCGGTCAAGTGACAAGCAGTGTCAGCCAGCCTGTTTAGGCTGACCTGACTGCAAGCAATCAACACGAATGGCTATTCTTACAGATACGTGTTCCAAGATACGAGGCACATTTCAAACAGGCTTTGGAATCTCTGTCCATGTTGACAAGTGCAACAACGTAGTAAAAAATAATCGTAGTACGACGTAGTGGCAGTAATTGGACCAACCGTGCACCACTCTGTACTCTTCCTTACGGCCAATCAATGCTATTGTAAAGATGTTCGCTAGGCCTAAATTATTATGCTGGCCGGTTTCACGTTGTGTTTAGCGTATAGTACATGGGGGGTGCAAGACCTGAATTCCCCACTTCAATTTGGGGTGGGCAATTTTCGCAATGCCTAAATTCACTGAGAAAAATGTCTGCTCCAAATTACATGCCTTTCAAAAATAGCGTCGGCAGGTCGGAACCCTTTCGGGGCAGGGCAATTTTTGTGCTTTGGAATTTTTTTGAATGGGATTTATGTTTTTTAATGTAAAAAATTACGGTCGATAATTCTTAAAGTAATGGGGAATTTAAACCGATAAAACTTGCCTTCAAATGATATACAAAATTACCTTAATGACACATATTATGACAGGCCATCTGTTGTTAAGGAGGTCCGCTTAAATTAGTAGTTTAAAGGTGCCAGGGCAAAGGGGTCAAAAAGTAACTGTCTCAATTATACAGAGTTTTAATTTCACATCAATTTTGGGGGTTCAAATGTCCAGGTTTTATTCAAATTAAATATAATTCCAACCCTTTAATTCTATCATTCCTATGGCTATACTCTTGTATTCCCCCATTTCCTTTATTCCTATACATGTACTACGCCTTTATATCCCCCAAGTTCTGTTCTCAATCCATTTCGTGACGTTTTCAATGCGTCACGCGGGGAACTATACCCTTTAAATAGTTCGTGTTAAATTATGTGAAGTAGTGAATCCATTGTGTGTTGTTGTCAGCATATTACGTGATGTAGTCAAATCATTATGACACCGTTCCACTTGTAAAGCTGTCCCTGTGTACGGGCAATGGTAGTTTTCTAGTTCTGTGAACAAGGTTAAAACGTGGACATACAGCACACAAGCAGCATGGAGCCCATGTTAAAGTCTTTGGAGTGGCATATCTGTTGTCAGAATTTTAATGGAAAACGTTAGTAAACATTTTGCACCTTGATAAGATCAATATCAATGGTTAGCCATTTTATACAAGCAAAGTTTTTTTGGGATTCTCTGGTATCTAAAAAATCTGTGAATGTCCTGCACCTATACAGTACCGAAGTGAATACGTAACACGCGCGTACTCCATTCGTTTGCACTGCACTTTCTGGTTCACAGTGACGTCACACTTCGGTACTCTATATAGGCCTAGCCGCGCTGAGGAGTTTATATCAGTCAGAGAGGGGTGCTCCATAGTTGCATCATTTCGGGGGCTGCGGACAGATTTTAAAATACTGATTTTCAATTTTATTTTATTTCACTGTATTTTATAACCGAATCCTCTTAGAGGCATCTCATGCTTACATAAGTCTCTAACTATAAAAACGTCACACAGCAGACCGTTGCCTCCATTTTGACACATAAAATCCAACAGCTTTTCAGTAATTACCTTTTAATAAATCATACATTTTTCTCATTCCTCCATGCTCATATCAGCCGTTGCGTATGTGTTTACTCCAGGAGAAGTTATTAGCCAGTTACTTAACAGTCAACACAAATACAACATCACATAATAGATCGAGTGACAACGAAAGGTCACCTGTAAGTTGGGGTTAAGGCAAAGGGGTACATGACAACCTGAAATTCATGCTTTTTGTAATAAAATACGTACCCTTGGTTGGACCCCCCCCATTGAAAAGTCCTGGATCCTCCCCTGGTACATGTAGTACTATTGGTCTGTGAATACTGGCTCCCGCATTTCCAACATAACTTCTTTGGCAGGTTTAATGCGCAGCACAGCGGGAGCCAGTACAGGATTGCTCTAATTGAGCATCATTATGCAATTGCTTCCATCACCGCGACTTGCGATAACAACGGAAGTTTCTTCTCAAAATTTGCGAATGTTAAAGGGCAAATAAACAAATACGAGCGTTCCAGACGTGAAAAAGGCTGTTCAGAGACATTTCGAATAAAGCAATACAGGTTGCAGGATTTTGAAATTATTTTTTAACTTCCGAAGAAGTTTGCGCTGGAAAGTTGGCTCAGTCTGGCAACTGCAAGGAGAACATTTTAGAAAAAATGGAAATATGGAAATAATATGGAAAGAATATATGGAAATGTATCTTTAACTTTTTGATGATCGTTTATATCTAATAAGTTCTTTTAGTAGAAATATTTGGATTGTGCTCCTCTTGAGAAATGCCCTCTATTGAATTGCAACGGACGTGTTTTAGTGGTGTTCTTATATGAGTGTTGGTCATTAGTAAAGTTATATTTTGTGTGTGCGTGAGTTTGTTTCTGCATTCAATTGGGGACCCTTAACATAGAGGACAATAAGGTCCCCGATTGCCAGAGGGTCCCCGATTGACACCTGTGTACAAAACATATGGGTGGTCCTCTGAAAAAATTTAAAGTACAAACAAAAGAGGAACAATAGGGGGTCCCCAGTTGCAGGCAAATACACACTTACAGGTGTGTGTGAGTGTAAACTGTAATGGTAAATGTTGTTGATCATTTTTGTAATTATTTAATTCTGATTTTTTTAAATTCTAGTTTTAATTGTTAAATTTTTTAAATTTTAATTGTTAAATCCATTGTAATTCAGTTTTTTACCTGCGAAAATTGATTTTAATAAACGAACCAATATAATGAAATATATATGAAAACTGGCTTCAAAATTGCACGTAATCAAAATATGAAAGATTCCGTGTAAGATTCGTAAACAATTCAGAAACGTTTTGACAACAAAGTAATTACTGCATCCTAAAGTGTGATCACACAATCGTGCCAACCAAAGGACAAGAGATGAACCAGAGTTCCTTAACAGGATCCCTTCATCATTTGAGTTTCATGTTTCAATCTCCCGTACAAACAAAAAATTCAAAACTTCACATGTAATATACTTTCAAAATTTATCTCCCCAATGCCACTGAAACTGAAAAGTGGGCGTGGTGATCCCATCCAAGCAGGGCTTTTCTAAAAGGCAAACGTTTCAGCCGAGTGGATCATAAACCCACATTTTCTGAAACAGCCAGACCCGTGTATACCGTTTCTATCGTTTCTTCATACACCTAATGTTGAAACTCGCAACGTACGCCCCATTAATAGAACTCAACACATTTTCCAATCTCTGGTCACCCAAGTTAACTTGCTCCTTGTGCCCGGAAAAGGTCGATCCTTTTACAACTACTTAAATAACTTGATACCGGTCAAAATTGCAAACCAGCACGCTTGTTTTTTTTCTGTAAGCAAATACCAATACAAATGGGAGCATTCGAAACCAGCCTTTAACTTGACTACATATTCTCAAAAATTCGGTGTACAAGTGTAAGTTATCCCAAGGGTCTTTAGAATTCTTAAACTGTTAACACATCCGTTGGCTCAATTGTTTAAAAAAGCATGTACACGTGTAAGTTGTGGCGAGCACCCACACTGTCAAAGTTCCTAGTTTCACACTTTTCTGCTCTCCGTTTTTGTCCCATTGTAATATTTACCTACAGACATAACGACCTGCCGTGGCAGCTAAAGAGTCTGTACAACAACCGTCTTCAGACCATCGATTTGTCCACTGATCTCAGCCACACTACGCTACACACTGACATCCCTCGCCTCAGAGCCGGTAAAGTTGGAGGTCAGGTGGGTTAGACTCCTTCTGCCGTTTTTAGATCTCTTCATGAAATCAAAATGAAACTCGGCTCTTTCACAACATGTACTCCATCAGAATGTAAAGGCTCAACCAGCCTCCACTATATTTATCCAGCACGATACTGGTGTTAAAGATCTACTTAGGATCAGGTTGCATTTCACACTAGTTTTTGTCCATCGATAAACCCGCGATTTTCAATGTTAGCTCCAAGCTAACCAAGAATGCCCTAAAGCCAAAACATGTCAAACTTAAGACCAAAGTTGGTGGACTTAAGTGAACGAGACACTTCACAACAGAAAAAAAAATTGACTTTTCTCATCGTTTTTAATAAAAATGTCAGCAACGTTTTCAAAGATGAAAAACACACGATTATATATACTTTGTAGTGCGTTGAGCTTTGTAACAGTGAAACTCACACAAAGCACCATTTGCAGAAAGCATAAAATCCATCATGCAAGGCCGGGAAAACAAGTTTCATTTTATAATCCCAAGTTATAGAAGTGACTCAATTAAAGGCAGAATGAATATGGACAATTCACTTTAGAAAAGAACACAAGGACTTTTTATGCACATACAGTGGCGTAAATCTGTGTTGGAAATAGGGGGGGGGTATAGGGAAGGGGAAGGTGGGGGATGACTTGCCCGGCCATGGAAATGTGACAAGTGGGGGGGGGGCACCATATACACTATATAGGGGGCGACGTTTATGATAACAATGTACATCTGTAATGTGTATCAAGTTTATATCAGAATGGCATATTTATGGCTCTTTAAAACTACTTTCCCTTTTTAGTTATATAGCAAACATTTTAGTCGTTGGGAAATCCTGTAAATTCATCACAATCCGCTTTGCTCATCACCAAAAAGTGTGGGAACATATACCCCCATGCCCCGGGGATTTTCCGCCTATGTGCTCATAGAATGTGATCTTTATATGAATATTCATCGTGTGCTAATTTCATCGAACACTAAGTGATACCTCCACCTTTGCATTTAATTAATAGAGGATTGGATTTCACACTTTGATTTCGTCTGTCATTTGTCAAACGCAGTACTAACGGTAACGTGTCAAATTTTTATGGTGTTATAAGGTATGCACAAGGCCATGTGCAGAAACACTGCAAGTCATGCACAAACTGAAAAAAGAGATTTGTCTCTCTGTGGACAGTCATTAATTTAACCACTTCCCACCATTTACTCTTTGCCAGTTTTGGGCAGCCTACACATCATGTGCTTCACAGTACAAAGACGCCATCTTACATATCTTGGAACAGATCGACGTCATTAAGCGCATGAGCGATATGTACCCTGACCACTTCCAGTTTGTCACAACAGCCGACGGTAAGAAAAAAAAATTACGAGTTAGGTACCTTTATCATGATCAGCTAAAGAATGCAGGAATTAGTTTTCGTACGTTTTCATCAATCCATGGACCGCTACCACGGCTGAGCATTTACGATCCACGAGAACAAAGAGGTAGTTAGCATGACCGGAGTGTAAACAAAAGGCTAGACAAAGATTAACAGTGCAAAAACACTGTACTTCATTCAGTTCACTCGATTTGACAGATCGCCAGTATTAGTCAAACCGAAATGATCCTGACGCGTAATTAACTTGCGTTAATCACTGTCAGAGCTGTACAACATTGATCATCCTTGATTCCACTTGTAACTGCTTCCTCGGCGTGGCAAATATAGTCTGTATGCACCAACACACATTGCACAGACTCGAAAAAGATTGGGCGATCTCAATGTTACAACTGTCAAAGCGTGTGGGGAGATTTGTAATTCTGCTGGTATACAGAGGTGATGTGGATTGCTTTTTCAGATGCTCTTTAAAATCACAAATAATACAGGTATCGTTGAAGCTCACAGCAATGGCAAAGTTGCATCCCTTATTGGCGTAGAAGGTGGACACAACATTGACAGTAATCTGGGTGTACTGCGCATGCTGTACGAGCTCGGCACGCGGTACATGACAGTCACGCACAGCTGCAACACACCATGGTAAGTCACGTGAGCAATCAAGTTAACATTTCCTCACTTGAGAAAGGTTCATTTGCCGGAAGCGAGTTATCGATTCCGGGTAGGAGTTGTCCCGATTCGCCTCTTAGACAGACTCAAGAAACGACCTGTTGGCTACGTTACGTGTTAAACTAGAGACGACAGAGACGACAAAATAATATGGATATAGAGGCTTTGCACAGCCATCTTGAAGTGCAGTTCTTTTGTTCCACAGGGGAACCTCCTCTATGCATACCCTGTGGAACAAAAGATGCAAGATGGCTGACACGCAAAACCTCTATAAGTACTAAAACAACGGTCACAAGATCGCACAAGGGAAGCCCGGAAAACCTAGTATCCACTGGCACGAAGGTGTTCTGGAAAGAAGTCTCTACAACTAAATGGTAATTACTGGGCAAAACCATCATGAACGGGGCGTGTAGGGATTCGACAGCGTAAATGGCGCGGATTTATTCGTCGCTGGTCCCACATACTGACCTATGCCAGTGAACTTGTTCGGTATTCCATAAAAGCAAGGTCGTTCGGGAAGAAAGCACGCACGCCTGTTTTAGGGCTACGCTGATAGGGCAGATGTCGCACGCACGTCCTAATGACCTCGAAAGGGCTTCATAATACATACAGTGTATTCTATTCAGAGCATGCAGGTTTGAGAACTTGACTGATCGTTTATCCCTCCTTTTTGTTACAGTTATTTTTGTTGTTCTGTCATTATATTACTTGCGGGATGACTTGCTACCGATCACCAGGAAATACATTTCCTTTTTGTTGTCCCTGACCTACAAAGTAGGCCTGCTTGTTTTGTTTTGTCTCGTCTTGTCTTATATTTTGAGAGAGTGGTGCGATGTTTATATCTCGCGCCTGTATGCTCCCTAGAGTTCTACTGAGTTGATATCTTTGCTGTTTTCGCGCTTGTCTAGTTGCCTTCGATTCATCTTTTTCATGCAAACTGTTTGTATTTTTGCCAATTGTATTTTTCTTTTTTTGTGTGGTTTTGATATTGTTGTATTCTTTTTGCTCTGTGTTTGATTGCGGTCGAAAAAAAAGTACTCGCTGTTGCGAAACCGAACTGGGTTATTCTGGAAAACGTACTGATTATAATACATTTATAGGTCGTAAGAAATAAACTCCTCATAATCTGAGAATCTGAAATTGATAGTTTGCAAAAATTCTTAAAATCATTTCTTGCCTGTAACGTCACTAAGCGACCCGTCTTAATAAATTTAAGGGACTGTATCCTTTTTATTATTTTTGAATTCGCGTATCTTTTTACAAGGGAACGCCCTATATTTTGTTAGGATGGAATACTTGGTTTGCCTTACACGCCCTCTTATTACACAGATTTAGGTACCAAGAACTACAGACGTATGCATTAAACGATTCAGTCTAATTTTGTCCTTTCTGCGGGCGCAGAACTCAAATATCAAAAGGTACTTCTGCATTCAGAAAGTACTTCTGATTTCAAAAGTCAGTGCTAATTTTGGAAATATTCTTGAGATGAACTTTACATTAACATCTGTTTTGCTATATTTTTAACGAGGCGTAGTGGTCACAGTTACATTGTTCATTTTAATGTCAAATATTGTCAACATCTGCATGTGTGGCATTCCTATTTAGTGCACTGGTTACGTGATACTTCATTTTACACCCTATATATTGCTTAAAACTAAAACAATTAGCATGTTTTTATAAGAAAATTCTCAGCGCAATAAAACAAAACATCTAGCAAAAAACAAACCAAAAAACCACACTAACAACCCAACAAACAACTTACAAACAAACAACCCAACACCCCAACAAACAAACAAACAACCCAACAAACCGCCTTTATCCAAAATAGACCCACAATTTTGGGTTCTTTGTGAAAGAAACATCCCGAATTGGCGGCTTCATTCAGAGCTGAGCGCATATCGTTTTACTACTGTTTGGGGGGTTTCTCCGGGGAAAAGCGAATAAAAAAATTTTCGTGGCTAAATCCTCCTAAAAAATGGCTAAAAAAGTGGCTAAATCACCATGAAACGAAAAGTGATCTTCTGGCCTTAATCTTGAATTTTCAGTGAAAAAACGGAGGCCAACCACTTCCCGAGAGTCAACAGGCGGCGCTGTTTTCTACGGGCGCGTTTTTGGTGTAGTGCAACCCACAGACATGTCTGTGGTGCAACCTGAATAAGGTCCAGTATGTCTGCTGCCACCAGCGTCTGAAAGTCTCCCATTTATACTTTGGTCACAGAGTGGGACTTTAAAGCTGCGAATCAGACGTGTCATAAAGCAAATTAAGCTGGTTTTCGCTTCGAAATTTTCAGGGGTTTTATTTTGTAAGATTAAAAGGTACTAATATCTTAAGTTTGTCTATAAAGGTCCTTCGTGGAATCAACGACAAACTTTGTGTGATCACTTTTCAACTGAATGTCCTCGATGCACCTGAACCGTAAAGAAAAAAGACAAAAATAAGAACACGTATTGTTCATCAATACTGGCGATTCATAAAAGTGCGCCTCCAAGAGTTTGCAACTCGTTGACCAATCACAGTGTGCGAAATCTGTAGGCCCAATGAGAATTTGGAAAGGGGTGACAGATTTTGCGCATTGTGATTGGTCAACGCGTTGCAAACTCTTGGAGGCGCACTATTGTGAAACGCCCGTATTACAGTCGTGCATTTTGAGACGGAAAGGGAACATCCGTGCCGTATTTTTCACAATTTAACACTAGTTACAAAAATGTGCTAAAATTAATTAATAACTTCCTCTTGTGTTTACAAAGGGCCGACAACTGGAGGGAGGACTTTGATCGTACACCCGAACACCTCGATGGACTGTCCGAATTTGGTCAGGTGAGCCTTGAGGGTAGGATAACACCGACCAAACATCACTTTGCATCGCTTTTTGTCATATTTAGACCAGAGAAGCAAAACAACAAGTGTACTAATAACATTAACTCCTCGAGACTTCACTATTTTGTAAAAGGCACATTTCACAACTGAATAAAAAGTGCATCAAATAATTCGGAATGCTGTTACAGAGCTCCAAAATTACGAGAGGTAAGTACATAACAGCAGTGACTTCCCCTCAATCTCCACAGTAACAGGCAAAAGTCAAAATTTAAAAACCGATGCTTGAATTTTTGGCATGCAGAAAGTGATTAAGGAGATGAACCGGCTCGGGATGCTGATTGACTTGTCCCATGTCTCCGTAGCAACCATGAATGATGTCTTAGACATCACCCAGGCTCCTGTTATATTCAGCCACTCCTCCGCCTTCTCTGTCTGCGGGTCCTACCGAAATGTGCCCGACGACGTCCTCAAGCGAGTTGTAAGTACATGCTTTTTAGTGTTGGAGTCAACCAAGTGGAGCCTAGAGGTGGCACTGTTGATGAGACTTCGCCCGCAAGACCCGTATGCAGCACTAAGTGACCCGTCTATAAGGCCAACGTATAGACGGCAGACTTGATTCTTAAACTGCCAAATCCCCACAACCTCTGAAGCCAACTGTGTGAACTGTGTAATTTTAATGACTTGATTTTGATATTGATTTATGATTTATTTAAAAAGCAAAATGAATGTTTCCTGACTTCAATTAAAAAAAACAGCTTTCCAGCAACTCAAAACGAAATTCTTATCTATCGGTGGATGGTGCTTTTGGAATTAGGCAATTAGGCCGGTTCATAACATCGTCACCCAAACTGTTTGAGGAATTCTTCATTAATGTCCAGGTGCAAAACAAAGGAGTGGTGATGGTGAATTTTTACACAGTTTACATCAACTGTCCTCCAAGGAATATTAGTGCTGACCCAAGCGAAGCTACTATGGATCAAGTTATAGGTGAGAGAACTTGAAATTAGTTAAATTTAAACAAAATCACCCCGTTACACTAAACAAAATTAAGTCATGTCTATAAATCACTGAATTTGTCACCAAAATCTCCTCTAGATGCGCCGGGGAGTACTTTGTCTACAATTACGATTGGGCTTCTACACGCGCAATACTGGAGAGATACATTTCAGTAATATGTGAGAATGCGAAGCTCAGCCAAGCTCACAAGGAGATCGAAGTTTACATTGCCGTTGAACATTTTTACGGTTGTGCACCGATTTTTCTTTAATGCAGAACACATCGAGTACATTCGAGGCATTGAAAATGGGGCAGGAATTGACATTGTGGGCCTTGGCTCTGACTATGACGGAGTGGGAACGTAAGTGCTGTGACTGTCAATTTATCACACTTCGAGAAATCATTTTCCCTTCAGAAGTAAAAGATTACTTCCTACTTCTTCTTTACTGTGTCCTATCGCTACTTCTGAGCAATGCACCAAACAAATCAATCGAAAAGAGCTTTTGTGCGTTTACTGCCAAGGGATAAAAACTCAGAGTTTTACAGTGCCCACCGTCTTTGGGCAATGTAAAAGATAATGATACTTATAGACACAAGAACCATCTAAGCATTTTGATGTCGTAAACCAAGTGTTACATTGACAAGAATATCACGCACGCCTGGTCCCCGACATGAAAGTTTTCGATCACGGTTGGCGGCGTAAACAGCTTTTGTGTTTAACAAAGCAAACGTGTTTCAGCAGAAACCACCATCACAATTAAGTAGCCAAATGTAATGTTACTGTTCACAATTGCAAATTGCAATTGTGTTTTTACTCCTTTTCCTCAACTGGTTCAAATGATTCTATCTGTCGCTGTATGGCCGAATCTGGGAGAAGGGACTCCAACACACAAAGCCCCCAGATTTTGATTTAATAAGGCCCTTGGAAATATTTATTTTTTTTGGGGGGGTGAGGTTTTTTTTAGTATTACAAATAAAGACACAGCACCGACAATAAAATATCAACAAGCTACACAAGACTTACTCTGAAGGTTAAAACAGAGGATGTCAGTTGAATTCATTCAGTTATCATCAAGACATGCGTAATATGGGCGTTTCACATTAGTGCACCTCCAAGAGTTTGCAACATGTTGGCCAATCAAAATGCGCGAAAATCTGTCAACCCAATGTGCGTTTGGAAAGGGTCGAAAAATTTCGCGCTTTGTGATTGGCCAACGCGCCGCAAACTCTTGGAGGCCCACTATTGTGAATCGCCCGTATTAGTTTGGCTACACCACTTTGAATCAACACTGCTAACACTCACCAGATTACCAACTGGACTGGAGGACGTGTCCAAGTTCCCGGATTTGATTACTGCCCTCATAGACAGGGGCTGGACCGAGGAGGAAATCAAGAAGCTTCTTGGGGAGAATCTCCTTCGAGTTTTCCGGGAAACTGAAAGAGTAAGAACAGATAACTTTTGGTTGAATGTCATATTTTGGCATTTGGCCATGGTCCCCTAAACTTCGCCGCCGAAGGTTCCAACCTCGGCGCAGACGCACTGCGAGCCTGGAAGTTAGACGTCCATTCGTGGTATCGGTTTAGCGATACGGCATTACGTGTCTTTTTGCATGTTTAATGTAACCTAGCTTTCACAAACACTGCCAGAGGTTGCACTTGTGCTCAAAGAAGATGTTTGTAGACCCCCCCAAATTTATAAGGATATAAATTTAAAAGGATATAGAGGACTGCTTATTTCTTCGACATTTGTAAAAACACAAGCTAAGGGCTGTATTTGAAATGTTCTGGTGTAACTGATCATCTCGACTGAGACTCCCTTGGTCTCTTGTCATCACTCTGTACTTTCACAAATTTATCATTTTTAACACGAGTACCTGGATGAATGATCTAAACATTTACTAAAGACAGTGAGATTTGTCTCTCAGATACTCTCTTAACTGAATTCAATCAAAATCCAAGCCAGCAATAGCTCTGATTCTGAATGCTGCTCTATAGCAGTGCTTTAAAATGGGCTGTCGAGGAAGCTTTTTTCAAATTTTCTTTTAATCACTTTGATTACTGCAGGTGAGGGATGACCTGAAGACTGAACTACCCGATGATGAAACAATTCCCCGGGATAATGTCTGGGAGACTAACAACACTTGTAGAACCTATGTCTGGCAGGGATAACTCACCAGGACCCGAGACACGCAGGATATTGAAGGTATGTGGTTCTCAGGAATCAAAATAGCTCTCTATCTCTAACTGCCCGCATCCACATTTGCCCGCTCCCTTCGTAGTTCAATACAGGCGTTTCACAATAGTTCCCTCCAAGAGTTTGCAACACGTTGGCCAATCACAGTGCGCGAAATCTGTCGACCCAATGCGTGTTTGGAAATGGTCGACAAATTTCGCGTGTTGTGATTGCAAACTCTTGAAGGCGCATTATTGTCGAATCGCCCGTATTTGACCCAAGTTTCAAAGACGTAACGTATCTGCAGTAAGCTAAGATAAATTATTTTCAGATTGGCCATAACGTTGCTGACACTTCCTGTTTCAGTATAATTGCTAACAAATATGTACATGTAGTGGATAAGGGAGATTGCTTGATTTGCCGACGTGCTTGCTTTCCTCCAGCTAGCATGCTTGCTAGCTCCTAGAAACGGTAGTCGAAATTTCCATTTCTTCCCTAAATGGGAATGCAAAATTGGAAGAATTAAGCTGCTAAATGTGAGCACCTTCTGTAAGAACTGAACGTTTGTTAAATTCTTCACCTATATTTCACAAAATCTACTTCAGGGTTTGTCATATTTCATTTTTGTTTCAAAGGGACCTCTGTCTTGAAAAGCAAGGGAACTTCTTTTTCAGACATAGTTAACCGAAAGGGAGTGTCATCGTGTTCATGCATATTAATGGTAGAAAGTGGCACAGAATATGTATCTCTGAAAAAAGGCAATGACCTTTTTCAATAAAAAAAATATTAAAGGCTTTCCATGAGTTTCTTGTCATCCTTACAGGCGAGGGATAATCAAACAGCTTTTACCTTTGGATTCAACATTCCAGTGAGATAACATGGAAGACAAAACTTGCTGAACTTACTTCTAAGTGGAGGAAATCATGTTCAATGTCTGTTGAATATGACAGGTTTGCCTGGTTACCTTCAATGAAGTTTTTTAAGTACTGAAAACATATATCGAAAGTAACGTGTGTTACCTTTTGACTTATAACCTTACGCTTGCAAGTTGCAACTTTTTAGCTTAGTCTTTTCACAATAATTTAAGTTGTAGAAATAATTTTGTTGTAGTCACTTGTTTCTGTAACCTCCTATTTTGCTGAACTTTATTTGTTGATTCCATATATTATTTGAATACAATAGAAACCTTTGTTAGAATGACTGTCATAATTATAAAATAATAACTATAAATGTCAAATGAAACATCTCAGAAAATTGAAGTCCAAAGAATGCGTTCTGGACACTCATTTTGAATGATTACATGACCCGAATTAGTTGTCAAGTGGTTTTATCCCGTGGCCAGCGAGATATTCAAATATGCTGAATTAACGTGGGACGAACTAGACTGGTCCCCGTCCCTATTATATAGGGACTGGTAGCTAGCTGCGATTTAACGTGCGCGATTAGCCTTCTCAGTTTGGATGCCGAATATTGAAGTTTTTGTCAGGCCAATAGCAATGCTCGAACATGAATTACTTTTCAGCGGGGAGGCGAAAACACAAGTACTAATTACTAAGCCTCTCTTGATCTTATTGTGTTAATTTATTGTTCATTGATTATCATCGATAAATCATTTTACGGCAATTTATTTCAAATCAGTGGCTACTTTGTTAGATGTAAGATATAGTAAATTTATGGTGAAGATATTTTCGGTATAACTAGGAAGAAAAAGCAAAATATTGTTTCAGCTCATCGTAATTTGTGCATGCATTGTTTCCTCATTTATATTTCATTACCCACGTCTGTAAGACTATTGGAACGGTGGCCGCACGAGGTCGCTGCTCGCCTTGATCCCCTCATTGCACACAGTCTCTGCGACACGTATTTGCATGTGCACGTTCTGAACAGGTGTTTACGTACGTACATGTACGTAGATGTCCGTGTTCATGCACGTACTAGGCCGCTACGGATAGCTAGCTAACAGTAGATAACGCGACTGTGCTGTCGGTTATCATACGGAAGCGGACGACCGATGACGTACGCTTTGACAAAGGCGAGGAAAGCACGAAGGACCTTGCTGGAATTGGTCGGCACCATCTAATCTCTGTCAAACTCCTTTCAATATGTCATTTTTTTTCTCCCGTTTCACTTAAGACAAAGAGGCTGTGGTAATTAGCATTTGTAATAGCTGTGCAGTTGTTACATGCTAAGTTCTGTGTTACTCGTGAAATGAACTGAACTCCCCCCCCTTACAAAGAAAGCCTTATTCATGGGAAAGATTTCTTGATCATGTTCCTGACTTTATCACATCCAATGTAATCTGTTAAATGGGATGGTGCGAGACTACTTTGGGTACTAAGCCACACTTTCAGGTTTTTTTTATGTGACTTTAACATTCAGATACAATTATCACAAATTCTTAATAATGTAGAATGTAAACTGCCATTAATTAGTCAAAAGCGTTTATTTTGTTGCCGTCATTTTTACTCTCAGATTCCAATTTGAACGTTATCCTCGTTTTAAAGGATCCAGGAAATGAATTTTTCTTAGAATCACTTTTTGTGTATCTCTGTACTCTTCTTCCATGTGTGAAGACTATTTGACATCTTTTTCGGGTTACGTGAACTGAACGGTGCACTTTTTCAAACATTAAAAGTTGACCAAGCATTTCTGGACAAGTGAGGGCGTTTTGCTTTGATATAAATACAGGAAGACATGGTTCAGGTTGCATGTTTTCATGTTCAAATTGTGAACCCCAAATTTGCTTTCTGGGAACATTTTTGTGAAAAGGATTTTTGCTGGATTGTTGCCATATACTTACACAGCAATAAATTGCCAAAGAAAATAAAATCTGCCATAGCAGTGGTTAAAAAATCGAGAAATTTTCTGTGCACAAATCAGTGCAACATTGAGATTCAGCGCCTTGGATGACATCACAGTTCTGCTCATGAATATGCAAATAAGCATTAGCATAAAAACAAAAAAATACCCATCGAAATATGGGTTAAAAGTACAAAGCAAATTGAAACTGATGTTAATTGAAACCCAAATGTGCAATTTCAGGGGGTTTTTTTTAGTAAAGTTTATAACATTTCTATTTCCTGGTTCCTTTAAATTCAAGAGGGCTGACACATGAGCACAGTCTCTTGAGTAATCTTATACAGTGAGACATTTGCATGGAGATATTTTGTGTATATAATCTTAGTTCAAGTAGATATTAGTACATAGACAAGACATTCCTTATTATAAGCCAAAAACACCATATTAATTTTGTACTATAGCATTCCACGTGACCCAGTAAAATCATTAATCTGCACGTTGTATTATTTTCACTATCAGTTCAACGGAGTCCTAATTAGAGATTTTACTTCACTGTCTGTCTTAAATATACTTCGTCAAACTCATTCGATAGATGAAAATATCTCATTATCCATCTCCTCAATCTGGGTTTGTTTCAAAGTTTTGGAAATTTTGAATAAACGTACCCTATTCTTGCACAATGAAGGCGTTAACGGGTCATTTCTATTGAGATTTGGTACTTGCCTACGATTTGTATTAGCCTTGATGTGCTCTTCTCGACTAAAACATGTGGGACAGCCTTACTACGGTTGTTTGTCCTGTACAAGATTATTTTCAACATTGTCTGTCAAATGTTTCCGGACATTTAATACTTGGGGACCGTGGAATTTAAAAATAAGCTGATAACTACAACCCGCAATAGTGCTGGACCCGTAATTTGTACGCTTATGTAATTCATTTTAGTGTCTGCCTCCAGATTTTTGAACGGTTGATTATAAACAAAAGTTAGAGGCACCCGTGCCTGTCCAACCTGTTGCTCCAACCTACTTCACTCTGCGGCAAAAGATAAGGAAGAACTCTATAATGAAAAGCGAACCAAGACGGCCAACATTACTGATGAAATACGAGTACTCAAGTTTTATTCCAATCTTCTCCATCTGTAAAATTTGGTGATATATAGTTTGAATTATGTACTGGAAAAGATATGTAGGTCTCGTATGACACATTGTACTTCCTTATATATCCGTATCCCTCAGACAAATTAGCCATCCCTATTGGTCGACAGCCCATCACGTGGCTTCTCTCCAAACAGTTGATTAAGTACCCACTTGCTTGTCTTAAAAACTGTTCCGGTGTACTGTGAGATTTCGACTCTGATCCCCTTTCTTTTGCATTTGTGGAAGATCTCGATCCTCACTTGTATTAGTGATTCTACATTCGGAGATTCCAAAATTCACACCACATTGGATTATGCGCCACGCGTGCGCCAATCTCCTTACACCATGAATAATATCCTTTCGGGACTTCGGCTCGGACATTTGCGAAGGACATTATCAGTGTCCATTCTCCAAGCACATAATTTGTTCCCTTCTAAATGCCAAGCTTTACCGGGGCCACTGACAGCTTATCGTAACATGATTATTGAAGTATGAAGCACGAGATTAAAATACCATTTCTCACCATGACATTATCGAGTATGTCGCCATAAAGTATTCTGTAGCTGGGTATTTTGCTCCCATGTTGTGATAGCTGCTTGTGTGTGATAGCAATTTGTGTGAGTTCATGCTGTCTTTTGGCTACGAGCTACTAACCAAAACAGAAAGAAACATTTTCCTCGAAGACTAAACGTCTGTGCATAAAGCCGCTGTCGAATATTGCGTCCAAATTGGATTGGAGGAGATCCAGCAAGTTGCTTGGCTGGTGTTGGACAAAAAGAACACTGTTATCTCATTTATAGAAATTTTGATCAGGCGGGACTGGTTTTGTTTGAGAAAGTGGAAAATGTACATGCAGATAACTTGTCTGTCAAAGGCAGATTCACAATCAATAAAGTAAACTCTCTGCTTGTATTTAAAGAAGCCTTGGAAAGCATTTGAAGGAATTCGGGAAGTGACTGTGTGGGCATGTATATTGGTATATACATATTTTAATGTATTAATCCTCAGTCAGGCATTGCTTTCTAGTTTATACCCTTATATCCGTTTGCCTCCAGCTATGAAAATTTAAGTAAATCATCAGAGTGATGAAGAGCTAAATACCATTCTTCAACCGGACACTGAGCATTTTCTCTAGAAAACTTATTTTCTATCAGTTTGAGGCCCATAAAAATTACCTTGAAATCGATCAAAAATTAAGCGTACGAAATGAAAAATACCCCCCCCACCTCTTCGGTAGGCCGCTCACACAAGACGTGTTAACATGGTCGAATCGACAACGGTTTTAGTGCCACTGCGACATTGAACGTGAACAGAGAAGTAACTATGAATATTCAGGTCCCTTCTCTTATTTTCATTGTTTTCATATTGTTTGGTAAAAAAATCCCTCCCCTTTTCTTAACAATTTAGTCGTCCATTCCATCAACAGAGGGCAGGCTCCACAAAGAAAATGTCGCGCACGCGCACAACCGTATTTTCGCTTTGGAAACGGCGGTGTCTTCTTCACGACGGATGGAATGATGTAGGTAATTGACGTAGCTGCATGACCTTCCCCGACGGTAGCATTTTGCCTCCATAAAACGGAGTGAACGTCACAATTAACACAACTAGAAGGCAACAACGTAATCAGAATCAAGCATGTATCGTTGCTGTCAGGCTTTACCTAAGGTTACCCGCAATGGTTTCTGCGGGCCAGCCGTCCACTGGTCTCGTTCCAAATCTGTCCTCCACGAGTTGACCGCATCCACGTCCGAGGCGCCAAAGACGGTTAGACCGTTCGAGGAGATCCCTGGTCCCAGACTCTGGCCAATCATTGGAAACCTACCTGACTATTTGACGAATGGCTTTACAACCGAAGACTACCACAGGATGTGGGAACGGAGGTAAAAACTCGCGGAATTTGCAATAAGTTATATCAGTTTATGGATACCCAAATGTCTTGCCATTAATTAATCTTTTAATAACATAAAAGCTCGGTTAGGAGTTAGCCTGGGAGCAAATTTTTTCAACCAAACTATTTTTAACCAACATCATTAATAACAGACCAAGAAACAATCAATACAGAAAACGAGCAAATACATTGAGCAGAGTGTTTCAAATTTGTGACCCGCTCTGTAAAAATGAGTCACACTTCTCCGGAGCAGCTTTTGATTTAACTTAAAATTAGATTGAGAAATTTGAGCTCTGTCTTTTGATGTGTCACTCAGTCTGGTGCATTGAAAACGGACGTGATGTAGATGTTAAAATGTTGAGGATTCCCATTGCTTAATCACTGTGCCAGATTCTTTCAAAGGCATTTAAGAGTGGGGTCACATTCATGCACTCATACAACCACGGTTGTTTCACAACCTAGCGTGGTTATTCCTTTGCTGTCTCCCTGTTAGAATACCTCAAAATGCTCCTATTCTCCCACTATGATAACTCCCGCTGGATCGTGATTTTGACCCTTCCATTTCTGATCATGATTTCCTGGACTAGTCCCCTTCATTTTGCCCCGGTTAACCCTGACATCCCACTGCCTCTGGTCTTTGGTTCATCCTAAACTGCAACAAAAAATTCACATAGTCGACGGGAATCTGAGAGTTTCAGTTTAGTTTTCAAACATCAATCCAAAAACAATTCCGCTAAATTTCTCCGACAAGTGAGGCTGGGATCAGAAAAGTAGAGGTGCAGCCAATACACTAACTTGAAGAATATTTTTGTTATCTTGTGGTGATGAGGATTGCGCGTTTAAGTGCAGCACTTGTAATAATAGGCCTAGATGGGTACTTTTGCTCCACTCAATATAATTTTGCAAAAATATATATATACATGTACATAAACAATACATGTATTGTTGTTTACTTGCTGCAACGAGAGAGGCACACTAGAAACAAGAGAAGTAAAGTTGCTTCTTGGCCAGGCCGTGAATTAAAAACAGACTGCACCATTACTCCACATGTATTCATAACTATATGCAAAATGTAAAAAAACAGATGAAAAAGTTATTTTTAATGAATTTGAGGCCACACAATTATCTACAAACAAAATTGCCCGGTCATCAGTTTGACGAGGGCTAGGATAAGAAAGACAACACAACAATATGATCAACCTTACCGGACTGTATTACAGCTCTAATGGAAAACAGTGAAATCAAGCAGGGGTGTGAGTGGCCACTTGAAATTAAAACTGAAAACAGCTAGCAAAAAAAAAGAAATGTAAAATGTTCCCATACTTTAATTTGTACAGATCCAGTGTACAAAAAAGCTGAAATCAGCTAAAAAGCTGAATTCTAACACTGTTCATGCTAAAAGAATCCATATAAAAGTGTTTTTTTCCCGTGTTTATCATTTTAGTCTGTGGAAATCATGCTGTGAATTCATTCGGGTGCAAAGTGGCTCGAGTGAAGGGACAGCTGCAGTGTCTGACAAACTGACTATGTGCGTGTTGGGTCAAAAACCTGATCCCTACGAACTGTTTATCCTCTAACATTTTTCCCAGGAAAAAAATCTAAGAAAAATGCTTGAAACTAAAAACTGCATTAAAAGTTCCCAAAAGAACCCACGACCTCCTGCTTACTCAATGAGCAGATGCTCCCTTAATGAGAAAACTGTCAAGCAATTAATGGTAGATTTTGACTGGTACCCTCAGTAACCTGCGGGGTTTTGTATTTATAGGCCTTTTCTAGTTTCTCTTTTAGTTAAATAGACTTCGTTCATCATGCTTTGTTTAATTTGCAAAAGTATGATTTATAGTAGGGAATACGTACAAAATTGTTTTTAAAATATACACAAAATGTAAACACAACTTCACAACAAAATTCGTTTCACGGCAGCCGTGATTCTTCCTATCGCTGCACATTAAACGCTCGTCCATGGCTCCTCTGATGTAGAATACGTTATCAACGTTGATTGCGTATAAACGTTTAAAAACACCACGAACTGTGGACACCCAACTGGAAAGGATCAGACTTGTCCACCAGTTGTTCACCGTCCATCGATGAATTAGAGCTATGACTTCATGGAAAGCCCTTTGCGAGTTAGATTTAAACAAAATCTGGTACACAGTGTTATCTTTTTCCACATAAACAAAACATTTTGAATTTCCTTGACTAAAGACACTGTTGTTGCGCCTCGTGATTCGGGCAAGTTTTACAATAGCGGTTACCATCTCTGGAATGGACTGGTACCTTTGTGCCCGTCGTATCCACTAAAAACAGTTAGTGCAAGGCGTCTCTTATGTAACTACATGTAAGCAAAAAGCTTGCCCCGAATGCGTATTTTTTCCCCAGGAGAGTTAGGGGCAGTTATCATATACGGGCGTGGTTAACTCCAAGGTCGATCAACTTAGTGAACACTTAGAAAGTTAAGTTCTTAGGTAACTGTTGGGATTTACTTTCCTTTTATAAAAGCATCCACCAACCAACTAATTCCCAACCAAGAAAAAAATTACTACATAATAGACTCCAACCCTCGGCTTGTTGGTTCTAAGTATAACACTCCTCTAACAGAGCTACCAGGCAATAGTTTTTTGGACACATACGTGGAATCAAAAATACGTTGACAAAATACCAGCATCGTGCATAATACATGTAAACTAAAGCCCATAATTCATATAAAGGCAATAGTGATGAAACAATACGAGGTCATGCATTTTAGACAAAGGCACGATAAAGTTGGCAAGTAAAACCAAGATCACGTTTAATGACGAAAAATGACCTTATGGAAAGGGTTCTGAGAACGTATGGTCATCCTAACCATCCGAACCAAGGACAAATGGTTTATCAAAAGGCCTACATGCATTATTGTTGGATTAGCTGTTCTAAATATAGGCCTATGCACAAGAAAGAAATATAAGCGACGTTAAAAATTATGCGTGTGTAGTATGGATAGAAGGAAGAAATTTACAATTGGGATATTTTTTTTAGATCTGTATAAGGCTTTAGATACTATAATTAACCACAATGTTGGAAGGACCACTGTGATGATGTAGCAAGTAAAGTTTCACAAAATATTGGCATAATGAATCGCTTAAAGTTTTATTTACCAAGCAGTATTTTGCTTGCCGGCCCTGTATTGCTTTGTTCTTCCGTATTTGAACTATTCCGTTATCACATGGGGTGGGGCTACATCTTTTTGTAAAAAAATCCTTAAGTTGCAAAAAAGAGCTGTACGTGTCATTGTTAAGGCTGGTTATTGTGATCATGCTGCTCCATTGTTTGCGTAACTTAAAATCCTACGTTTTAATGATTTGTACAAAGTTTATTGATGCAAATTTATGTATAAATATACAAATAATGCATTACAATCTTGTTTTAATGCATATTTTACCTTAGCATCAAATGTCCATTCCTGTAATACCCGAAGTAGGTCCAGACAGCATCTCTATGTTTAATTCAGTAGAACAGCCCTAAATAGAAATAGTCTAGTTAATCGTGGCATTTCAAGTTGGAACATATTGAATGACACTTTAAAATCATCGCCAACTCTGCCTACATTTGCCAAGAAACTAAAAATGACACTACTTAATACATATTTGCAAAATTTGTAATGCCACTTAATCATATATACAGTGTACCCATGAGTCATATATACAGTGTACCCATGAGATAGATGGATTCAGCCACGGTTAAGTCTTGTCTCGTTCCTGTATATCTAATGTTTGTATAGTCCTTGATCCTCTTGTTTTCCATCATTTTGACTCAAGTGATTCACTTGAGTTAACTTGAGTCAACTAGAGTCACCTGAGTCGGTGTAGTGTGTGAGTACAAATTTATGACTCAACTGGAGGAGGCCCGTGGCTAGGCATTTATTTTCTGTGCATATGATCATTAAATGATGTAAACAAGAAGGTAACGGTTTAAGCCGAGCTTTTCTGCCTTCCCCTTAAAGGGCCCATGTAATACAATTATTTTACTATAGCCCTCGCTTAGCGACCGGGGGTGCCCGCACAATTAATTCCAGTCGGCACGGCTTCGGTCGACCTCTGAATCCAAAACTTGGAACATAAAAGATATGCATTGGCCGTCGGCATTTCCCCTGAAGCATTACATGTATAGCGTACCACGTACAAGTTGGCAAATGGACTGTGCCCACCCCCACCCCCGCAAATGCCTCCGTTACCCTCCTGTCCTTGAAAATGGAACTTTGGGTTTCAATTGATCTTATATTCAATATTTGTTTTGCTATTTTACTCTGTTTTTGGACCCTTTTTAGTTTTTATGCTAATGCAAATTTACCTATCCTTTAGCAAAATGGTGACATCAACCTAGACACTAAGCTTCTACGTTGTACTGATTAGTGCATAGCCTAAATATAATGAATTTTATATTTTGATGTAGTAAAGTTGCATTTGTTTGGCGATTTCCGTATTTTTCGGAAGCGTGCCATCCGGCCAACTTTCATGCCAAATAAGCCAAATACATGTGCAGCTACCTCTGTCTCGCAAATGTTTTCAATGAGTAAATTTTGAGTTTAACTACTGAAAGACATCAGCCTATTTCCTTTAATTTTAAGAAAAATTCTTGACTCTGGCTAGTTGCAAGAATATTCCTTGATGTATTCATAAAGACGAAGAGACAAAATGGTCCATAAAGTTCACAAAAAACTGTAGCATGCACTTAAAATGAATATGTACGTTCATACTTCTGAAAAACAATTAGATACGAGGAGTACGGAAAGGAAAGCAAGATTGTAGCGGAGCGAGTGTTTCATCGTCAGTGGGTCAACGTCTATTCACCGGCCACTGCAAAGCAGGTGTTTGCCCAAGAGGGCAAGTATCCCGAGCGTCCTCGGATGGCAATCTATTTCTTGCGCAAGGAAAATCTCAGACACTTAGGATTTCCATTCGAGTAAGCATCATGAAAGACAGAAATTCGTTTACCTAATGAATGGTAATTTTTGTGCTGGCTTATGGTGACCAGAGTAAGACGAAATGTTTACTCCAATGAAAGAAACCTCATCCCTTTATTGAATTGTAGAGGACACCTTTATCTTTGAGTTTTGGCACGAATAGAGAAAGATTGGTGTAATTACTCTCGGGGTCAGGAAAAGTGGTAATCGGCATAACAGACGACAACTCATGCAAATTTTTTAAAATCAAAATGGGTAGCCTACACAACAATTGTTACCGACCGACTGAAAAACGTTTGGACGGACAGACGTGACACTTACAAGGAAAGAAGTATCTGCAGCACTTATGGAGAGCAAATTTATCGGATTAAGCTGGAGAGCTGGAATGAATTTGTTTGTTAACGAGGTAGCGCGATATAGGGCATACGTGTGACACTAGGTCAGAGGAAATGTCATTTTGCCCTGTTTAATTGGTTATAATAAGTTATTTCTAAGATCAGTGATGGGCGATAGACCGAGTTTTCAAATGAATAATGTCGGGTGCTTGCAAATTGTTTGTCCGATCCCCACACATGTCTTGTCCTTCGTTCTGAACATGCAAATCAGCAAATTCTTCTATCTGGGCAGGGATGGTGAGCGTTGGAAACATGGACGGAGCATTTGGAACAACAAAGTACTCCAGCCACGGGCTGTGGAAGACTACATTCCCCGTATCAACGACGTCGTCGATGACTTCGTTGAGCACATTCGCCAATTGGCAACTGCTGGACCGCGAGAGGTTGACGGACATCAGCTGAAACCCGGGGAGGTGCCAAATCTTCTGACAGAAATCATGAAATGTTCCTTAGAGAGTGAGTTTGGCTCAAATTTCAGCCCAAGCAGCGGTATTAAGGCTACGACACTGAATATAGAACGGCTCATATAATGGGTACCACTGTAACAGATCCACCCGAACATAACACAACGTGTCAAACCGTAATAGAGAAAACGGCATTAAGACAACCGTTTTTCAAAAAACTTTACTTATACATAAGCCAATTCCGCTAGCAATCAAGAAATGATGCACGGCCTCCTTGACACACTGAGCCCCCTCCACCGACGGCTGCTTGATGACATCGGGGGACACTATTCCAGACGTTTAAAGTGACTGGTAGGAAGCCCCTTCCATAATCCAGCTGGGTCTGGGCTCTTCTAACACCAGGAGAGGGGATGCTGCAGAGAATATGGATGCAATGCTGCGGAGGAAGACGAAGGTTGCTAGGAATGCCAGCACAGGCTTAATTGAAGAATTCTCAAAAGTACTGGGCATGAATTCAGGTGTATTTTGTAGATACATGTACGCTGATGACAAAGAGGTTGGCGGTTTTCTACAACTTCGCCATCTGGTACAGCACCGAAAATTTCCATGTACCTCTGTTGGATGTGATCAAGAATATAAAGGTATGAACCAGGTGCACTCACCGAGCAGAGTGGAGCACAGGCACTTCACTTTACTGTGTATGAATGATTTGAAGAGTAGTACATGCATGGTGCCCCGTCGACAAAGCCAATGATGGCCTTCTGAGAATGAATAACTCAGGTGTGCCGCTTTTAGCCATTGACTGGATAATTATGTTTCTTCTATCTCAAATAGCAGCTAAAAGTTATGCACAAGAAGCTTGAGTACCGGTACATCAACCGCTTCAAGAATGTGAGGGAAAGACGGTTTTGGTGGGTTTTCCCAGGATATCACCAAACTAAATCGTGTCTGGCAAGACTCGAAGATCACCTTCTACCACCATTTCGATATTCAACTGCGCCGAGAACTCGACTCTGGGTACTGCTGAGCCATCCTTAAATAAGCTTATTATGCTAAGTGATTTCATATCAGCAGAGACAGCCGCCTCACTGTTCCCGGGAATCAGAAATGTCATTGATGTAGACAAGAAAAGGGGGAGCTTCCTTGTTGGGAAACAGCATTAACAAAAGTTTCAGGCTTGAAGACCGACTATAAACGCCCTACTTACCAACCTACGATTTGGGCGTCTCCTGAGGTAAGATGACGTCCAGTCGACCAGTTTTCCATCAACGTCATTGGACCTTTAGTTGGGAGAGGAGGCCAGCATCATGCCACAACCGGTCAAAGTACCCTTGATATCCTTTACAACAGCACGTCCTTCTGACTCTGACTCAAGGTTGAGTGCCACCAGTGGGAAAGGTAAACAAGGGCATGAGAGGCAGAATGGCCAGGACGCCAGCCAAACTGACAAGTAAGGATTAGGTTATTCCTGAGGAGCTGCTCACTGAGTCTAATGTTCACCGTTGCTTTCATAATCTTGCTGAGAGCGCCTACAATAACACTAGGGTGGTATTTGGCTTTTGCGAACGAGCAGAACATTAATTTTCTGTCTTCACTGTTCGGAAAAATACCACAGCAAAAATACCAAAACATTTACAGCAGCAATACAACCTTACAAAAGGGACTGTCAACGAGTGGGCTACCTTGAGTGGACTTACATCCAGATTATTGGCTTCAGCGGGGTGATGACAAGACAAGCCGTGGATGTTAGCGACCAGTACACGCGTTCAGAATTGAATTGAATTGCATTCCTCGACCAAAACGTGCTCTCGTGGTACATTCCTGAGAAGCTAGATAGTGGGTGGGAGGGCGCAGCGGGACCGGAAAAAGAGGCCCTTGACAGCTTCCACCAGTAACACCCCAATCCTAGGTTCGAGATTGGAGTTTGAATCATAGTGGTCCTTCTCCTGGATGGACTGTCCACCCAGACTACTTCGAACTCCATCTGGGTCACCCAGTTATGGTTGCAGGCCATATCTTCAAAAGAGAAATATCTTCGAATTCCGAAAAGTCATCGATTAAGTGACTGAAAACTGACAAGGAAACTGAAAAATGAGGATGTGAAGCTTTAATTTGAAATGTGTCTTAAACACCTTCGAAGCTTGTATTTTTCCAGATTTTTTGAAGTTGGGGTATTTATCACTGTTGTCTATGGCAACTTATTTACTGATCTGGACCCTTATACCGCCAGGAAGACAGTTGCACCCTCTGTCATTTAGTCAACACGAGATTAGCACGAGAAGCCAGACAGCAGGATCTGACCAGAAAAGGCCACTGTTGGGATGCTGTACTATCATATGGACATTTCAGATGGAAGAGGGAAGGTTCACCACGCCACCCAAGCACGTCCTAACTCTTTTCGTACGTCAAAAAGCTCTGAAATGTCGCTGTTAAAATTGTCTCGATCTACATTTAACTGAGCACGGGCTTCCCTCTCGCATAACTGTCTCAAGCACCACGCACAGCGAAGACCAGAAAATCTTTGGAGAAAATAAACATGGACTCTACCTTGATATAGAATGACAAATGTTTTCATGGAATGACGAATACTTGAAAAATCGATAGTTTGGGATTTTTCGTTTTCTGTCCACTTCATTAAATCTGACTCAAAAAACAATTTAATAAATTTCAAAGTGTCGTTTAGTTTCTTAGTAATCATAAACAAACAGTTGACAAATGTTTAGTCTCCATACATCTTTATCTTCGCAAATGGACAAAATTGTTCATTGTTAGCTGGGCCAAGCGACCATACTCCGTTCTACATGAATCAGGGTGTGAGCATGTTCATGCGTGAACAGTATTGAAAAAGAGACGTGTGCATGCATGCAACATTTTTTCTCACATCCACGTGTGCGCGCATGTATGTTTTCATGATGTGGCAAAAAATCCTGTGCGAAGTGATGGGGAGAAAAAAAAGGCCTCTGCTTTAACGTTTTAAAGTGAAAAAAGGTTGATCAATGAATTATGGACTAACGAAGAACACATTACATAATATAAACATTTCCAAATTTCTTACTAAAAACTGGTCGAAATTGTATTTTGATATTAAGGATTTTTCTCGAACCTTATTATCTCTGAATGCTCTTTTTGCTGGGTAGGCAGGATTTTCATAACATATTTGAATGTTTTAAAACAGTCCGGTTGACTGACATGTTAGACCTGTATTACTCTCGTGCAGTGATGGGATCGATTGCACTGAGTAAGCGTCTCGGAGGAATCCGACCGGGTTTCGACCTTGACTTGGACGCACACCGCTTCTTGGCGGAAAATAGGCTCTTCTGGCCCCATTCGGCGAAGCTGGACATGTCGGCATTCCAACTCTTCAGGTACTTTCCAAACAAGACGTACAAAGCCATGAAGAGACACTGGCTGAATATGTGCGCGATAACATCCAAACTCATGGAGGAATACGGTGACAGGATGAAGGTGAGGCGTTAATTTGTCCACAAAGGTAAAAAATGGCGTCTACAAACAGACTATTATAAGTAACATCTTCCGTGAAATCAGACTTACTATTGCCAACTGGTTTAAATTAGCTCTTCTGACGAAACTTGCAAAAATAATGGATCCATTGTGTACTCAAAAAGATGACTGAAGCTTGAGGGTTGAATACCTGCAGTAAAAGCTTGTCATGTTGACAAGGTGAGCTTGTTTTGCCCGAGGGTGTGTGCAAAAAATCCACTTGTCATAGAAACACATTTTCACTGCTTTGAAGAGTTTTTGAAAAGCGCCCCGCTTGCTCAGATAGGATTCGAACCAATATCCTCACATAAAAGTCTTACCACCGACCTAGTTGTGGTTTGGTCGTAGGTTCAAATCAAAACGGCAGTTCATGGGCATCGCAGTTAACAGCTAAATTATTCATGGAACGTTGTCAACATGTTGTCAGTACATGTATATGAAAAGAGAAAAGCAGACTTTTCTCTCCAGGAACAAAACCCAACACAAACTGTTTTCAATGTGATAATCTTGTCTTCTGACACCATAAGTCTACAAATATCTTGTCAAAATCACGTCAATATAACAAACAGAACTTCTTGTACTAAGCTCTACTGACGAGCAGCTCTAATCACAGTGACCAGAACCCATGCAGAGAATGTGTTCAGTGCGTGTACATGCAGGCCTACATAACTGCTATCGATAGTCTGTTCTTCCCGAAAAAAGGACACCATTGAGGGCGGGGACCTAACAGACAGCACGGCTCCTGATGTTTACTCATACTTCCTTGCAAAGAACCTTCCAGCCGAGGCAGTTCTGGTTTACACTCAAGATCTTCTCCAAGTCAGTTTGGACACTGTAAGTGGACCGGGCCAAGACATTGGTCATAAGTGTGTGATGAGGGCCGCACTTTCTGCCAAGTGCATGCTCTTAGTGCTGACAACTCTAAGCCCTAAGCTGAAAAACATCTCTGAGTAGGGCTTCAATGGTCCTCATACTAAATCGTGCTCTTTATGAACATGTGAAGGGTATATCCAAAAGGCCTCTTTGTTCATGATGTTCGGTATTATCAAAAATCTGGGTTATTCCACGTCAGCGTAAGGTCTTCAGCTGGGGTGCTTGAGTATGTTTATGGATTCCATCACGAACGCAAAAGGAAGGAATTACGCCACAGAACAGCAGGTCCTCAACTGAGAAGCTGCCTTCAGTTGCAAACGGTAAAGATGTTACAATTAAAATGGTTGCTAAAGGTTGAACAAAAGATACAGTCGAGGGGCGGATCCAGGAATTGTGACAGGGGCGGGTCAGACCAGAGATTTTTTAATATCTCATTTTTCCGGACAAGCGGAAAGATGGTGAAACGTTACACATGGCATAACTGTTTACAATGGTATTGGTGCACTTTATTCTTTTATCATTCCCCCTCCCTTTTTTCTTTTTAATCTTTTTTGGCTCAGAACTGGGGGGGGGGTGTCGACCCCAACCCCCTGGATCCTCACCTGAGAAAGTAGAAATTCTTTTATACCCAAGAACGACCAAATCTCCGTCGCCATGCTGCACCCAACCACGATTTTCTTTGTCTACACAGACGTCAAATTCTGTGAACATGCTACTTTACTGCATTGCGAACAACCCTCACGTCCAGGAGAAACTGTACAGTGAGATTAATGAGGTTCTTCAGGGAGGCCGAGTAACAGTTGACAAGTTGAAGGATCTGAGGTACCTGAAATGCTGCGTCAAGGAATCAAGCAGGTTCGTGATGAAGATCCCCCCCGGTAGTGAAACATGCCACCGCGAGGACAACGGACATCAACAATAAAGACGAAACATAAAACAAACCAACATCTCAAATTACAGGGAGCTCTACGCCAACTGGAAACTATGCAATGAAAAGTTTTCGTTCAAGTCCCTGATTTGATTATGAGTTTGATTCGACTTTTTCAGGTGTTTCTGTGTGGAAGTACACAAAACACGAGAACCAAACAACTTAACGTGACAATTATGTGTGCTGACAAGTTTGCAATGGGGAACCAAATGGGCTTTCAACGAAAGAAACTCTTCCGACTTAAGTTCTTTAAGTTCTCCTTAATTTTTCTTCTGTGTTAGAATGTTCATGACAGTCCCAGGAACATCACGCATTCTCGACCACGACATCGTGATAAATGGCTACAATGTTCCGAAAGGAGTAAGTTAACGAATGATAGTAACATTCCCACCATATTTGCACTATGCAGACATCAAACGCAACAGTAGAGACCCCTGCCTGCTCACTTTCCTCCTATTTTAAGTAGGCCTAACTGGACAAATTTTGATGCTAACATGTCATTTTCTAATGACTTGTTTTGCCACAAACAAACCAATAAACCAGCCTAACCTTATATGTAGTTATTCAGTTTACTCAACTTTGTACCGAAACTCAGAATGTACCGGAATGTACAAAAACATCTGCCAACCCGATTTTTACCACATAGTGTGCGTTTTGTTTTTGAAATCTCATGGAACAGACTTACATTAACATGTGCTTCCAAGTCATGTGTCGGGACCCGGAGATTTTCGAGGAACCCAACGAATACAGACCGGAGCGCTGGCTTGATGTTCGTAAGGCCCCAGACATGGCATTTTCACATCTCCCCTTTGGATTCGGCCCCCGCAGCTGTGTGGGAAGAAGGCTGGTCGACCAGGAAATGTACATTTTGCTGGCAAATGTGAGCAAAACACCGTCCTGGTTATTACACCAATGCCGATTTCACTACTTTTGTTTAATCATTATGAAGAAACTTCAAAACATTACTTTACTTTCACTCTACCAGTGTTAAAGCCGAATGTCAAAAATCTAAATAAATAAACAGTCGATTTACGAGAGATGGAAGCCGCTGGTTTCTAGATTAAGTTTATGTGCCAATCAAAAATGGTCTACAGTTTTAAAAACAAAGTCGATGATAAACAGCCACTGAAATTTAAAATGAATGAAATATAGAATATAAATGTTTTGCAACTTGAACATTTTAATTAAGATTTCAGAAAAACACTCTTTTTTTACAGTTGGTGTCAAAGTTTCGTATGGAGAATCTGTGCGACAGTGACCCTGACCTAAAATGGTTTGGGATCAACGTAACTTCATCCGAGCCCGTGAGACTCGCCTTTCATGAGCGCTGAGGGCGTCATAGTCCACCACAACAACGTAATCAATGTAATCTGAATATCGCCATAAAACAATGTCATACCCTTACACTGATGTATGTATTCACACAGTTTTCTTTGCGTGGGCCAAAAACACAAGTTTGCTCGGCTGCTCACCAGTGCAGACGTCTTACAGCAAACTGAGAATGTAAACAGTGTATTGAACATTTACTATACCTCATAAATATTTATGAGCAAATTGGAGCAAGTCATTGGCCGATTTCGCCGCGCGTCCGGAAAGCAGAACGCCCAAGTGACGTCACCCCGGTGAGAATTCAGCTCACTGCCGTGCAGTAGTTTTTCTGGTATATAGCACCAAAGATTGCCACTGGAAACCGCCTCGTAGACAGGTAGTCAGTCACATGTAATCTTAACGGAACCAGGCAGTTTGGAGTTCTTGCCTGACACGCAGAACTCTAAAGCTTAGACACAAATTGTATGTTGGCCTTAGACTTGTCATTTTAACAATTTGCTTGTGAATAAGTTTATAAGGAGTAGTAAATGAAATACAGCATGGTTTTATTTCTGGAAAATAGTGGGAAGTACTGGTTCAGAGGTGTAGGAAAGCTTGACTAACTGCCTCTGCTTCACGTTGGGAGGTAACTCTCCCCTCGAACTATGCAGTATTTGTATAATACGTCAGTGTAAGGCCAAAACCAAGTAAGTATAAAATTAACATCCCTGACGCAAAGCCAATACGAGCGTTTCACAATAGCGCGCCTCCAAGAGTCTGCAACACGTTGGCCAATCACAGTGCACGAAACCTGTCGACACAATGCGCGTGTGGAATAGGTTGACGGGTGTCGCGCACTGTGATTGGACGACGCGTTGCAAACTCGCGGAGTCGTGCTATTGTGTATCGCCCGTATTAATATTACAGCTGTAAAAGAACACAGTGTACACCAAAAATGAACACTGAATTTTTGATTGACTTTTTCTTGCACTTCAGTCGACATTCAATTATTATCGACAAACTATAAGCACATTTTCATAATACAGATGTTATGAATGTGTCCGAGTGCAGTTAAAAGAATTATTCTTGAAGGGACAGATTGAGTTTTTCTATGCTACGTGGCGAAACCAAAAGGAATTATTCTTTCCACTGTGCGAATGTGAAACATTCAATATGTGTTCTCTACCACACCTGAATAAATCCCCTTTGTGTAAAAATTGCCATCTCAGTTTCTCAGTCCGGTGTCAAGTCGCGACAGGAGGTTAGAACTGACTGACGTTTCTTGTTTGTGCCTCGGAGCTGCCGTAATAGCATTTCATTTATTTCCATGAGAAGCATCAGCATCACTTTTTACGAGTTCAAAAATCTGTCAGGCAACTGAAAAGTGCTATCGGTACGTCGACTCTTCATTGCAGAAGAAAGCTATTCGAATTATAAGCAACGCAGGTTACCTTGACCACACCACTTCTTTATTTGGTAGACTGAATACTTGGTTTTATGATCTTTATCATCTCCGCCTGGGCATATTTACGCTCAGATATGTTCACAACATGCTCCCAAAAGTGTTTGATCATCTATTTTCACTTGCGTCCGTTGTTCACTCAGATGGGGACATGTAGTTCATGAAGAGGTGATCTATTTGTGTGACAAAAGAGAACATCATAATTTTTTTCAATGTGGTGTTGAATATTGGAGTCAAATGATATTAAATTTAAAAGTGTAATACTGCAGTTTCTTGATTCAAAACTGAAGAAAATACTTACTACATCTTATTCTGAGACTGAAATGTAATTATTTTATAAGCTATCAAGTCTCACTACTGACGTTATTGCCCTGTCCGTAGGTCTGTTATTTGCTTCGATTCTTGTTTTGTCTTGTCCAGGGAAATGGTAAAAACACATTGCTTCACCATTTCATTTATGTTGGCATCATTTACTCTTTATGAGCAAAGCTTAAATTTAAATACTGTGCTTTGTCTAGCTTATCAATGTATAACATATAATTAAAAATGCACGCGTTACTGCTGCTTTAGACATGTGAAACGATCACCGTTTCACATGCAGAATTACATAATACATAATATGTACCTGCATACCCCCCCCCGTCATCTGACTGGTGGACCGTTGATCACACGTCATTGAATTACTCGTTCCACCCAACGGTATCCGTTGAGTGCAACTTCATTTGACTGGTTACCATCTCATTTCGTATTGTTTATACTCAGTCAGAAAGGAAAAATACATTAAGGACGGGAACAGTCTAACACTGCACGATACTCACAGTGGGTTGCGCATCTGACACGAATCTGTTTCGCAAGCGGGAACTATCTGTTCTAACAGATGAGGATTTGGTTAAAACAAATAATGAATGTTTCATGAATAATAATTTCATGCGGTGACAGTGGTCTCCTCAAAATACTAGTCCTTTAATTACACTATTCACTATTTGAATGCAATTCATTTGATGACATATGATCGACAACCTACCAATCAGATGACGGGGATTAAATCGGTTTAAGAGCCTGAAAAGGATCAGTTCGGCTGTGCATGAATTTACTCATCGAGAAAACCAACTTGAAATGTGCTCTGTCCCACATTGTGTTTCAAAAATAATGTAACTTTTTTTATAGAATTTAGTAGAGCAGTTACAAAAATTTCGCTAAATTTACCGTATTATGTATCAAGTGAAAATTTTGAAGAAATTGGACTGTCCCCAGGAAATTTGGTTCAAATCTTGAGGGGCACTTGATGGATTTTCGAGAGTTCAGTTTTGTTTTGGATTGGGTTTCTCGGAGGTTACAAATTTCATATCGTTATCCTTGAGGTGTTGGGGAAACATAAATAAACCGTTTCTCACGGAACAATGGGCGTTATGTTCTTTAACCCCAACGGTCATCCATCCTTCGCCTGTTGGAGGATTGAGGACTGTTAGGGTTAACAGTATGTGGACTTGTGTGCGATCTTCATATTTATTGAAAAGTAACAGACATTCAAATACCTCGGCCATCATTTACTTTAAGCCCTGTGACAGTATCGTTCTTTCAGTAATTAACCCACTTCCAGCCGAAACAGTAATTGGTGGACACGTGACGCATTTAAAATCAACTTAAAACTTCGAACTTCGTGTAGATTTTGTAACTCGTTTGATAGAGGCAATTGAATACAATTCATGGTATTAATTCAACAGGCACTAATCCTAGCTATGTTCCACCCTGTTTTGAAATGAAAGGCGTGATTTGAATACAAGGGATAAATAAACAACAGAGAAAGTAATTTTTAGGCATTATTAAATTTACCTCTGTGTTTTTACATGTGAACACACCGCATTTTACTCTTGATGGTTATAACACATGACATGAACATTATAACCAGCTAGCACTGCAAATCGCAGCAAACATTATATCTCGCAAAGAACTTTGCTTTCATTTTTGCCACTCGAGTCTTACTAACTTTCACTCGAGTCGGGTGTTTTGATGAGAGACTCGAGTCAATTCATTTACCCGTCGGGCCTCAGTCGAGTCACCAAAAGTTTTGTCATTACAACTCTACAGTGAGATCACGTGGGAGACACAACGCTTGCTGAACTCACTTTGAAGCCACATTTGAAGAAACAATTATATAATGTACCTGGTACGTGGGATGAGTGACAGGTACATATTGTATGCCAGGCAACTTTCATAAATTTCTCAATACTGAGAAACATACTTTTAAAGAAACCTGTGCTACCTTTGATGTGTAACGTATTTGCAACTCCGAAACTTACTTAAAAGTTGCAACTCCTAAACTTACTTAAAAGTTGCAACTCCTAAACTTACTCATTTCACAATTATTTAAGATACCAATTCATTTATTTTTTGGTGAATCTTGCTTACCTGGTACTGTATGTGAACTAATTACATGGTCCTATTTTGTAGAACGTTTAAGCTACTAATGTTTTGAATAAACTCGTCTTACATGGAATTACTTTCATATTTTTCATGAAACATGCACGGCCAAATTAAACCAAAAATAAAAAAACAGGAACATTTCTGTGCATTTGCATCCTTTGCATGAAACCTAGGTCAGAACAGAAGTGGCAAGAATGCTTGTTCGACACTCGTGTTTAATAATGTGGCTTCTACCGTGTTTACATTAGGTTAACATGCCCTGCAAAAAACTCACCGCACTGAAACATAAGGTACCTAGCTTGAAGTACATGTAAGTAGCACTATCCTTGTCAAGCTTTTTTTGTAAAATGTATATTTTTTTCCAGCCATTACACTTCAGACAGGGAATTAGTAGTGAATAGAGTTAACACTTAAAGATCAACTGTCCCACATGGAAAGCTGACAAAGGTAGAGCTGGTCAGCCGGAGGGTGACCAGCTCTCTTCAGTGAGCTGAAAGTAGACAAATCACCCGATACTGACAGGGTCCACCCTCATGTTTTGAAAGAATCCGTGCATATGCATGCATAACGGCCATGGAGAAAGATCTAGGGGTTACATCACAGATAACAGCAAACCACCTATGGCGTGTTCAAAAGCTGCCTCTGAAGCAATGACCAGTCTGAGGATAATCAACTTAAAGTGAGCATTTATTTCACATGGATAAGGAAAACATTTTCATTCTCTACAAGGTATACAATTGTGCAAGCATGGAATCCATATCAAGCTGATAAGACTTGAAGCTATGCATGGTGGAAGTACTAAATTAGGTAAGGCTTGCGGTTGCACCTTGTACAAGGAGGAATCTCTTCTATGATCGTGTGGTTCTGAGAAGAACCGCGGATGGGGAACACTCGACGTTCCGAAATAGTATGCTCTGTTCGTCTTCTGGGGGGTGACCAAGGAGGGTCTTCAGGAACATATCAAGCAGCTTAAAAAGATACAACACAGGCCTAGACCTCAGATATAACTCTAATGAGGAGGTCAGGAGAAGGAAAACTTGATTGGGGTCTGAACGACATCAAGTAGGAAGACCTTTTTTTCATGTTTCACAACACTGGAACCAGAGGCCACAAATTCAAGCTTTTTAAGGTGAAGCTCAATAAGGAATTGGATAAGAGAGTACTTCTAGAAAGTTGTGAACATGTGGAATTGGCTTCCAGAAGAAGTTCTGAACACAAAGATAACCAACCAGCTTAAAGGAAATATTGACAAGTATTGGACGCTGGATACTGGGGCAGGGAAAGGCTTGAAACTCTGAAATCCACTAGTCCACCATGAGTATATGTGTTATAGCTCTACATTGGAATTTGTAGTGATGCACAAAATACATGTTGTCAAGTTGACGTTCGTTTGTAACATAAAATAGATATGACTCCCCCTTACTCCAAATCCCCAAGGCTTTAGACTTGGTCCAATGCTGTAATTTTTAAATTCTCTTGAATAAAATCCTAGACAATGAGGCAGTTGCTTGGAGTTATCATTTTGGGTATGATCTTAGTTAGTTTAGGTACACGAATACTGTAATCTGACAGCTGTTATGCAAGTGCACCCTCGATTAAGAGCATTTTGTCACTGTAGTGTCCCTTGTACACACAATGCACTGTGTATACACTGCAGCGTTCAAAACATAAAGTAATGTTCTTCAAAATACCGACAGTTGGGCAGGTGATGTCTGTTGGGGGTCTAATCAGGGAGAATTTAAGCAGTATGCTGGGTATGAATATGCTCATTTTGTTAAACAGGCAACTCAAAATAGCTGGTACTGGTGTGCATACATGTAGTCTAGGTCTGTACCACGTCAACACTAAAAGATAATATCTTTGCAGAATATGCAAAGGCTGCTAAAGCCTACACAGAATATTGTACATATATTAAATCACCATTGAGGAAAGAAAAATTACCCAGCTGACTCTGGGGTGAATTTTTAGTCACTTTTTATAACCCTTAATGGAACCTACATGTATTATAACTTTTGATTTACTTGGTGGAAAGTAAAAACTCAAACACTACACAATGGAATGTATCTTTGATTACACGGAAACCCCAAATTACCACCCCCAAAAAAATCCTAAAAGGGCAATAATAAAAAGAAAAAGCCCAAGTGTGAAAAAGTGGCTTCACTTTTCAATTTAAGGGAACAAAAAGATACAGGTGAATGAAAATGTAGCCCCCCTACCTATTAGTAAAGAAAGGATCCCTCTCCCTTCTGAAAAATGGTTCAGCCGACACAGAAGTGACATTACCACAGACGACCAGTAGACAAATTGTAAGTGTACATAAAGTACATGTACAAGATGTGTTGAAAGATCAGATCACTGTGTTGAAGGTGCACATTCATGAGTATAATTATGAAACTTGGGTCAGAAGAAGACAGTCCAAATACCACATTGTTCCCAAGTTTAGAAAAAAAAAAGATTTTGATGGGACAGGAATATTTTTAGCCTTTAGAATTTCAGATGCAACTACATGTACTTCATCCAACAAAGCTGTCTTTAAAAGTATAAATTTACAAACCCTCTCAAAACTAGTGAGAGAGTACACTGGAACATGTGTGCCATGTGACAGTTGCCAAACTGACCTGCAGGGGGGGGTGTAAGGGGATATTGGTTTGGTATTTTGCCACTTAATTTTACACGTGCATGCACAGAACTAGCCCAGGTTGGACACCAGTCTTCATTGCATTCCTCCATAACGGTCAGGGAGTCCACCTGGACCACTACATAACCTACTTTTGTATTGTACATGTACATACCCGTTCACAGCAAGTCACAGGCACGCACTGCGCAAGGCTCCCTGGTCGATGATGTATACATGTACCATGAATAATGCAAGCAACAGGAGGCATGACATGCTTGGCTCCTCAAGTAGACCCAAGTTCATTTCACAATACGTTTGAAAGCCGCCTCACGGATCACATAACATCACGATTTCCTTGTTATACTTGTTGCAAAACCTGCAGACGGTTAACTCCACATGCCGCCAAAACGAGTGAGCGAAAAACACGTCAAGCACGTGTTGTGTCAAAATTGTATCGTCTACACAGCGCCCTCTGCTGGTGCTCAAAGCGCCCTCTATTAGAAGTACGCCGCCCTTGCCGTAATTCTGCCAAAGTTAGTTTTTGCTTGGGTAGAACATTAGACATTGTACACAAACGACCGTCTCTAGTATAACACGGATTTGTGTGTGTGTGTATGTTTACTTATAATACTGAGAAATGGTATCCAAAGAATAACTCTAAGTTGGAATTTGGAATGGTGTACATGTACGCGTACAGATGTAAGTTCTACTTCCCTGATAAAAGTACATGGACAAAATCATGACAAAAACAATACAAGTACTTGTAAATAGGGTAATCTAAAGTTTATTACATTATCGTCAGACGCCAGCTGAATACATTTCGAAATATGTACAATTATAATTCAGAACTTGCACCTTGAATGTGGTTTTTTAACTCAACACATTCCTGGCTATTTTTGCAGAACATGTTGCATAATGTAATAGTGTCTGGCCCGACTGAGGGAAGTTCAAAATGCAACACTGAAATATGTAATTCAACAACGACTGAATCAACATGTACCTTATGCTAAGAACATATTTACAGTAACCCATGCATCGTTTCAAAAAAGTATACCGAGGAGAAATAACAAGAGCTTCGATACTTTGGAAATTGCCAGCCCAAAGCACCTTGCCAGCAAATACTAGATTGTTTAAAAATAAGAAATTAGCATTGCTCCACATTCTTACTGGGCAATGACTACAATATGGCAGTAATTAAATGTTTGGCCAATGACACCTTTACAGAAGTCCCCCATGACACAAATTTGATTATGAACTGCCACAGCCATGACTGAGTAGGCTGTCAAAAAATTAATTTGTAAGCAATTTCCGCTTCTATTCCATTATGTGTTTAGCAGATTCAAGTAATGTGCAGCCTTCTTTGCAAAACCTCAGGAAGGCGAAATGCACTGCTGGCTTGGAAAAGCAGTCATGTGCTGTTTGTGTTGCACCGCAAGGTGACAGAAAAATGACGATGGGAAGACGGCACTTCAAATTTAATATCTAAAGCACTGTTTCAGACTCTAAAGCGTAGGGTATTTTCTCTTCCATCAGCAGCAAACTCTAAAAAGGGGATTGACGTACATGCTGGCCAGTTTGATGTCCGGGCTAATAACACAATAATCAATTAACGAGCAGTGAAAATACTCCTGACATGTAATTGTATAAAATATCAGTAGCTACTAAAACTTTCAAATGTGTTTGCACAGCACAAGAAACTGGCATGGCTGTGTGGAAAAACAAATGACAATACATTGTATTCCGAACATTATTAACTTGCCTAAAATTCCCACCCCTGCCCAGTCACTGTGAGATGTTTGTAAAAACCCATTTGTATGTATTCAGTCAAGACTGTAGAGGATTATACTGGATAACTGTAGCGTGCAGGTAATTTAACCCCCCCCCCAAAAAAAATAAGACAAGTAACTGCAGCAGCATCAGTTCTCAACACCCCAAAAATATGTCCCAAAGCCAGGCCACTCCTGTCATTGCCACCACGAAGGAATGCCCACCTGCACATTTCAAACAATAGGAAAGCTCCATTTTTGTTCGGTTACAAGTTTAAGACGGTCCGGGGAAAAAAATACTGCCGCTCAACTGGACAAAAACATTTTTAAAAAGGCCCCAAAATTGATAACATTCTCAGATGTGTAGTTGGGTGTTTCAACTCTTAATAAATTAAAAAAACTTCCCTTGAGTTTCTAAACGATTCCAGCCTGTGAAGTTTATTGCATCGTCTGAAAAGCCCCAGTTGTGACTTGGCTTGAAAGGCTGGGGCTTGTCAGATGATTAGCTAGTTAAGGGAAAGACCAAGCTAGTCTTTCATGGGGGGAAGCTATTTGCCTAGTGACTTGCTGACCGGCAAGTAGAGCTTGAATTCCTGTGGGAGTTCATCCTCTGAGTACAGTCTGTCTGAGAAGTACACTCGGCGGATCCTGCAGTTGGCATGAATCTGGCGGGACAGAATCAAAGATACCAGGTTCGTTATAAATAGCATTCGCCCTTCCTCTTTTTCAGGGTGCAAGGAGAATGGCAAGTTCAATCATGGGTACCATGACTGAACTTGCCTTTCTCTTTGTCAAGACCGTGAGCTGCAAGTGGATAACGTGCAATCTAATGAGCTAACACACTGTCACGTCATCAAAACCCGAGATTCAGATTCCTCCAAAGTTTGACAATTCCACAAAAACAGGTTCCATCTGACAACAGGCCTACTGTGTTAGGATACTGAAATGTTACGAACTGAGACATTCTTTTCTGTATGTCTTTCCCCCTACAGAAAATCTTCCTGCCAAATCTAATTTTGGTTGGCACGCTTTGTTTAACTACAAAACAATGTGTACAATGACAACAGATTATACAAAACATTCAAAAGTAAGCAGTGTCCACTTCATAGCTGCAGTTTACACCAATTTGTCACAAATCATCACCATCCCAATCTGATGCTGTGTCCCTCGCTTTCATTTCTTTGCTCTTTCAGCAAGCTTTAAACAAAGTTAATGTCAGCCCCAACACAATTTGACAGGACAAGATTAAGATCGTACTCTTGGAAGTGAGCGACATTCTCACCTGAACTCTAATTGTTTCAATGTAGTTTGTACCGTAGGCACGTCTCGTGAAGTCTGACAAGTTGAACTGCATGAAACAGAAAACAGTGAAAACAGAAATCATAAGCACACAGTTGGGTAATATATTGACTACTTACAGTATTTGTCTAAAACACTGTGTCAAATCACTTTTTAATTATTGTGCTAAAAATCTGAGATTTTGAAGTGTCAGGAGGAGGGCTGTTAAGCATGCTTATCCTGAGCGAAATCCAAGAGATCACAAAAGATGGGCCACTTGTACAGGGTAAAGAGGGTATAATGACATTAAAATGATAAATGGGACACAACATTACCGTGATGCAGTATTACAATGCCACTGTACTGTGCTAAGGCAATGCTTGGCAAAGACTAATCTTTGATAGGAAGTCTGGCAAGTTTGTTACCTGATGTACAAGTGTCCTCCAAAATGTTAAAGTTGAGGATGATTAGCAGTTTCATAGAAAAGGGAGACTTTAAGAAGTTTGGTGGTGGCAAACATATCAGTCCTTTTTACCAGTTCTGAGCATGCACGCGCCATTCTGAGCACGTGTGCATAGTTTTCAGCTTGCAGAATACTGCAACAAAGGACGGGTAAGTCGACTGTAACCACCATCTCAAAGTCTCCCATACACAGGTAACTTATGTACAGATGTCAGTGCCTTAACCCTAACAGTCCCGAATGCTACGAAGTTCTACTTAGTAGTAAAATATAGTACTCAGCCCTGTCGATTGTAAGAGGACATGACATTATTATTCTCTGAAGCCATAAAATACAATAGATAAGACAATGTACCATACAATGCTATGGCACTATGAATGCATGGTTTCATTGTTCTCTGTACGAGTAACAACGGAATAAACCTAGCCAGAACTGGCAATTTGTAGTGCTAGGTCCTTCAGGCTCAGAGTGTAACGTAGTATTTTGTAGTACTGAGTACTCTAAGCCCATCAATGCCCGATACTATTAGGGTTAAAATTCCATCACCACAACTTAGCCATGTTAGGGGTCACTCTGCGAAAGTACTGTGCCCTCTGTGTCATATCATACAGTATACGACATTGTACATTCCTGTAACACTGCAGCCATGGCCATGATGCTTGCATAGCGCACCAAGTCCATGCACAAGATCCCACAATCTTTGACAGGAAAGCACCTGAGGCTGACTACATTATGGAAACAGTGCTCCATGTGGGAGAATAATCGTTCTTTTAGGAATTTTTTACCAACAATGGTGCTGTGAGAATCCACGCACATTTTTGCAAGAAATGTATAATTCACAGGCAGAAAAATGAACATTTCAAAGTATTTCCAAAATAGCCTCAAATGACATCATTCTTCTGTCAAACGTACAACTCTTTATGTTCGGGTGTATGAAACCATCCTTGCAAGGCATTTCAATTTCACTGTAAGTTCAAAAAGAATCATGCTCTGTCTTTGGGCAATTACAAATTGTGTACAGCCTATATATAAAAGAAAAAACATACAAACTTAGTAGGCAACACTGTCATTTGTTATAGGGCAGCCCAAACTGCATATCGGAACAATACAATTTCCAAGTGTCATACACACCATCAAGTTTACTTGTAACACTCGATCTCTTTAGTCATGAACACCCTTTTCTTGCTAAAGTTCCCCCTAAAATAACAAGCACCTCTTTAAAGATATGTTGGCATTCCGAACCTGTGCTGTTTTATTAATGGAACTGTTTCCAAATTGGGATGTTGACAAAGTCAAACAACAGGACAAACCTGAATCTGATTCCATCCATCGTCCAATCTCATTGGCATTGTGCAGATAAACGGCTTTACCCTCGTTGTGCTTTGGTAGTTGCTGGCCCGGAACCGCCGCTTGACTTTCTTGTCGTCGAGGACTTGGACCTCAAATGTGAAGTATTTCTTAAGGTTTTTGATGATCATGACCAAGAAAGGCAACTTAATCCCCAGCCCTTTCCTGGCATCCTCTGGACTTGTGATAAACGTTGTGCTGACATTTGTTCCTACGATTTCAATTACTAGTGACTGGATATCATTGTCTGTGATACGCTTGATGTGCCCATTATGGACCTGAATGAAAAAACAAATCATAACAACCACTCATTTATTAAAACTAAACAAACAGAGGCCCAAAGCAAATAAGGCACATAATGGAATCAACCACTTTCTCCCACATAACTGTACAATCTGGAAAGAATTCCACATATGGAAGCCACTGGTTACCCCCTCAAGTGACTTCCAGCAATTTGAAAGTAATAAAAGTGTCCTCGTAGAAATTAAACTTGGGCAAGGAAAATATTGACACATTCACTTTAAAAACTTGTTTTAAGACCAGTCATATAGGGTTTAAGCATACCGAGTCACTGTCAAGCGGCCTTCGTGTATGGAGTTCTTTCCCTAGGGGCTCAGACAACGTGACCGTTTGTCAACTCAACTAGGGACAACTTGGCCAGTGAGACAATTCAACAGGTAGGACAACTCGATTGTCTGAACTTCATACATGTCATATGGACAAACAACTCGACCACTGGAACAAGTCTTTGATTGAGACAAGTTGACTCACAATGTGTGGGTATGCACTCTACAGTAACTCAACCCACACCTTTTCTCCAAGCAGTTTTACCACCTCCCACGACAGCAGACAAGAATATCGGTGCGGACTAGATTATCGAGGCGGCTGTGCATTATGGATAGTGTGCTGCTTCAAGCTTGCATGCCGCATCACTATCGTGGCCTCGCTGGTTGGGGGCGACCAACGTGCTGTCCATCAGTCCTGTGAATGCTACGTCGCCACACCCCTGCGCATGCATGCACGTTGTGCTCGGCGAGTCCAGTCTCAACTTAAATGCAACACACGCAAAGTTGGCCAAACACATTGATATATGCTATCTGTGTTTATTGCCTCACATTCCGTCATGTTCATGCCTAGCATGGTCGAGATGTCATATCAGACTACTTGGTAAAAAGTTGACTTGTTCCACCACTCAAGTTGTCTCAATGGTCGAGTTGTCCAAAGTCAAGTTGTCTGACATGCTTTCCCAAAATCAGCCTGTTCTGAATGATCATCCTATGTCATGTGGTCCAATGTCAAAACCCTAGGTGTGTCCATGGATCACAGGCCAACTTTCTTGTCCCAAGGGAAAGCTGATTTAAGACTGTAGGCAGCCAGCTAGTGCGGCGTTGTCAAGGAGAGCCGATTAACACTACAGTAACAAAATCCTATTTCAATTCAAACTTTAAAAGAACATGTTCAACAAGAACACCTTCAACATCAACACATCTTTGAAAATACTGACATGTAGTCTGTATGCCACGAAATAATAGGGTATTAACCAAAACAAAACAGGCCTGTAATGCAATCGCTGTTTGGCAACTGAACCCTTCATTTGTACGGCACATTCACAACCCGCAATGGCCACCACACGCACACAAATAATCGTGCACACAATCAACAATACAAGGAAAATGTCACTCTTTTCTCAACATTTCTCCAGCAAACGAGCTCTGGATCGACCATCACTCACCTTCTTCGCCCATAGCTGAAGGGGCTTGCTTCCTATGCTGTATAATATCGAAAGAAATCCACTTTGGAATGTGTTTTTGAACATTTTTAACTCGTTGTGATGATATTGAAGGCGTGTTTATTACGGACGACCCTCACACACAGTCCCGCTCGCTCGGTTCTCTCGTCGCTAAGTGAGATCTGCAGTGTGTACGTTGGTTCTTGACCCGTCGCCTGGCGACCGAAGCACACAGGGTGAAAACAAATCAATCCGCCGGTAGTGGGAAACTGGTTAACACACGGACTACTCGCGTGAGTTTAACGTTTTCGTCGTATAGAGCGGGGTACCAGAATACCGTATTCCACGCTTAAAGTATACGCTTCGCAGTTTCGCAGTTAATACACATGTACACATGTACATGTAGCACAATTTTTTAATTTGTACAGGTACATAATGTACATGTATGGTACCGTACCGGCTTCCATGTGGCCTCGGCTGGAGTGAGCTCGTGTTGTTGTAGTTATTTTGAACGCTCCGCAGTCCGTGTAAAGGGCGCATCCTTGGGCAAAACGCCGGGAAGGGCGTGCGACACTGAACATAAGTTCTAAGCTTTTTGGAAGTTGAAGTCACCTGAGACTGGATGTTAAATAAGAGATATGATATTGAGACCCGATTCTTCTCAGTTGGTGTGCAATGCAAGCACAATTTAGCTGCGAGGTAAATCTTATTCAAGGTGAAATTCGGAGGGCCATGACGTCAAGTTTATCAAAGAAGAATGCCAAAAACTAACACTTAAAATTTACTAGTATTCCAGAGTTAATGGGCGAGTTTTGTGTAAGGAATTTATGTTATGCCGTAACTGTGCACTCGTAAGTCTTGCAGCAACTTGACTGTAAAACGCGAAAGAGACTATACAGATTCGACAATTGACACACCCCTTTGGGCCCAGGGGAAGGACTGAACGATCATATCCTTTTTTTTACTTTAATTGAAGCCGTTGTTAGCAGCGGCAAAGTAACCAGCGGGTCGGCTAAGGCAACCTTTCTCTGTGGCGCCCGGGGATATTTTTTCAGGAGTCTACACCCTTGGAGATTAAAGATTTAATTATAGGAAATTGATTTCGCCCTGACTGCAGTTACTGTTGTTACCACTTTGACAGCGTTAGGTTTGTAAACGTCAAATTTCCGAATGCTTCAAATAATTTAACGAAACTTTCAAAGAATCTGACGGCAGGAGAGGTGAATTGTATGCCTCCGTTTTGTATGTAATTTACAAACTCGGGGCTAAAAAAATTAATGTTGGTACTGATCAGTCTGGATGTCATAATATACGCACTGAGTACGCCCTTAATAATAATAATAATCGTAAAAGTTTTACAGCGTTTTAACCAAGATCCATTATTTCCATTACTATAGAATTGAATTCGTGTGCGTTTTGGTCAAATAAGAAACTGAACTGACTTAAAATTTACTTAAAACACAAAATTATTGCTCCTCAGTGAGTGTCCATATGCATGTACATGTACATGTATATGTGGCATTATTTATTAGAGTACATTTAATTCAAACAAGCCCTCTTTTACCGCGCACAGGCGCCGTATGCGAACTACTTTTCCCTGCACGCGCACGCTACGATTTGGAGTTCGTGCAGTGGCAACAAAGGCATGCGCGCTGTATGTATGGTGTGTTTGAGGATTACCATCGGTGCCATGGAGGAGGTTACCGGGGAGATGTGGCTTCGGCGTTTGTCATTGGACAAAAGGGTTCGAAGGCAGCAAAGATGAATGAAGGTACACTGATGTCGGTCAGTTATTTATAGAGCAGTTATCACGATAAAGGAAAGCCAAACCAAGTTCACACGGGAATCCACCTACGTTTTCTACATAATTATGCAACCTTTCTGGGAGAGTGGCGTAAATTGGAATAAATAATAGGCCAAGTGTGAAAACAAAGGATGGGCCTTTGTACTTTGGCACTGGGTACATCTAGGAGAGCGTTGATGTGTCATAATGGAACTGCACATTGATCCACTTTTCATTGACGATCTGTTCAGACAACATGGGTATTTCCTCCGACGTGAATGAGTCTATCCATTAAAATCTATAAAGCCTGTGTAATTGACTTTTATATTTTTTTCCTTATATACCTTGGGGTGTGGATATTATGAAATAGGAATAGATCGCAATTTAAGGAAACTATGTTGAAAATACCAAACACTGAAACTGGTGGGGCGGTGACTGAAAGTATGGGATTTTTTCTTGATTCAAGAAAAAGTAAGCCAAGAAATGTCTGCATTCTCTGAGGACTAGGTTGCTCTTGGAGACATGTAAATATCAACAATAAATTAATAAATTTACTTATAAATTATAATTAAAAGAAAATCAAACATTGCAAATCGAGAAGAAAAGGCACTTTAAAGGAAACAAATTCTTTATCCATGGGAAAAATTGCATAAATTACATAAACATGACCACCCATTCAGGCCCACATGAAATGAACTCTAAAAACAGCATAGGCCTACATGCGAAAGGCATAGTTCATGACGCGCCTACGTGTATCTTCGTAACGGTGTTCCCATCACAGCGAGCTGTCATTGTTGCCGTGAGTCTTTGTCGGACATCGGCCTGAATTCAGAGGGAGTTTACAATTACACGCACGCAGATGTGGATGGCTGTCTAACAAGGACCCCACCGGGTCTTTTGATATCCTGGTTTCATGTTACTCTATTTCTTCGAGGAATATCAAGAGCACGATGAGATAGACAGAAGGGCTTACGTGTTCAAAGGGAAAAGAAGTAAGCGGAAAGTAACTGAAAGAGATACCTCTATCTATTGTGGGAAGAATATTAAATTGAAAAATGTATCCTTCGTCAAGCAACAAAGCCAAAAATGTTAAATACATAAAGTGATCACAATAGGATTCATATGCATAAAACTAGACTTACGTGGACAGGGAATTTCAACCAGAGAGAAACAGGGTAAAAACAATCCACACATTTAAGTGATTCAAGCGCAACATCATCGAAGATGCACTTTATTCTTTATCTTCTTCAAATTGCAAAATAGGCCCAAGTGTTAAATAAAGCCCGCATTACATCAAACACAAATTGACTGACTTTACCGAGTACAAATACTGATTTCCAGTGCCAGTAATAAGTGTGCTCATTACACACAGTGTTGTCTTAATCTCATACAAATCAATAAACTTTGAACATGTTGTACTTCCCCTTGGTACCCAGGTACTCGGATCAATTTTACATTTGTTTTTTCCTCAACACAAATCCAACGGACAGGCCAGCCACCAAAAGGCTGATAGAGAAATACCAAACCAACCACCCGTCAAAAAGTAAGAATATTACCTGTGAGGAGTGGAATTTATCTACATGTAGCCAGCCAGGCACCTGACTATTACAGTGGCATGGGCTTTGACAGAAACGATTCCAGGTCATCAGCGACCAGTGTCCATTAACACGTATTGTAGCATGTTTATTTACAGCAAAGCTAGCATGCTGTGGAAGTAGGTGCAAGGCAACTCCCGTTTATCCACCCCTGTTTTGGCAGGCAGTTTTACTCACACCACCCCTCCCCCTTCTCACCATCCTCTTTACCCGAGTGCCCGAGAGCACTTATGGTTTACTGAGCAGGCTCTGACCTACATGTATGGCTGACGATGCATGCGGCAGCGTTGGGGCAGAGCTGTTGTCACTTCAATCAGTACCTGCATGCTCAAAAAACAGGCACCTCAGAATACATTGAAACTTCTGGCAGCTCACCCAAAATGTGACTGGGACAATCTGCGGATGAAATAACAGTTGAAACAGACGAAGCCTCCCTTTTCTAGAGGAGCATGTGTCAAATCTAAACAACGCCAACTCATCTCACCTGAATACTGGAAAACTATTGTACTGTTAAAACTCTACTTCTTCTAGTCTATCTCTATTCAGGTTATTGGGATTATTTTACTTAAGTTACAAACTTTAGTTCTGATTTACAAACTGGTGTTATTTTTCTCCACCAATTAGATGTTTCACTTTAAACTTACACAACTGTGGTAAACTCCATATATTTCCTTGCCTCACAAAAGCAAAGATGCAGATTTGGGTATATTAACGAAAGTCGCAAGTGACGTTTCAAATCAAAACAAGGTTACAAATAAAGCGACTCTGGTTGTATTTATTAACTAATTTCTGTGAAGTCTTTTAGTCCTTTTGCCTCCGTGTTAGTGTCCTTTTTAAATATTATCCGCAAGTAACGAATACAAACAGTACCACACAATGAAATGTACCTACATGTACGTTATTTGGAAAAAATGGGGATTCTGAAATATTTTGTCATGATCACTAGCCTCAATTCTTGGATATCAAATTGTTGTAAATTAACTCTGATCAGGAAAGCGAATGCAACATATTGTACATCTGGGTGGAAAAAAAGTAGACTTTAACCTCTCAACACTCTGAACTGGGCAGAAGAATCAAAATGGGCCATAAAAATGGTGACAAAACAATGCAAAAAGAACAAGATCATTAAAAAAACTGAAACTGTTCCGTTTGCAGGGTAAACCAAAGAGTACCGGTACATATTGGTGTCTGCATTTTGTTCTCAAAGTACACTCTCCAAGATGAACATGGGCTTTAGAAGACCAACAAAATTGGCTTAACTTGTGCAAGTTTCAGAATGTACAACAGTAATGGGAAACTGGTTATTGTGGTCAAAGAATCAGGCATCAAATTTCAAATTACCATTAAGGATAGCAACACTACAGTCACTTTTTAGAGAGACAGCTTGAACCTGTTTGCTGACAAATGAAAACTCATTTGCAGAAGCAAAAAAGAAAAAAAACCAACTGTATTTGTAAACATTTGATGGAAACAGAGCTGCAAGTCTCTAGCTGTGAAATTTTTCCCCAAGCAAAAAACATAGCAACCAGACATACCAATACAGCAAATCAAAACTTTGGCAGACTCCTGGATACGGTTAACTAATGGTTTCCTCTGCAACATGAAACTAGGCTCACAGAAATAAAATGCCCTAAACCCGTTTCACGAGGCAATTAATTCTGTGCTTTGTGAATAGCGTGGTGAAAGTCTGCAAAACTCTGCTCGTCAGGTCTCCCTTCAGAAAAAATCGTACATTTTTCTACAACTACCATAGAGTATAGGTACGATACCGCGTGCTTTCCCGTTTAACCACTCAGTTGAACTTGTATGACTTGCTGAGAAACAGAAAAAGGGAGGGAACAAATCCCCACAATCATCTACGGTGTGTTCTTAAGATCTGAAGTTGGTGGCTGCGAACACGATGACAGACTAGGGAACAACAGCAGTCGCGGGGCTGGCGTTCTGGATCGGCTGGATGGGTTGGGCTGTCGGTGCTGATATTATGGGCGATCCAGTGGGCATCGCTGTCATTGTTCGCGAAGATGTGTTGGTGGCTGATGAATAAAGTAAAGGGGAGTTACAATCTGCTCCCCTTGCACCAGTGTCCCCTTGATGTTGATATGAGTAAGCGTCTCTGTCACTGTCCACCCAGACCGAGAATAGGCTACAAACCTGCAGACTCACTGGCGTACATGATACATGTTTTGCTCTACCACTGAGGGCAGACACTTAAAACAAACTAAACATGTTGCCTGTCCTCGATGGCCAGTCTTTTGTTCCATCAAGTCCCCCTTCCCCCCTTGTGCATGCATACTCGGTCATACTCGGGGATCAATAGGAAATGCAAGGCCTTGTCCTCTGTGATGTGGTAAAACACAACAGTGTGTGTACATTTCGTGTGTGGGAATACACACCCCTCACAGATAGATTGCGTATTTCACATCTCAAAAGACCATATTCGCAGGGGACCCAATATCAGTCAGGTTTCCCAACAAAGCGTATTTATCTGAAAATGTTAATTTTAAAGAACCAGACTATTCCACAATTTCATTCCAACCCCCAAACTCACCTGGTGCCATCCCATTAAGAGTTTCAGATGTATATAATACATTAAGAAATACAACTGAAATTGGGTCCCCTGCAAACACGGTCAATTCAGGTGCTACTAGAGTCTCTGCACGACATATGGTAGGCAGGTGATTTCACTTGTATATCTACCACTCTATATTAAAGAGCACTGGTGAAAAGAAATCTCTTTCATTAATTCTGAGAAGGAAATGTAGACAAAGCAGAGCACTGTGGGTACTTTACTGCCCTGACCAATGCACGTGCATTCCATATGAATGTATAACACATTTGAAGACTGGTCACCAGGTAAACGGATTTCATGGCATGAAAGTTTTGAAAGATTACAGGTCACTGCTCACCAAGCCCTTGGCTAGAGGGGGGTTGATGTGAGGAAGGACTCACCATATGTACTAGTTGGAGCAGCTGTTGAGATGATGGACGTGGACACTGGTACATTCATCATGGCTGGTAAAGATCTGTTCTGTTCCTTCACAACAGGATCTGATGAACAAGATCAAATTAATACAAAATTATGCACTTGTATCTTCTTCCGGAAAAGTTTTTCGTTTACTTTCTTAATGCCCACAATTTCAGGGGTCAAAATTCTGTCACTAGCATCAGCTCAATTTTTGCAACATTTTCAACTCTCAGTCACAAGGCTTCAATGTGAAACACATACAAAGCCTGTAGATGGCACTGTCAAGCATACAGATTGTGACCAAGAACCCATCACTGTTTTGTGTTCAACACAAAGGGTCTGTAGATTTCTACACCACGGATGCCAACACGATCAAAAAGCAGACGATCCAATTGTGTCTTTGATAAGAGTCGCTCAGTTCAACATCCCTATAAATACTGGAATTAGGGGGAAAAAGTTACAGTTCCTATCGGTTTCCATTGTTCAAGATTTGCACATTTTGTTCCTTAGATGTTGTCTAATCTCTAAAACTTAAAACCTCAACACTGGCCCGACGCACCCTCCAAAACACTTCAGAGTCTACATGTACCAGTACATGTAAACTGATGCCATGCAACGGAAGGGGAGAACAAAAAAAATCCCAAAATTGACTGCAGAATTCACATCAGCTCTTGACTTTGGACTTGCCCAAGAACTTACAGAAGTAGGGGTGATCCATGGCTTCCCGGGCAGTCAGACGGTCCTGGTGGTCGTATCGTAGCAGCTTGTCTAGGAAGTCCAGTGCCTCCTGACTCACAAGATGCTGGTTCTCGCTGTGCACAAACCGTTCCCATCGCTTCCGTGAATGCCTGTCGATAAACACATGGGGACAAACCAAATGTTCATGATGTCTAAACCCCAACCACTGTAACAACTCCATTATCAAAGAGGTAAAAGGTACGTTTACTCCACAGCCTAGTATTTGAACAGGATGCACATATGCATGTACATGTATATGTAATTAATAAACGTACATGTAGGTTTAATAGCCTAACACACCAACCAGTGCCAAAAGATACAAACTACTAACTGGAATGTGCAAACATACATATGAACATCATTATGAAACAGCTGATTTGAAGTGGAAAATATAAACATGTACATGTATATAGGGCACTTTCACGATTTTTGTGGCCCTCAAAATTCCTGACAGGTTCTCAGATTTCTCATATTAAATACGTACATGGCTTCATGCCTGCATGGCAAGTGAAGTTCATTTATATTTGGGTATGGGATGCAACAACAAAAGAGTCCCTCAAAATTACACTCCTCTGAGAAAACAGATTCTAAAAAACCACAGTACGAATGCTGCTATCAACAATGGTTAAATTACCGCTAGTTTCCCAGGCTTGGGAATTGGGGTTTCAACATTTATTAATTAAAACAGAGACATTCAAACCACGTTGCTGATTTATGATACTGTGGTAAAAGGTGACATTACATCAGGAAAAAAATACACATCGCAGTGGCTAAGCCAATGGTTCACGCTGAAATGAGTAAAGGTTGACCAACCTTCCAAGGATATCATTGAATCTTGGGTCCAGCTCAATTTGATATTTGTCCAAGTACTCGTAGAGTTCATCTGTGCCCAGCACCTTGGCAATTCGCACCAGCTGGTCGTAGTTGTCATGGCCATGGAAGAAAGGCTCCTTGCGGAATATCATGCTGGCCAGCATGCAGCCAAGGCTCCACATGTCTAACGAGTAGTCATAGAGCTGTTGAGACAAACGGGTCGAGTAATCACACAGTGCCAAGTTGAAATCATTGCCAAATAAAAGCCAGTTTATGCTCCATGTACAGGTGAATGTGACGGTAAAGCAAATTTGACATCACGAAAGATTTGCAGCACAATTTCGCTCACGTTGAAATGCGTTCAACTTTTGTGAATTCCAGCATGAATATGAGATGTGACGTCACAAATTTGTGTTTATGTTCACTTTTGTGTCAAGTATGAACTGGCCTTAATGCTGTCATCTTCTGTGGTCTTGTTGACAAACTGTACAACTCAATGCACTTTCATGAAGCAAACATATGAACATTTGAAGATGCAATTATGTTATCTGAACATTCAAGATCACAGTGAAGTCCGCTTGGTCTGCACTGTTGTATCATTCCTGCCTCTGACAGATGTTTTTATGCTAACGTGCCCGTGAGCTGTATCATTGCATCTACCTACCATTGGAAAGCTTAACAGGTTAAGTTGGACATGACGATGATGGGGGGAAACTTCAAGTAAAGTCAGATAAGGGGTGCGGAATTAAATGCCTCATCATGTGAAACACTGGGATCCTTTCACAGGGAACACTACCTGAATGATCAGGCAAGCACACCTGTTCCCAAAGCCTCGAATCAATCACACCATGGGGTCTCTGGTGGAGATGTGCCTTATGGGTAATTCCAGCAGTTAGGGGTCCATTTTTTTGGTGTCCCTGTCACATCTCACATGATTTTGGTAAGTTCAGAACACATTTTCTAATTTCCAAGAGTGATAAATTAATGCAAATTACCTGCCAAACAAATTGTAATAGTTTGAAATCAGTTCCGGTGATATTTCCATGTTAAATAACAAATGTCAGATGTGACAGCGACACAAAAATGTCACACTTTTGGACCCCTAATTTTTGGAGATACCCTTGCTGCCTTTGGCACAAACTCAAGTTGCCACTATACACTGTGGGTATGCACCGAGACATACAATGTGTTCCCTGCTTTGAGGCATTTCTTTTTCTCTTAAATCAAACTCAGACTTTTTTTGACTTGATTTTTCTGCAGATATGCCCATGGCAACCTTTTTTTCTAATGTGAGATGTACATCTATCGCTAACACCTAAAGGATGCTGATTTACAGTGACAGCACCTTTTACTGTTGAATATGATCCCCTAACATCTCACCTGGTAATCCACAAGCAATTCTGGCCCCTTGAAATATCTAGATGCCACTCTGACATTGTACTCCTGTCCAGGATGGTAGAACTCGGCTAAACCCCAATCAATTAGGCGAAGCTGTTGCAAAAAGAGAACAGTTTCAGTGGATATTCAGACTTGTAAATTTTTAATCCTTCAACCTGACTAGAGTGCTGAGGGCAGCCCCATCCATTCCCTTTTCAGCCTGCATTTCATGTTTGTCTCCTTGAAATTTGGACTGACCACTGCTGTGGTGTTAATGCAGGCAAATCATTTCTTTCAGTTGCTTCTACATGTGTTGCAGTCAGAGAGCTTTCAGAAACCTTGCTGAAATGCTTTTCAAGTTCACTTTGAACCTGCGTTCCCACGATAGGACAAAACTAAACATTTCATGAGAAAATTGAATCTAAAATAAAGGTATCATTCAAAACAAACTTAAACAAATGAGGTTTCCTCAAGTGTTGAAAAGAAAACCCACATAAAGAAAAATGAACCTCTTGTCAAACAAATGAGAAGCAATATAAAACACCTGACAAAGTAGGAATGAAACTCTCTGATTTCAAAAAAGAAGTCTTACCTTTCTGTTTTCATGGTCAATCATGACATTGTGGGGTTTGACATCTCGATGCATGATCCCCATACTGTGACTGTAATCGAGAGCCTGCAAAATAACCAGGAAATACCTCAATGATACTCAAGCACTGCACAAAAAAAATCACTGAAGTTAAAAGCGAAATACCAGTTACATGTAAATACATCAAGACCAAAAAATGCCCTGCACTCTTCATAGCTGCAGGTTTCATAACCATCGCAGGGCAATTTTACTGCTGCTATGCAGCAAGTCCGTTACTCACAACCAGAAGCAGTGAAGAAAATGTTACTTTTAAGATGAAAACCTGGTTGTACATATATGTAAATGTTGCTTTACTGTACAAAGGGAATTGACAGTGTTCACAGTTAATTGTGAAATCTGATAATGTTGCCAATTGGTAAATTACATCATAGGGAACCGTTTGTTAGAAAAATTATTACTGATTATAAAAATTATTACTGATTATAAAAATTGTTACTGATTATAAAAATTATTACTGATTATAAAAACTATTACTGATTATAAAAACTATTACTGATTATAAAAATTATTACTGATTATAAAAATTATTACTGATTATAAAAATTATTACTGATTATAAAAACTATTACTGATTATAAAAACTATTACTGATTATTAAAATTATTACTGATTATAAAATTATTACTGATTATAAAAATTATTGCTGATTTTCTTACCTTCAGTAGTTCAAAAAGGTAGTATCTGATTTCATAATCTGTTAAAGTTTGGTACAGTTGCTGAGAACAGAGAAAAAAGCAAACTACAGCGTGAGCACCTTATCATAGAAGAGTTAACAGTTTATGTTTCTCACAGTCAATACATTTCTACAACTGAGTATCCCCCTTTAATTCCTTTAAAAAAAAGAAATTATGCTTTTAAAAGTTTCAGGGAAGATTCTTCTTGAATTTATGTCAGTTTCAATCAACTCTAGTAATTTGACTATTTGATAATAATCCTTTGATTCTAATTAGCAATTCAATATACACGTCGGTTGTCCATTGGTACTAACAACTTTTAACATTTGTGCAGAATTCTGTTTAAAGTCACATGGTAACATACATGTACCTGTGCTAAAGCAATATGTCTAGTAATACAACTCAGTAATACATGCAACTTAATTAATATTGAAAACTTGATAAAACTCAGCCCTTTAGATCTTACAATGTACCTTGAAGTCTGTGTTGTTGACATACTCAAATATAAGTGCAGGTGTGCGTGACTGAGGACGAAAATTAGGATAGAGACATTAATACAACATACTGATCATGTGAAAACAATCAATTACATACATTGGAGGAAACACAAGTATATCATGTTTGAATCTCATTCTTTGACCTTTTTATGGTTTTTATAGCTTAGCATTCAGTCGTTAAGTTTTGCAAGCTTTATTTCAGTACACACATTACTGTACATGTACAAAAAACACCTACATACATGTACATATGTGCAGTTATTGACTTCATTCACAGGGCCGGCCATATTGAATTTGAAAGCGAGGTTAACATTTTTAAATGTTGAGAGTACGAATGAAGCAATGAAATGAAATTTCACGACCAATGTCCACCTGTCTCCTCCGATGAATAATTTCAAATTCATGACTGAACACATACATGTAGAGTTGTACCTTACCAGATTCCAAAAATTATTGAAAGGGAGGCTTGGAACGCACGGAAGTATAAAACAGTCTGGTGACATCCTAATCGACAGTTTGCAATATATACAACAGATTTGGGGGATGAGATAAAAAATGGCCTCCATGTGAATAGGGTCTGTAAGATTCCATGAACAGCTACTTAGCGTATGTGCAAAGTCTTCCCCGCAGTTCACATGAATTGTCTGAAGTCTTTTGATTCTACGGCACGCAACTATCTCCTGCCCAACTGACATTCACAAATGCACCAATCAGACTTAACTCACCACAGGATCTTTGACAATTGCCTGTAGGTTGATAATATTAGGCCCTCCTCTGAGATTCTCCAGAATTTTGATCTCTCTCTTGATTTTCTTCTTCTTGACGGGCTACATGGAATTTTAACCACAAAAAGGCTTCTGAAATGTACATGTAAGCAGCACCGTGGAATGCCAACTTCACAGTGCAAGGGGCAGAAGGCATTTCCTTGATGACCGTAAATTATGAACTCGTTTAATCAAAACTGCATCCTAATACTAATGGTAACCTCACTCCTACTGTTATAATTCAATAGTGTCCAACCCTTAAACCAGTTCTGTTGACCAGGTAATACCAACTTGGTTTGACTAAACATGATGATGTGATGTAATGTGCATGTACATGAAGGTGAAATGCCCGGGCAAGATTTGGAGATTGCTCATAAACCCCCCGAAAAATGTACGATTAATTTTCTTGAAACACAATGTGATTTACTGACATCTCAAAGACGGGGGGGGAGAGAAATGGAGAATTTTTTCCTGTACATGTATGGTTTCTTGTTGGGGTCAGTGAAAATGACAACATGGTTTAAAATTACAGACACTCCATTCCAATTTCCTAACGGAACATGCTGCATCAGTCATTCCAAAATTCATGCTGGTTCCTTTTGCTCATTTCTCCAAACATCAGACAAGGAAATCCTACAACTAGTAAAGGAACTGGTTAAGAAAGGGTGTTGACAGGTTTCGTTTGGATGCAGGCTGGGCATTTTAACATTGCTTTGCATGTACATGTTGCTAATTTTTGTCACTAATTTTGACTGAATGTCACAGAACAATTTCACGCTGCACACAAAAACCGCGACCTCACCTTGAGAATCTTGATCACACACTTCTCATTGTTGATGACATTCATCGCCTCGAATACCTCGCTGTACTTGCCACGACCAAGCTTGCGGACTATCTGGTAGTCATCTTGTTGCCTGCACATCAAAGCATTGAATATTCAAGTGCACATGTACGTAGATACTGAACTAACATTGACTCCAACAGTGCAAATACATATGTACATGTGCAGATCTTGTCAATTAGTTTCGTGTTGACTGAGTAGAGATAAAGGTCTTCTAAGACTATCACCAGGTTATTATTGTTCGAAAAAAAAATACCACTTTGAATCACCTTTTATCAACACGGCAAAACTTACCGGTATGAAACAAAAAAAGCAAGACATGAGGCCCCTTTAAGTCCATTTGAAAAATGACTATAGAAAAACACATGTTGAGATGCCGTGTTGAAATTAATGTGAAGAATTCAAAGTATCTTATTCAAGTCAGTCAAACATGGAAAATAAACATGGAACTGTCTCTGCCCATTAAAAATTGAATGTCCTCACCAACAGCCCTTGCCAGGTCAATAAAAATAAAAAGCAAACATACAACATGAAAACTTAAAAAATGGAATACCTGCAGTCTCCGTAATTACGCAGTTTTTACAAGTAACCTTCCTGAATCTGCCAAAAATGTACATGTAAAGGGCTGATTTAGTATGGCATACATGTACATGTACATATGGACATTATTTTTAAACTACATGTACATGTACTGAAGTGATCATGTACAGGTACCGCACATGTAATGTACCATGGTCTGTGATATTGGATGACCAAGGGGGTTGAACACAGCTGCAGCGTAATTCTCCCTTCCCAAATTTTCTGTCCTTTCTTTCTTTTTTGGGGGGGAAGGGAGATACGAGTGCCTCCTTCTCCCCCCTTTCCTATTGTTCTTTAGTGGTCGTTGAATACCTTTATCAGACATTATTATGCAAAATATGACTCCTAGTACTACACGTATGTTGGGGTTAACGGCAATATGCCTCTCCTTTTTGTAAATACTAGATCCACCGCCTACATGTAATTGGCTCTGACATACTAATCACTTACACTGTAACATCAACCAAATCAGGGTGTTGCTAGATTGCAAGGGGCCGGCGAAAGTCCAGGAAATGACATTTATGGAACGAAAATTTAATGAGAATGTACCTGTGAAACTACTGTGTATTGTGTACATGAAACATGGATAAGTTTTGTGTTTCATGTACTGTGTGCATGTACATGAAACACAAAATTTATCCATGTCCCAAACTGTTGAAACTGACATTCATACTTTTCTGTGGTAATATTCTTTACACTTTCCTGGGACACCAGACGGCAGTGTGCATGATATGAATGTGTGGACTACAAATTTTGTCATACCTGATATCTGTGTCTTGAAAACTGTTTTTTCATAGGCCTAGAATGATCATGTGAAAGGGCAATATACATGTACATTGTAACCACATGTCACACTCACTATCAGAAATCACATCAAATACATATAAATGTACCCAGTACATGTACACTCATGCACACACAGGCATGAGCCCTGCAGTATACAAGATAATGCAGTGACTGCTCCATATTCATGTTCAATTACATGTACATGTATTGTCATACCTCTGGCTTGGATACTGTCCATTTATTGGTCCAGAACGATCACATAACAGGGTGCCATATCCACATGTCATACTCACTGAGACATCTCATTCTACCATTGGAGCGTGCACGCACATGTGTACGTGTAGCCGCTCGAAACAAAAAAGCTTCGGGAAGTTTGAGAACGAACCTTTTCGGTCCTTTAGTCAGTTTTGCCTGGTACCCATGATATGATTTGTGCTTAGGCTACCAGGGAATTTGATCAATGATTGCGCTCGTTAAACAGACTCGTTCCCGTCCCCACAGCGTATAAATTAATGTAGGGACTACTATAAACTAGACTATATAAATGTACTCACTGGTACCCGCACTAGTTTCAGATTAGAGTTTATGCAGTTAATGAAAGTGAGGGGACAGTTTGCAAACAATATTGTTTCCGTCTGTTACGTTATTTGTACAGTTTTACAGTAGGTCCATCGTCTTCTGAAATTCAGAGCTTGTTTGTTTGGATAAACTCCTTAAGACAGAGATGTGACAAAACAGCTGTTGACTGCTGTGATGTTGATATGACATTTTGATGTACATGTACATGTATGTACGTACATGTGTACATGTCCATGTGCATGCTTACATTGTACATAAACTGACTCTACATGTATGGTGTCAATACATCAATATTACTGTTACCATTTATACAGGTCATTGAAAATCTGCTTAAATCTACACACATTTGGATAATCTCTGAATGGTTTGGAGTGGTTCCATGTCACAGTGCAATATACATGCACATGTACATGTATATTTTTCAACAGAAGCACCTGATCAAATATACACACTACATGTACATGCACATGTACATGTAGTGGCTGAGGTCAAATTCTACAGATTACTTGTGGCCTGTGTTTACAATTAAAATTGACACAAAGGTCCTGGATTTGACACAATGATTGAACCCTGAACTACAGGTAAACCATTAAAGACAATTCCCGGCAGAATGACAAGGGAGATACATGCACATCACAGGGTTAATTTAACCACTTGACACTAGTTGACGTGTAAACACACAATTTTCCTTATTTGTGCCACGGAGAATGTGCACAATTGTTAAATTAAGATTCTTTTTTCATTTCCACAGTTAACGTATTAAAGCATCGTGCTTGGTTGGGTCAAAGTGTAAAATTTTGCAAGGTTGAAACATTTGCGGGTAAAAAAAAAACCCCACCAGCAGCTTTTCGGGTAAGAAAATCTGATGTTAATTGGTTGAAGCTGAGGGAAACGAGGTGACTTTACAAACAGAACTCTCCAAATTTACTTTCTGTGAACAAGACATATACCTGTACAAAGGGCATGTTCACGTTTTAATACTGGGTTGATGTTTACAGAAGAAACAAGTCCTGCAATATGGTACTCCATTCAAGGCCATGCTGGGAATGTCATAACATAATACATGTATGATGTGAGCAAGCCTTTTAATTTAATTAATGCTGGTATTTGTTGCCTTGAAGAAAGACTTATATATTAACAATGATGACTCTCAATATTTCAAGTTCAGTTAAGATAAAATTTTTTTTAAAACAGGAAACTCTGGTACACGTACGTTTCTTTAGGGAAATACTCACTTGAGACAAACGTGGACAACGCAAAGTTTGGTCAATACAGTACATTTTGACCGCGTTGCATCCAACCCGTGTTTATGATTCCCCTGTGAAAATCTCAAAGACAAGCCATGTTTGCACCGGAGGCTTCAGTGTGAGGCTTGCATCAAGTCTCTCCATGCATGATGCTATTAAAGGTGCCAATACATCCAGCACGCTCTGGCATGGTCACGCTACTGACTGTGCACCATGTGCTTTACATTTGCTGGGCAGTTGTTAGAAGGGATGTTTCTCTGCATTTACAAGATGGACATGTACATGGACACACATGTTTACGTTACATACCTACTGTGGACATTCCTTTGTTTTCGTGCAGTTAAGAAAACTCCGTGAAAATACTCATTTTTCTTCAACCAGGAACAAGATTTTTGGCTTTATTTGTACAAGGTTTCCATGACTATTCCTCTTCCTTTTACCACGGATGACCCCTACCCTAAAATGCCTCTAAACTCCTTTTCCAGAGAGGGGGAAACCTTGTGCGGACATGTGCAAGTCCACACAACGCCATCGTATTTTGCATTATGTGGACTTCTTTTGTGCAGAGGTCCACACTATGTATGCCACGTCTGTACAACGCATCAGCTGTCAACAACATAAGATATAATCAGATTTTACACACTTGTACATGTAGGTACATGTACATGTAGGACTCAGTTTGTGATCAAGTCAGCTGATGTTCAGCTTCCTAAATTTTTACCAATCAAAACTTGTGTATCAAACAATATCTATTTGGAATACAAGTTTAGTTGAATTTTAATTAAAACAAATCCCCCTTTAAATAATGATCGAGTGTCTAATTAAAACATTCAGATTTTTATATTTAATAATAGAATGGAATCAGCGAAGAGAAATACAAACATTCAGAAGCCATCTCCTTTGAATGTACATATACGTAGGTGAAATTGAAAGCACAGAAAAGACAACAATTTATAATCAGTGTCACTGCTATTTTTTCTCCAAAGGCAAGTAGGGAGCCAGTTAATTGATAAGAGATAAGCACAGGCTTACAAATTAGTTAAAAGGCCGTTTCACATTAGACGAAATCACCGAGGTCCTTTGTGAGAAAATCGCATCCATGTCATGAAATCACAAACCTATGATGTGTGAAAGTGACCCTTGCGAAAAATTGCCAAGGTCCTTGGTTTATTTTATCTCCGAGGTTCAGACCTCCTCTAAACTTTCGCACCCTTGTCAAAAAAGCAGAGATCGTGTGTGTCAAATGTGCGCGGTGTTCATAACCACGGACCCTGGTTTTGGCAGGAGTACTCCGCATGCCCATTGCGCACTTGCAATAAAAGATGACTACATTCAGAAGATCATGCTTACATGTATGCTTCTGCCGTGCAGTTTAATGACAAAATAAAAGTCCCTCGAAATCACAATACATGTAAGTAGTACAAACCCCTCCCTTCAATGCTGGACATACGACCAAAGCACACGTCGGGGCATAAATACATGTGTGTACAGTGTACGTGTACATATCAGGCACGCGGGAATCTCAGTGGTAACCTTCATATGAACGTACTGCGGACAGTTATTGTGTGCAGTACCAGTGAAACAGCGAATGAGATTGCACTACACCAAACACCCGCACATAGAAAACTGCAAAATCAGACTGAAATAGCGTCACCTATTGACTCTCATGAAGAGGAAATTCAAGGTTATGGTCAGAAGATCACTTTTTGTTTCAATTTCATGGGGGTTAGCAGCAAAACTACAGGTAAGTGCTCATTTCCGAATGTAGCCGCCCGCCTCTATCCCAAAATGGCTTTTTATGAAAGAAATACCCCGAACTGGAAACCAAATTCGGGATTCATCAAAACATTTCTGTGATGCCTCCTGATCATGGCCTGTCTTATCTCATTTCTGAGCTCGCGCGCAGAAATACAATGATTTGGTGGAATGCACCCATAAGCAATTGTGACCCTTGACCACATCTTACGTAAAATCCCCAAACGGGGGACGTTAGTGTTTTGGAATACCGTGTTGTGTGTGAAAGCTCGATTCGTGATCGCATATGACCCAGGTGACAGACTACTGGCACCTGTAACCAAGGACCCTAGTTTTTCGGCTTGTGTGTGAAACTGGCTCAAGGGAATAGTTATCCATTTGCCAGGGTCTCTGAAATCGGACAAAGGGAACTGGGCCTTGTAACAAAAGACCGTACTTGTAACAAAAGACCAGGCTGCTGGGCATAAAACAATACCAACATTTTTTCACTCTCAATAGTGGGGATAATCCAGCCTTGTTTTGAAACAGTATACCATGGTTTTGGGGATTTAGCATGAGCAGATTACCACCGGGGACAAAGGCACTCCACCACCGCAGCGATGAGCCACACAGCACCGCTGCACGCTAATCTGGCCCCTATTGAAAGAAGGGCACCAGCGCAGTGTGCCAGTTTCGTGAACAAAAGAAAATTATGCAAAAACGCCGCAAAATCTGGGCTCTTTTTACAAGGCGGCAGGCCTGGCTGAAATACTCCAGCATCAATAGATGCTGTCTGTCAGATTAGAGTAGAAACCAGACAGTCCTTCGTGTGGGTGTAAGTGTCCAGTAAATGAAGATATGAATTTCTAAAGAGTTTGAAAACAGAAAAAAAATGATCATTATCCCAACCCAGCATTATCAACATTGACAACTGCCACCGGCGTGAAGTGGTTATGTGCATGTTACTGTACATGTACACACAGTACATGTATATCATTGTAAAAAGGATACTAATTCAAAATCATTTTTCTGCACACCAGTCCTCCCTGAATCTTCAGCACTTTTTTTTAAAAAAATTATTACTACTGCACGGAACACCTACAGTAGAAGATTCATTTGTTAAGGCTGAGGCAATGTGAATGACTGAATATGTAACCTTCCATTTTATCAAATTTAAATTTTTATATTCAGTTGTACACCTGCTGAACTCCTGCTGCAAAACAGAAACAAAATACACTTTTAGACAAACGCACAGAAAAAGAAGACTTTAAGGAAAAGTAATACTTGACCTTATTAATTACCTTATTAATACGCATTCAGCTCCTTTAACTTAGGTACACTTGTAACATCTTGAAATACATGTACATATTTTTCTTCAAAATGCAATTTTCAATTGAGTTTTCTTCCTTTCTTATTCAGTTGATTTTATCTTGGGAAATTTCTTTTCGAAATTTAATATTCCAAGAATCAAGGACCGATAAAATATCAGACTATTAAAACAAAATCAGTACAGCCCTATCCATTATCAAGCTTTTTATGCCATACATGTTAACTGCACATTTAAATGAAAAGAAATGGCTTATCTATAAAATGCAATCAGAATCTGGCATTCTGTTGGTAAGTGCATCAATTTTACACCAGCTGCACCCACCTGGTGTGGATACATTCAGAGTGTCATTAAGAATGCACATGGAGAAAAAAAAGGCGTTTCTGGAAAGCAGCAGAAATTCTTCCTGGTTTGATGAAGTGATAATGGCAGCTTCATGACATTTGTTTCAATCAGAAGTGTCATGGGTCAGGGATCAAGATTACTCTGACCAAAGTACCCCTTTGACCTTTCATCTTTCAACCTTTTCTTCTGTGAAATTCTTTTGTATCCTTTTCCTTAACTGGGATAATCCTATTATAATTACAAGTAAAATGTTCTCCCTGAGTGGCCCTGCGAAATGGCAGTTTTTGAGATGGGAGAAAAAACACCAACAAGTATTCCGGGAGGGGGGAGCCCTCAGGCAGGGACTGAAAACCCCATCAATCAGTCAATAGTATGTCCTTGGAGTTATTCACTGAAGTTGAAGGCGATGAAAGTAACTATGCTTTACAAAAAAAGTTGACTAAAAATCTCCATGCAAAGCCATGCTTGTAAGTTGTACATGTATCAATGTTAACAAAATCCAACTACATGTATTCCCCCCCCCCAACAAAATAAATTAGTTTTGAATTTCTACACTCCAAGCACTGACCAAGGACTAATGACTTAGCAAGAAACTTGTGGAAGTACACTGTACAATGGCCTTCCACTTCAGTGTTTGAATTTCACTGATTGGGCCTTCAATAGGAAAAGTGGAGATATCCAAATTTCAGAGGTTTCCAGTTAAACCATACATGTGCATGTAGGTTAGCCTGGGTCTAATGTTTAGTGCCTAGATTGTCTTCTCAACATGCCTGAAAGTTTCACAAAATTTCACATACAGACACCGACACCCTGTGCACATACCCTATGAGACTGGTCTGAAAATTTTAAGTGTTTTCTAAGTAAGCCACATGGTATTTTTCCTCCTAAATTGAAATTTTCTGAATGTTTTGCTTTCTGACGGCTAACTGGTCACTGCAGGGAACAATTACTGGTGTCTGTATACCGGCATATGCTAAAGAAAATACGTAATAATGCAGACTGCAGTGGCTATTGTTACATGAGTTTAGACAAGTTTCTGTTTAATTTTTCACCAATCACATAACTCTGTGTCGTTTGGCACCAAAAGTAACGAAGTGGTCAAGGGGTTGTGGAGGTATACTCATTTGTATTTTTTGAACAAGCCCTTTATTGGTTCAATTTCTTAACCCTAATGGCCGAGCACATATTTGTTTAATCCCAAAAGCAACCAAATGCTACATGTGTGATCCAGTGAGAAGTTATCTTCAATTTATTTTGTTTACAAAAATGTTGACACTGTAAACAACCTGGTAAACAAATTCAAAGCAACACATTTCTCGATTGGCAGGTTCTGCAGAGATTCGTTTTTCATTTCTTGTGGCCAAGTGTGGTTGTCTCCCTTAGAAAAGTGATCTCTACATAAAGTCATTGTAATTTGATCTGACAACTAAAGCAAACTGAAGTTAACAATGGAGCAGAATATCTAGCGATAGTTAAATTCTTCAAGGCATGATTGTGTGTAATACTGGTACATGTGTCTCTCTGCTAAATGGAAACTTTGTGCAAAATACAAAGTTTCTGAAAGTAAGAAAGTGCCAGTTTAACAGAATGAACCAGTTTTACACTGAGCAGGGCTCGCCAAAATTTTCAAAAATGTAGTTGCCCTTCGGGCAGGGGAGTCTAAAATCTGGTTGCCGGAACTTCATTTTCAGTTGCCCAACAAGGAATTTTTGGCCACACGTGGTCTCCAAGCTTTCGGTAATTACAGTCATGTTCCTAGTTCCCGATCGCTTGAAATGAATAGGCCTAGGCTTACCCACCTTTTCGCTATTGCTCTGCAGCATTAAATGCTGAGACCACTTCTTTTTTGAAAAGTAAAAAAAAAGTCTTGAAGAAAAAAGATTACTCCAAGAAAATTTTAAGAAAAGGAATTCTGGCTAAATTTTCAATTCACGCTTCTGAGTTTGTTGACGGTTTGTCAAAAATCATGGGAGCCCAAAAAAATGAACACTGGAAGTAATCACAGGTCAGTAGGTTTCTCACTACGCAAGATTCCATGAACGTTTTTCCTAGTTTCAGATTGCGCATGCAAGTACATGTACATGTACGCACGTCATGTACTCAACTATACATGTATGTGCGAATCCCCCAACCACACATTGTGTTTGAATGTACAATTTTTTGGTTAGAATTCAGAGGAACAAAGTCAGAAGAGTCGCCAAACACAACAAACTGAAAAACACAACACTCAGTGATATTCTGATAACCATGAACTTATGACCCCATAGACAAAATCACTAACGGTAGTTCGTATCCCCTCGTGTACGATGGCACATGTGAGGCTACCGTGCGTGACTGCCATGTTGACCGGCCACCGTGCACTGAGGCCCGGCGATGGCCATTCAGAAAGTCATGGTGCACTTCATCATTTGGCGGTCAAATGCACTCACACTCACAACCTAAACCTCAATCTTTTAAGGTGTTTCTGACCCAAATTTTTCAAAATGATTGTATCAGTATTTTAAGGGCTTTCTGGTATGGAAAGCCCCTAAAATGCCACTTGAAATAATGCCCGTTTTTAGCAGATCAAAACTCCCAGAAAACTTCATGTTTTTTTTGTTTGATGAGGAGTTCAGGCAGCTCAAATGCTATCAAGAAAAGATGAAAATAGGGTAGTCCCTGGGGCTAGCAATCAATTTTACTGCACCATGTCTATGGGAAGTCAGACGACCACGTGTTTGTATACAAAAACGATCCATGAGCACAACGTGCATGCAGTAGCCCATTTTGGTCCCTAATGTAATGATTGTGCAAAGCCAAAAGTCATACTAGTATATTAACTAGACCAATGGCCACTTGGTTGAATCAAACAGAAGAGACACAAGAGCAGAAACAATATAAATCGAAATAAATTGTTCACTTACCCCCACTCGACAACATGGGATTCGTAGTCCCAATAGTCCCTTGGTCTGTGTGTATTGACATCGGCATACACACGTGCACGGCTCATAGCCATTTTGTCGCTGTTCACGTTGCGGTTCGCAATCTTGACTGCAAAATTCGGCCCAAACCTCCGCCGAAGAAGCCCTTGGCTTCTCAGCGAAGAGTTGGAAACAACCCTAGAAAAATTGGGAACAATCTTAAACGCCAACAAAGTGGCGTTTCAGGGGCCTTTTTACCGGCCGAACTCACGACGAACTTCCTACTTTTGTCCACAGATGTCAGTCCATAATGAATGTACCTCGTGCACACACAATCAATGCAACAGTGACGTTCAGAAAAGACGACGACCAACACCCAACGAACCGGTTCACGTTTGCCTCTTTCTCGCCACTTTGGTGACCCCCTTTCGCTGCCAAACTTCAAAGGTAACTTCAATAAAATCTGAAATTTGAAATATGTGAATTCACAATGCGCCAATTTTCCTCCACCGACAGAACAGGGCTTTCGAGTATACCTTCCCACTGGAGCCAGAATTCACAAAATGGCGAAAATTACTTTACATCTCATAATCAGCGCAGCTAGCTCGGACAGATAATGCATTCTCGCATTTTTGCACGAGAGAAAGGGACCTCGAGATTTGGACTAGAAAAGGGGCGCCCTCGCCCGTTTGGTTCTTAATGTAACCCCAGAAAAGCCGGGGCGGAATCCGCTCCCGTCCCCCGGCATTAATCTCCGATATCGCTGAAGTGGATGTTTTCAGGAGCTGAATCTTAAAGAATGTTTATGATAACTCTTTGCAGTCAATTTGACACCTATTTTGTGAAAATCGATCCTATCATTCTTGTGCAGTGCTCATTTTGTCCGAGGCAGTCAGTGCACACTTTCCACTGCGGTACCAGTGCTCAATGCACGCTGGCTAACACGCGTCTAGCCTCAAACGTCTATGACCGTAACAAAAAAAACCAAACAAAACACAAAACAAAAACAATAACAAAAAAAACCACTTATGTCTGATTGAGTTAAAACTTCACATTTGTCATGATAATGAGTGTCTTTACACGCACACCAAATCTCAAAAGAAATTGAGCGTCGTAATTTTTTTTGGGGGGGTGCGGTTTTCACCCCAGATGTGAGATAGGCCAAACAACCCGGTTCTTTGAGAAATAATAAGTTTTGCCTCTGACATTTATTTCCTTTTGCATGCCAATGCACCATTGATTCACGGCATGCGATGTTTCTCTGATGAATGATTAGTGTTTTCTCTGAGAAAAATATCAAAGTGAACCATCAACTCAATCAGACATAAGTGGTTTTTTTTGTTATTGTTTTTGTTTTGTGTTTTGTTTGGTTTTTTTTGTTACGGTCATAGACGTTTGAGCGGTATCGAGCTCAAACAGGCGGTTTTGGCTGTTTTCTTCTAAGGCTCAAAACTTTATTGAGAAAATTGAATGTTTTCAAACAAATGATACCTTGAACAATAGAATCTCTTTTGAAAATTTTGAGGTTCTTTCTTGAATTACAGAAAATAATCAACCCGGTTTGGAAACTGTTAAATCACTGTTAACATTTTAGCATTTAACACCCCCCCCATCCTGGCTCAGTTTCACAAAGTTGCGTAAGATATATACACTTATGAAGTTACTGCCAGTTGTTAAGATCTTCGGGTTGGTAAGTTTAGTCTGTGGCAACTACAGGTTTTCCCGGCCAGTTCCACAAATGTAAAGTTCAGCTTCATCATTACGCTTTCAAACAATTTCAATTTCTATTAAAAACAAATTAAAAGCGGAATCACTATTTTACTAAAAATGAAAACGTTTTGTTTTATGTCTCTTATTCTTTTTCCATAAACCACTTTTCTTTCCTTTGACACGTGAATTTTAAGTTGTCAAATGAATCGGGAAAACCATACTGAAGAAACCAATTTGAATGCAAAATACAAGAAGATTAGAAATTAAATTGATCAAAAGGATTATAGAATACTACGTCGAACGACCTTTATGTCTTTTAATTGAATTATTTTTTAACTACCCTGAAAACTTTAAAAGTGTACAAATGACCACGTTTGGGCCTTGACCGAGTACCGTGAAACCCTTCCCTGTTTCAGTTGTGGGCTATTAGGGTGACGATGTCATGAGGCATACCAATCCCCATGGTAAAAAAGGAGACGTATATGCCACTTTCACGTTTTTCATTCTCAGATTGAGGTGGCGGGGGGGGCATTACACACAATGATCACGACTCCTATGTCAAGAAAAATGTCAAGCCTAGTGGTCTTAGTTAAGCCAGTACACTCTATAAATGGGAAGATGACTTATTTTACCCAATGTGGAAAACCATGAAAATATAACAGGCCCTCTCAAACACCCCTCCTTTCCCTGCACTGACAAGACTAGGGGCATAGCAACGGGGGCGGGGGGGACCCGCCCCCCTAAAAAAATTCCCAGTGCCCCCCTCCTAAAAAGGATGAATGGATATTGAACAGGGCTAACAAAAGCTTGCTCCCTAAAAAACCACACCACTGAAAGCTGGTGCCCCCCATGCTGGTGCCCCCCTGTGCCCCCCCCCCCTCTGAAATCCTAGCTACGCCTATGAGCTAAACACCCGCGATTTTCTTGTCACTTCTACCCAAATGTTGTTTGCCCCGCACGCTTCGAAAATCCAACATTGCCGAAAATGTCCTCCCAATTTTCAGCCGATTTTCTTTGTTACGAAACTGCATAGTTTAGGAAAAAATTAATGTGCCCAGGTTGATGTCTGCACAACACAACTGACATCATTCGTTGTCAAGTGCCAAGCTTACCGTTACTAAGGTGAACGCCCTCTATGTCGAAGTCGTGAAAGTCACTTCATAAACGTCGTCCTCTAGCTCTGTGCTAGCATCTGATCGAGTTGCAACGTTAACTGTAGGACAAAATTGGAAAATTAAACTACTAAAAAAAAATTAAACCATGGCAGACTCTGAAAGTGTAACCACGTCATCACAGGACGCTCAAGATGACCCTCTTCATGACCACTCAGACGATGAATTGCAACAGATGCTTGAGGAGTTAAAGTAAGGTTAAGTTCGTATTATTCGAACGCAAGTTGGAATTCAAGCAGGAACAAGCATGACTAGGCCTACACTTGATACGGTTTTGCATTCAGCTGTACAGCTGGAGATTGTATATTTAGGGACGCTGTTCTTATAGTAGAAGGTAGACCTACATTTTAACGTTTGGATTTATCATGGTAGCCTAGATGAGTACGACATCATGCTCAACATGGCATGGCCATGGGGAGTCAGGTTGGCGTAACGTTCTTTCCTTGCCTTCCACCTCTGTGGTCTGGGCTTGAATCCTGGCTCAGTCTACATGTGGCTTGGGTTTTCAGTCCCTACCTAATTCCATGGGTTTTCTGCTTGGGTTTCCCTCCTTCCTCTAAAACTGTAACTGCTTCGCACTGTCTCCTCTCTACCATGTCTACAGGTTTCTTCAGGCTTGCAAGCTACAGTGCGTAGGGCACTTTTGAGGAATCATGAGTGTCATTACCTGCAATGAAAATAATTACAATCATAATAACTGCAAGGTGGATCTAGCCAAGGTTGGACGATGTCTTCACGTGTTCTTAGTCCTCCATGTTTATGACTAATGTCCAGGATATAAAGGCATCCCACGATAGTTTCAGATTTTACAACAATTTTTTTCCCATTTTTACCTGATGGAGGTAGCTGAAATCTCATTCACATGATCCTCATATCCAGAATTATCCAATTGCTAGGTTATATGTCCTTGGGCGACGTATTTGTAGAAGATACCGGTACATCAATTCACAACTCCGAGTCCACACTTCTGTCGTAGTCATCCTGCATAAACTGCATATGTGAAGATTTAACGCACCCATGCATGCGCGGATGCATAGTAACTGATACTCTCCTATGTATGTGTGGTAGGGCTGTAGGCATGCACAATATATGCTCATCACACCTACAACACGAAAAAGTGACGACCCAAAACCAAGGACTTGCATTACGTCATACATATATGCCAGGCCCACTGTATGTTCATGCAACCTTGTGGCATGATGCCAGGTCCAGTTTCTTGCCACTTACTTTGAAAACCAGTCACACTTGACAATACACGTACATGTAGGTGGTGAAATTAGGGACCTGGCGACTATACAGTCGCAGACGTTAGTTTAAGTACATGTTACTAGGAATCTATAAATCACCTCATTTATTTAGACATGGTCACTGATAGTAACATTTCCAAATGTTGAAAGAGGCCATTGGTAGAGCCCTACTTACTCGGACTAATCACAAAATAATATCAGCCTCAGTCATCACAACATACAACAACATACATGTACATGTAATGTGCGGAGGCCTACCAATGTACATGTACATTAACTACAGTCACTTGTGATAGTTTGATGTACATGTAGAGTACCAGCCATGTGTAGTATCAACCATGCCAGATGCAATGTTTTTGCATAGTAACCATCAATGGAAGTGGTAGCAAGTCTCAGGGAAACAACCTACTGTCCCTGTCCCCTCCCCCCACTGAATCTGCCACTGGACGAAATATGCTTAGACAAACAGGCATTCAGACCTATTTTCATTGACGTTCTGCTTTTGACTGTTTACATGCTGTATACATTTTCATTCACAGGGCGGGCAACAAGGTCTTGCAGAATGAAACCATCATGTTCGAGAAGTACCTGAAGCGGGTGGAGCCCAACCTGACGGCTGCTGCCACCACAGCGGCTGTAGCCCCCACCCCCAGCCAGTCCACACACGACGCCCGCGTCATGCGCAAGCGTTCCAAGTCCAAGGGCAGTGGCATGGACAAGCACCTGAAGCTGAGCGCCGAGCAAAAGTGCGACATCGCCCAGCGTGAAATCGAGGAGCTGAGAGAGGAGATTGACAAGCTAAAGGAGGATGCAGAGAAAATACTGGACACCTATAAGGTAGTCCTTGATTTTCACAAACATTTTGTACGTGAGGATATGGATTAGGAGACAGAAACACTTCCTAGTTTGATTTTGTAATTCAGAATATGGCTCAATTGCTTGCATGTACTATCGTTATATATATGCATCGTGATTTTTGTCATGCTGTACAATGTTTATATGCTTGCTGTTCCATCAAGAAAGGATCATGAATTTGCTCGTCACGTAAATGATCCATTAACAACAATACTCATTTTAACATGGGAATCTTATTTGATCAGAAGTACTTGTAATGATTTATATCACAGGCTGGTTTACCATAGATGTCAAGGTTTATGTGGTTTTCTTGGGAAATGTTTGAAAAAAAGGCGTGTTAACCTCAAAGTTATTGTCAAAGTGCAGACAATTAAACATTGTGCTGAAAGAAACAAGTTTGAAACTAGGATATCAAAATCAAATTGTAGACTTGGAGAAATATTGTTAAGTCGCGTAATGAAATACATATTTCTGCCAGGCAGCAACCTTCAACTCATTGTTTTATGTTTGCAAAGTTCAATTGTGTGTCTGTTTTCTTATCTGAAGGCTGTCATGGAAGAAGCAGATGTGCGTCTGTCTGAAGTGAAGAAGTCATCTTACGAGTATGAACGAGACATCCTGAAGGGTTCAGTGAACACCCGCACCGGTAAGGTAGTGGCCGAGAAGGTGGTGCGGTACTTTGAGGACAAACAGCGGTCCCGGGACGCACTGATTGAGAAGCTCAGGCTGAAGAACTCCACACTGAAGGTGCAGAAAAAGAAGCTACACCTGCAGCTCAAACAGGTAAATAGGCTCAAGAAAAAAAACCAGCCCCTACCATAGTATGTTAAAAGCTGACATACCCCGTCATGATTGGGGCTCCGTGTTAGTCGATTCTGATTCAGATTTATTGTTAGTTTCACAGAGTGGTGCAGTTGCCACACAACGTGTTATGGATACAAAATCTTTATGTGCTGTTTGTCACCTCGGTGATTTGTCTCTCACCCCGTGCTCCGCCTCGCAGAAAGAAGAGATGGGAGAAGTCTTACACGAGGTTGACTTCCAGCAGTTGAAGATTGAGAACAGCCAGTACCTGGAGAAGATCGATGAACGCAACCAGGACCTGCTGAGACTCAAGCTGATGTCGGGTAACACTTTGCAAGTCCTGAACTCCTACAAGGTGTGTGTTCTTTGTGTGAATAATAGAGTGCTGGTCCATTCGTACCTTGCAACAGTGTCCCATGAGGCCAACATCATCTTGTGTTGCAGTCCGCTATCATTGCCATTTATTTAGCATGTACACCTTGCTCTGCATGCATGTAATGTCATCCACTGTAAAAAATTGAAAATTTCAGTCCATCTGGACCACAAGTTTTCTTGTCATGGTCATCACAAATTCATGCAATTTGCTAATGTCCAACTAATGGAAAAAGTTCTATGGCCTTTTTACCAAAAAATGACATCAAAATGAATGTCTTTGGAAAGGGTCATTCTCTGCCTCCTCTTTCCTTGTTACGGTTAAGTTCAATTGCAAAGTGCTGATGTAATTGCGTCCGGAAATCCTTATAAACGCTGTGCTCATTCAGTGGTAGACTACAGTAAATTACTTTTTACATTTTTTTTTTCTCTTGACCACTCTGATCACAAAACTAACTTCACAATATTTTGACGTTGTTACACTAAGACTGTGTTTGTTTCACATTTGTATGTCGAATTGTACGTGGTGGAAACAGTGTTCAGTGCAGAATGTTGAAGAAAGCGGTGAAACTCTGTGGATTTCTCCCAACAAACGTTGCCTAATGTTGTTAATAATGCAATCATCTTGGCTCCAAATCCCATCCCAGATTCCAGTACCTCTATGTAGGACCAGATACAATATAGGATATATATATGGGATCAATATAGGAACTATTTTCAATGCACTGGAAGTTCTCCTTTATCGCCTTTAGCTGAACAGGTCACTGAATTCATGCTGATTGACATATCCACTGAACATTTGTGATGCTTAATGCCAATACTGATGTATGTATTTCAACAACACCTTTGCATTTTTGAATAAATTTGATGGAAACACTCTTCCTATACAACCTTAACCCTAACCCTCCTCAATCCTTCTCCTGTTGGAGGATTGAGGAGGGTTAGGGTTAATAATTTCAACTCTTTTATACAGCTTCTCAGTTACTTTGCTATTCATAGACTGCATCTATGGTTGGTTTGAGATTGCCTGTATCAAAATCTATAAAGATGTGACTTACCATTAGTTTTGTTTCTTCTACTGTTGTCTAAAACAAGAGAGTTTTCTCAGCAATAGGCTGATTGCGATTTATAATTTCAGAAAAAACTTCACACCCTTACCCTGGAGTCTGATCGGTTGAAGAATGAGATAACATCCAGGAATGAATTGCTGACTCGAATTGATGTGGAAACAGAAACAGTGGAAGCTGTAAGTTACACAACGTCACATGTTTTTTGTTTTGTTTTTAAAATCCTCAGTTTAAACACAGTGTATTTCATACTGGAGGTGGGAAGTAAGATCGGTATTTCAAAGGCATTTAAAAAGTCACATGTTCAACACTCAGACTCCTCGCAATCAAAAGGACAAGGCTTAAAGCATACCCTCTCGTTTTTCAAGCTTGATTCATACTTGATCATTCCATATATTGATAGAATGATAAAGGGACACAGTTATACAGCAAATTCCACTACATGGCAGATTCTGAATGTGCTATGTACCATATTATCTCTGTTCAACAATCCCATAAACCATCTCAACCTTGTGACAAGTATACAACCATGGATGCAACCATTTCAGGTATCAGGTTAACTAAATACAAAAGAATTCTCTGCCCTCGTAGATGATCATTATACTTCTAGGTAGAGACTGGCAAGTAAGGGTAAATAACCTGCCCAAGGTCACAATTAATTCCACCAACTGGACCATTGAACACCACTCCTGTGATCAGGAGTTACATACCCTAACCACTATCATATATAGGCCATGCCCCATACAACACACTGTACCTTCGTAGAACTCCAGTTGGAGTCTTTGAAACATGCGAGTGAGGAGAAACTCATCATTCCACGAATTTTTGTTCCCATTCTCCTCCCACCAGGAGCGAGCCAAAGCAGAAGAGTTGAATCGGAGGCTGCGGCAGCAGCTTGGAGACTTCCGAGTGCCTGACGTTGTGGAGTACGTCCAGGAGAAGGCCGACCTGTACGAGCTGGCCAAGACAGTCAAGAGCTGGGAGAGGAAAGTGGACATTGCAGAGGTAGGCTGTTGACCCTGAAAAAAGGGAAGCATACTCTACATGACAAAAGCCCTATGAAAAATGCTCAAGTTGAACAGTTAGTGCGAAACAGCTTAAGTGCTATGAGCAGCTGACAAATGTTTACCGTAGCAGCTATGGTGTGGCCTGCATTTGTGTTGTCTCTTTGGTGACCAGAAAGAATCTGTTGGCAATATTTTTGGGAGATGTATGGAAGTGTATTTCAAGGGTTGTAAAAGTCAAAATCAGCTCGAATGAGTTTGTGGATCTGCTGTATTGTTTGTGGTATAATTTTTTGTATTTAACATGTTCTGCTTTTTCAAGCACAAAGTTTGATTTGGCTCACATTTCTGATTCGGCATGAATTCTAAACTGAAGAAATGTTCCACTAGACTCGGTATACATTCATGTACATGTAGATATTTTACTGCCACTCACATGGAAGCTGATCTGGTGAACATTGACAGAGATAAAGAGGAACTGCACTGTTTGTCATTTACACTATTGCATGTGCATTCTAAACAACACTCGGGCTTTTGTCTCCCATGCAGATGGCTCTCAAAACCCACCGCAAGACTTGGAACACCATGAAGATGAACAGCCAACAGAACTGGGGCCTAGAAACCTAAAGAGGCATGGTAGCATGATCAAGACTTGCAATTCCGTCCGACCTTGCTGGGGGCATTTGTGATTTATTTTGATTTTACATTCTCCGAATTTCAAAAGACAATTATTTCTATGCACATGTAAATACCAACCACACCCACCAGGGGATTAACCACTGTACACATCTCGAATGTTTATGTAGATAAAAGAATCCCTTCTACTTGAGTTTGGGCACAATCTAGATGAATCCTCTGTCACAATACTTACTTGAACTTCATTAGTTTATAGTGTGCAGGATTGTGCTAAAATCCGTTCTGAGTGGCCCAAGTGATACTTGCATCAGTCAAAACTGTCTTCCCCAGTCGTTTACGCACACTCGCAGCTTAAACAAGCCAGTCTTTTTTCAAGAAGTATTGAGAAAATTTAAGTTTGAACTTAAAGTTTGACACACTTTTTCTAGACTGGTGCAAGATTGTTGACAAATTTGTATGTTTTTGTATTATACCAAACTGACATTCTGCTAATAACAGATGACTTCATTAGAAGGCATTGAAAAGATTGTATTCAGGATGAAATTAATAGTGGCCCTCTTTGTAAAGAGAACATGGTTACAGAATTAGTGCGGAACCCGAATCTTTCCCTTAATTTAAAGGACACTATCTGCTCCTTGTAGACGAAAATTTCTCACAAACTCAAATTGTATATTTGCAGCATTAGAAATATTTTTGTTTCCTGCATGGAAAAGGAACTTAGTCTCTGTGACGGTTGTTGTATGCTAATTGTAAATAGTGTTTAAAAATATTACTTCCAGTGTGCCCAGTTGATAGGTTTGAGAAGGATTTTTTGACGAAGATTGTCAGTTTATTTGAAAGGAAATGCGGTGCGTCCTTAAAGAGGATGTTCTTCCTGTTTTGTTAGTTTAATACAGGAATTTCTCTGAGATATAGTGAATCTTGGATATGTATAAATGGAGTAAATATGTTGATTTCTGATAAGCTGTCCTTTGATGAAATGATATCCCCAACCCTCATGCCCGTTCTTGAACTTTCCCATCAAGCTTTAAAATGGAAAGGAAAACATTAATGGCCTTGCTTACCTGGTCTTTGTTGTGTGTTTTGTCGGTGTACAGTCGAGTCTGGTGGTGTGAGCAGGAAGCTTACAACTTTTGGAGCAAATTCTGCCACCCGTTTGCGCCATCCTGTACAGATTTTTTCCAGTTTATAAAATTGTCCATTAGTTTAATTTTGGGGTCAGCTCAGTTCGATGTAAGGGTTTCTTCAGAGAGGAGGCCTTGTCCTCTCCGGGGAAGATTCTAATCGCACTGTTTTTTTTTTCATCCAAATGTGGAATTATTAATTCAACATTTAAAATCTGTGGTGAGCTTGAACAATGTGGCTAATTTTAAACACACGTCACGACGCAGATCATGTTCGCATGGCGTATCAAACAAAAGCTCGACAGAATATGCAATGACATATGCGATTTTTTTTGCTATTTTTAAAATCAACCCCAATAATTGGGAGTAAACCTTTCTGGTAGATCTTTATAAATATGGCATTACTGAAGATAGTGGTCGTTTACAATAAAATGAATAACAACTATGAAATTTTACAAAAACTACTCGAGTTCGATTTTTTTATTTATTGTTAATGTTGAGCCTACATTGATTTTGCATGTAGACGACGCTACTGGGCTGGGACACGCAAAATGTGCTGTTGGGATAATGCATTGATCTCAATTACAGAGATCAATGGGCTAATGTCACAGATGATGCGCTCAATAATAATGTCAGTAGTAATGTAAGGCCCGTTTCAAACGTCGTGCTTGTGCTGTGTCGAATACAGTTCAACTTGACTTTTTGGTATTCGGCACGGCATAAGCACGACGTTTGAAATGGGCCGCACGTATGCAGTGCCACGTGACGCAACAATGGTCTCTAAAACTGACGCTTGCCGAACAGGAAACTTATGCGCATGCTGCCGACCCCTGATTGTTCCAAGTTGGCATCACAATTGACGACGCGCGTAAGAAGTATCCACATGGATGGGATAAACACACGAACCTTGTTTGATCTCATCGAGCAAGGTTTACAATTTTACCATTGCATTGGCGGTTTTACTGAGCATTATCATCTTACTGAAAATAATTAAGACTGTTATTGTGGAAGCTTGGAACGCTGTACGTGACCATGAAGACCATGACCCCTTGACACTCATCCTCCGAGTTACCGCCGTGCCCGACTTTTGCCTGGGGACCGCCACTGACCTGATGCTCGTCCCATCTACGTCGTCTGGAGACCAACCCATTTGTCCTTTCCAGTGCCTCCAACATCGAGGCCTATGGTCCTAATGAATCCCTACCCTGCCGATAGGCCTAGGCCTATCTTTCACCTTCCTCGAGTCCTTTGGTGGAAGATGTCAACTGATGACACTTGTTGTAAGGTAGCACCACCATCCGCAGCCGATCTTGAGATGAGTGCGCCAGCAGACCAGATACCGGGATACTTCCACAAGACGAGACCACCACTAACCGCCACTTACGGCCACCTGATGGTAGTTCCCCTTCCGTATGGATTACTCCTGATCGTATAGGTGGACCTCCTGTTGAGCAAAGCCAAGTTTCCGAGGGAATTTCGACCTTTGTTGACGACAACAGTGCAAACGTTTATAGCTCGATAATTGCCTCAGAACTAGTGTACATGTTTCCGAGCTTTTGCCTGAGGAGAACCATGGATGCTGCAAACAAACTTATCCTAACCAATGGAACACCTGCTGAAAGTCATCTTCCTCCATGGAGTATCGCTCCACGTCGTTGTTGCAGCTGCAGGAGGAAAACGTCATCTTTCAAGCTCAGAGTGCCAACGGCAAGACCAGGGATGGCTTCACTTCTAATAAACACCACGAAGCAATCATTTGGTTTACTCCTTGGGACTGAACGGGGAGTCACATTTTCCCTGCGACATTTCGCCACGAGTTGGATCGTTGATGGAGAACAACTGGCATTTCCTATCTTGAGCCACGAGTCCATCTTTACCAGCTTCTTTGGACTCCTCGCTCTACTTGTCCAACTCTTCCAAACCGGTCATCATATCAAATCCCGGAAGATCCCACCATATCATCACTGCCTTCATAAACAGCGGCTCCACCTTGCTGGGTTCCCCATACAGTTGATGAATAGTCCCCGGATTGGGCTGCGGGCCGTGATCTTGCCAAACCACGCAGTACTCCTTAGGGTGCTTCCGATCATCTTCTTGCCGACAGTTGAGGTCTCTGTGCAGGCTTGGATCATTTCCTTTCTTAGAGATACGATCTACCTTAAAACTCCTACCATCAAGTCACCAGACACCACCAGCAGCCAGGTGACCCGGTTGGACAATTCTGTCCCAGCACCACTCAGATCCTGCTCCCTGAGAGGAAGATTGCCGTGGAGTCATCACATCGGTGATTTTCATGTGCTAGCAGGATTTTCGTTCCTGGTCCTCTTTAGGGAATCACATCATGTCACGGCTAACTTGGCTGGGACCGGCTGCTGTCTCATCATCGCCTACTACATCGGTGTCCGGATGTTGTTCCGAACCAATCATTTGAGGACGCAGATAACTTGCAATACCGGTGAGTTGGGCATTTAGTGAATTTCTGCTGATGGAATATCAGTTGACGCCAGCGACGTATTACTTTTTCTAGATTCTGAGTTATTGTGTAAACGCATCCAAAATGGTGACAAGATCAATTATACTTGCATAAACTTGTTTTAATTGCTTTAACATGCGGTACCCGGTCTGTCGATGGATTCTATGGACAGAGGAGGGGACTCACATAGTCTTGCAAGTGAATCGATGACCATTTTTAACCTCTATTTGTAGAGGGACTGTCCATGAAAAGAAATACAGGTATCAAGGCCAGTTCAAACTTCAGAAATATGCAAAATTGAAGCAAATTCGACATCACGAAACGTTTGAAGCGAGATTTGCTTGAGTTGGAATATCGGGCACTGTTCATATCACACTCTTGTGTGCATGCCACGAACACGACAGAAATCATTTTCAAATGAGGGAGAAGGCTGTAGGAAAAGACTGTTTTATTTATGAATGCAGCTTTCAAACTCAAGTTGTAGTTTTTGTTTTTCTTCTTCTCCAGCATTAGACACCTGTCACGCACACCTTTTGCAAAGCTCGTCTCCCAACCGCAACCATTCCAACAATGTTCGAGGGAAGAGATCTTATAGTCAGAGCTCCTCTGGGGATTTCAGCTACGGCAACGATGGTGCAACGGATATGGAAACAGATGAAACAAACGTGGATGAGGACATGGAGACGGGTGAAAGTGCACACAAGGTCATGGAAATTGAGAGTGACGCATCCGTTTCTATGGAGATAGACAAGGTGGAGGTGAACATCTTGGAGGTTGACTATGATGATTGTGATGATGCTGGGATCGCCATGGAGACTGATGACAAGGATGACACAGACATGGGTGTGGATCTCCATGAAGAGGAAAAAATGGAGTGGGAGGAGCTGTTAACGGTTCGTAGAGGATTTGACTTTACGAGATTCCATTATGGGTCCGACCATGTCTTCATCACACAGCCACTGCATAAAACCTCAGGCTGTGCCGGTCTGAAGACTGAGACTATGGAATGGGAGGAGAATGTGTCCACAGCAGGCTGGAAATGGTTAAGAGTTTCCTTCTCTGCGAGTGAGAATTCTGCTCCTGCATCTACAGAATCTCCAGTGAGGGCGTTTTTAGCGCAGCTACCACCACCGCCGCTGCTGTCGCTTCGCAGAATCGGCACAGTGCCGCATCATCCGTCCCAAACTGCAACCATTATTTTTGAATCTTTTACAAATGCAGGTGATGCCAGACAACTTGATCAACTTTCTTTGCCAAGGGGTCCTGGTCCCGAAGGAACAAGTGCCATCCGGGATAACCGCTATGCGTCAAAGGGTCCTCGCAATCGAAGAACTCGCTCACTAAAGAGAGCAAGTTTTAATATCATGGGAGCAACAACTCAGTTCAAGCCCAGACACACAGGTTTTCGTCACTCCATCCATAACCGTGGACAGGTTGTCCGGTGTGGCCAAATTGTCCGTAGAGCAATTCGGGCGAACCAGCCAGGGCAGGCCTCCAGCGGAGTGAGATTAGCCACCAGATTCCAAATCAGACAAGGTCACGAGACGACCTCTCTTGTCAGAGCATTTACTGAACTTAGACTGAAAGAGTGCGATATGAAGTTGTTCAATGGGCAGTTGTCATCATAAACTTCATAAGACATTGGATACATGACTACGACACAAAGCGTACCAGACTGTAGCGTGATGGGAAAGCTAGAACTGGAACTACCAGTGAAATCAAACTTACACCAACCTGCGTCTTCCCAGCAAACCCCAAAACGTTAATGGCGACGCGATCAAGTAGGCACGAACTCAAAGCTATAACAGTGAAGTAAAGATACCTTTACACATGCTCCTGCAGGCACACGATAAATATAAATATACCAAACCATCCCACCGAAAAATAAAGATGAGCCTGACGACAAACTTGTAGTTCCCCAGACTCTTGAAAAAACAGGTCAAAGTGATTTCGCAGGAGAACTCAATTCAAACCGCTAAGGAAGTCAGGATGCCTCAGGGTGACATCCATGCAATCAAATTCAGCTCAGCCTCTGATAAGTTTGCGCCTTGAGGAGTGCGCTGAACTGGCGAGGTTTTAGGCCCAAAGCATCGAATTTGAAGATGATGAAGATAAC
>NW_019091437.1:1030502-1087528 GCF_001949145.1 Acanthaster planci
GTGGTCTTTGACAGTCGGCCGGACGATGGACCGCGACACCAGGACTTCCGGGTACCCGTAGGAGTCTGGACATTCGGCCGAGCTAAAGCTGTACGTTGTCCAGCTTCACTTCCACGTTGGTGCAATTGCGTGCAGGGAGGCAGAACCAGTAATACTTGTACTTGTAGGCCTCGGCATTGGCGCTCCCGTCTCTGATCGGCGACTTAACGGTGATCTCAACATGCGGGTGGCTAGTCGGCACATTCTCAGCAAGAATCGTAAATGCAGATGCTGGGGAGCAAATAAAGAAACGAAATCCAAAATATGTGAGTTTTAATTGGTTTTACTTGGATGATTTGAGTGGATCTAGAAACAATTTGAAGTGGAGCGACATCTGCACTTCTCTTGTTTTCCGGTAACTAACCCTCCTCACAATCAAAAGATTTCCTAGGCTGAGAAAAGATTTCAATGCACTTCCGCGTGCCAGTCAATTTTCATTTATAGTTTTAACCTTCACATTTTGTAGAACAAAAGAAAGTTGAATCAGCAAGATATTCAAATTACTTCATAGTAAAAGAAATAATGAAAATTGATACCCTACGTATAATAATGACCTATTCCTACGTCACTTCCGTAGTAGGCGTAAACACCAACATAGAAGGGGCCTACTTCAAATTCCGGGTCCCAACTGGATACGGTGAGGTCCTCTGAACCCCAGTTATAAGAAGTCCACGTCAAGCTGTTGTCAGTAGGAAACTTGTCGTTGCCCCTGGCTGTCCTTGAATAGCTTGAAACTGGGCATGAGGAAAAAAATTAAACTTTCATCACACTCCAGTTAGACTAGAGCTTGCTGTACGAGCACTATAGCCTGCATGTATAGCGATTTGAGGCTGGACGAGGCAGATGGTCCAACCCATGACCAATGACCCAAAGTTCACTGTTTGATTCTTGAGTAAAGTTCACGAAGAAAAAACTGAACAAAAAAGAGAAAACCTGAGAGAAACTGATCATTGAAGTTGCACCGCTGTATATTTCCAATTGCCCGCTCACACTTCTTGCTGTCAAGGACATTTGTGCGCATGCGTGCAAATTATTAGCGAAGAGGTCTATAGCACGAAAGCCTACGGTTATCTCTGTATTCGGCACGGCGGTAGCTTCAGTCGGTATGAGAGCATCATTGCGAGTCCAGACTGTTTTCCAAAGTGTATTTTGAGAGATGTTAATTTCTAATAACGAGTTTTGCTCTCACATAAATAGACGTTGGTGTAAGGGCCAAACCGTTTTGAAGATTTTTTCTTGTACGACGTCCGTGCATTTTGAGGTCCGTGTGCATCACGAGCTCATGCATACAAACTCAACTGGGCCCTTCTTTGAAGCAGCCGCGTAGTCGAGGGTGGTGCACACGCCCTTCCCCCTACAAAATCGTCGTCCATGCACCACAGAAAGACACCACAGTGCAGTGGGGAAAAGTGGGTATGATGCTGGTAGCCAAGTTTTTTTGGGGGGGGGGCTTGACCCACACTGCACTCCTGTCTATCTGAGAGGTCTTCGGTGATTTTTTCCGAATCTAACAAGTGCATGGCTGATCGTCTTCTGATCGTCAGCAAAATAGAACAAAAGTTGTGGGCCAAGTAGACGAGGACATTAACCGATGCAGTAAGAAGTATTGGGATCAGGTGCTAAATCCTTCTTAGGTTTTTAACCTCTCTATGGAAAATCCCTTGATGCTTGCTTATGGTTTTTGCATTACTATAGCCTTGTGAGATTTACCTGTCCGTCTGTTGGCCGGCTAGATCAGAAGTAATTGGTGGAGTGCAGAACCTGCAGACAGTTGAAGGTCGTGACTTCCGTCCCTGATACATTACGTCCTTCGGTTGAAGTACTAAATAATGAAAGCTCTGACAAATGCAACACTGTCTGAGTGTCAAATTCTCATCGTGGCCTTTTCTGTGGTACAAGGAATCTGTCGACAAAGTTCGTGCCACTTTCTGGTCTGATTGCAAGACCTTTTATTGAGAGAACAAAACACGCCTTTCGTTTTTAACGATGTGATTTCAAAGGCGACGCTAGCTGACACCGCTATTCGCTGAATTCGCTAATCGAGGAGTGACCCATTTTTTCTGAAAGGTACTGAGTTTTTGAAATTGGGGAACATCTCCGGATTTGCAAAAGGAAATAATCGAAGATGAAATAAAAGCACCATTAAGCCAATAGTGGATCACCATGGAAATTATAAATACCGCCGGACGACATTTTATGTTCAAACCGGGCGGGATTTTGCTTCCATCATTTTTAGGGGCACATACTAAATAAAAATAATTGTCCTACAAGGAGGTGAAGTTGATGTAATCGCGCACCCGAGATACATCATTCATGCGGAATTGGTTAAAAAGTTCGTGGAATTTTTTACCCACAACCGGAAATCATGGCAACGCTCAGCAGCTAATGAAACAAACGTTAACTATGCATTCATGTCAATGGGACGGTCAGTAACCGTAGACTGTCCGAGAAGTTGATGTAATGGGAGCGCCCCCAGCCAATAAAAATCAATATTAAATTTGCATCTTAGCTTTGAGAACTAATATGATATTACCATATCGTCTGGGATCCGTATCTGCAAAAGTGTCATGAAAATGGAAAAGCCCATCAGGGGCTCATTAGGGATGATCTACAAAAATCTGTTCTCAGCAATGGCATTATCCCACGAACTTCCTTGCTACTAGCCTTTCCTCAAGGCCTTCGCGGCTGTGTGTATGTGTAACTGTAAAGCGACTGGACGGGAGACCAGGCGAGTGGCTGCTACACTCGTGCATGTTGTCTGCAGTCCAGTCGCTTTGCAGTGAAACACACGCAGCCACGAAGGCCTTGACGAAAGGCTAGCATGTTGGTTTCATTTTCCAGATAATGACGTAACACTTTTCAGCCTGGTTTTGGAATGATGCATATAGAAGTATAGACTTATGGCTCGGTTCAATGCCCCTGAACAAATAAATATATGATGGGTGAGACGATCAACATGGATGGTTCAGTTCGCAGAACGTCGGCACGGTGTTCCAGCGGTCGCACGTTCGCATCCTTTTCCACTTAACTTCCTTGTCCATTTACGGTGAACAACTGTATTTTAATTTGTGAAACTACTTGTCCCCTGCATAGTAGAGACATTCAGTCGATGAATCATTTTCAAACGGCCCAGTGTGTATGTCCGTTGAGCTGTATGGACGTACGCATGAGACCTTGTCACTCGACCGATAATTTGTTTGTTAGTCAGTTAAAAATGATAACATTTAACCTTGTATTTATTTTTCGTTCCACAGGTTTATATTTTGTCATAAAAACAAACATACCCAACTTGTCGACCTGTGTCAAGTTACCCTTTCATCCCGACAATACCTTGTTCGGAGATAGATAAAGATACAGACGCAGACGGATCTGAAATCAAACTTTTCAGGGGAGGGCGGGATTTTTTTGGGGGGGAGGGCGCCAAAAGGTTTTGAAAATTATTCATTCGACCTCTCCTGGCCCTTTCTGGAGGTGACTAACATTTTAACCTTTTTGAGATTGCCAAAAGAAAGGAAATGAAAAATCTCCTTTGGTTATTATTTTGAAAAACAAAATGCTCCGGGGAAGGTTCCCATCCCCCCCTCATTCCCCAAAGGATACAGACGGATGCAAACTTTCAGTGTCTTAGAGAGAAGTGACACTGTTTTTCAAACTCTCCAAAGTATTGTTTTGCCAGGGCAGGATTAAACATTTCAAAGGATACAGTCACCAGAATAATGTATAGACGGATCTGGAGATCGAACATGTCGCCCTACTCTGGGACCAAATTTGGGTGACGTAAAAACATAGGCCTGTCACCTCTAGCTTCACTAATATGTCTTGACAAAATGCGCGCACGCGCTCCAGTTAAAAACCCGTACGTGAGTGTTATGGCCCCGCAGGAATGTCATTTCCTCTTATACTTCTGTACACCCTACATAAATTTCATAGCGTGCGTAAGAGATGCAGCCTCACATCACTAATAAGCTGTGCATTTGACAAGTTGAAGCTTTTCTAAAATCGAAATTCAAAAAGCGAAGCGCATATTGAATAATGTTCGTCGGCCATCATAATTTCATTGACCCCTGAGTTTTTCGTGGGCCCCTGGCACATTGCCTGTAGTGCAAACAGACTACTCATGTGTCGGCCACCTTGAATTGAAAGTGTGGTTCAATTTTCATTTTTGGAACTTGAGAGTAAATAAAGAGCAAGGAATAAAATTTCATCCTAAATAAGTGCCAATTTTACATTTGGATAATTTGAAATTTGTGATAAATTATATTTGAGTGCTTTAAGCCACATTAAAAAGAATATAAGGTTACGAACCTAAAGTAGCCTGGTCCCACCCATTTACCAGATTACACGTATCCAATTAACACAATTAAAATGGCTTCCCGTGATTAAGGTCTTTGAGAGAAGGTAGGCTAATCTGGCCCTAGTTTGTGGCAATCTACGCTAGTTGACGAAAAGCAAAATTGCAACTTCGCAAAATAGCGATTAGACTCATTTTAAAGTTTTAGATCTTTGATCGCCGCGTGAAGTTGTTTATTTGATCATGACAATCGTACCTTTACAAAGGTCATGAACAATCTCTGGTGGTTCGTTTGTTCGACCTAATAGTTATCAGGTGTTTTTTTAGTGTTAGCAATCAAAAGGTAGGGTACAGAAGTCTCAATCGCTCCATATCGTTGGGCTGTCGAAAGCCTTCCTGTAAAATAGCCTTTGTGCTGACTACAGACTATCCGCAGTGCTTATTGTATAATGTACAGAGCCATCAGACCTTAGTGTATGCGCGCAACGGCTGCTCACTGTATCCCAGAAAGGTAACAGTTCCAGTTTGAATAAGAACTTTGTTGAATACCCTCCAATACACAGAATACATGTATTTCACAAGTCTGTCGATAAATAGCCTGTCTCGTTGAACAACAACAAGCAGGTGGCACCAATAATTATCGATTCACTTGCTCTCTGGTACAGGAAGCCATTATAACAACAGTGACAACAAGAAAAACAACACCACACACTCATCCAAATTATACGCATTTGACAGCGAATTTTTCTGCTGTTTGGAAAAATGCATTGTAAAAATGCAAAGTCTGTTTGTTGTTTGATTTCAAGTACCGATACGTTAAGTGACCTATAGCATATGTTTACTACGCCACACATCTTTGTTCGTACTTTTAATTAAAGGTTACTTCCAAGGTTGTGGTGATTTGTAATTTAGTACCAGATCCTTAGCCTACGTGGTAATTGCAATTGTTTCATAAGCAAATTTAACTGTCGACCACAAACGCCCTGTCTCCCCTCTGATTCAAGAAGTTTGGGATCAATTAGGGAGATATTCTATGAATCAACTGGTAAATTCCAGGGAAATGGGGTACATGTTTATAATCCTCCCCTTTTGTCCAAAGATGGGTAGTTGGATCATTCAGCCTCACTTCTTCGTGCCGACAAAAAAAAAGATTTTGATTTTTTTTCTAACTTCAAAACAGCCAAAACTTACTAGATAGTTCCGAAAAAGGAAGAAAAACACAAAATCTTGAAATGCGCCGTTTGGAAGTAACGTCAAAAGGTGTATAAGTACAGTATACTGTATTGTGCATGCACGGCGCCGCCCCATGTTTACACACGATGTACGCCTGTGTTTGTCCCCAATCCCCCCATGTCTTGGCACTGCTGGAGAACCAGTATAGAAACTTGAGAAAACCAAACTCGGCTGCCATGACGAACCCTGCAATTTACTCCAATAATCTGAATTTATTTGCGAATGTCCAATCAGTGAAAAAAAATGTAACCTTAACCAAATTCACTGTTGGAATTTCAAGCTCTTCGGTTATTGAGCATCGATCGTTTCAACCAAAAACACATGAACACAAAAGAATATGATGGTCAGCCAGACTACTCATAGAGTACGGAATCAACTAGACCTGATAAGGGCGACATCACCCACTTCATCCACCCACCACCACGTCACCCACTTCAGCCACGATATTCCACACGGTTGCCTGGGTTCACGGTGTATACACTGAATGTGCAGGGATGGTTTCGCCAGACAGAAACTGGCCTGGACAGTCAGTTGCTGTCATTATCTGGGCGCGTGCCAGAAACTCCTGGCACGCCGACCTGCAGGCAAGCCACCATCTGTCGTCGTAGGACGTAGCTGGTTGTCAGTCTATTTCCTCGAATTAGGACGAAGTTACGAGACGTCTTTTTGTGTGAGTTATATTTTTTCTCTGATTGCTTCGGGCAGACAGGACCTTCTTTGCAATGGAGATTCTAACAGTCATCATGCTGATCCTTTCAGTGCTTGGAGGGAAGGTCATGCCAGGTAAGTGCAAAAAGTAGAAAACGAGCAACACTGCACTGTCTTCGGTTTTTGTGTTTGATTTCGTTGAGAAATAAAACAAATTGTGAGTCCTGTTCGGTGTTTTATGCTTACTGGGGGAAGTGAAATTCTTAAAAATATGGATATGTCCAAAACCTCTCTGATTCGTTTTGTACTCACCACTCCCGTCGTTAGCCCGCCTCCAATATAACAGATGAAGGATTTGCCACCACAATTAGTTGACAATTTTCTATTGGAGACAACTTCTGACGGTCTTTCGAATTAGGCTACCGATGACAACGTGGGCTTGGATCAGTCTAATCAAATCCAAATATACAGATTTCGTACCAGTTTTGCAGAAGTCGAGCTCAGTTTGAGAAGTTGAGTTAGACTTTACTTGATTATGCAACATCGGCGAAAGAGCCGGACTCAAGCTCGATCGTGATGACACAAGCTTACAGCTTACTCCTGACTTGTAGATAAAGTATTTCCATAATATAGCGTACAAATTTGACACATAATTCTGACAGAGATCTCAATATTTCCAGGCTAGCAAAGCTATAACCTTCAATCCCGAAATAGACATATGCGTTAACAGGAATATCTCTCTATTTCCATCAGGCGTGCACGCCCAATTCCAAACTACAAAATAATCTTTGGTTCTATTAATTTCTTGCAAGCAGCGCATGCAGGACGCAAATCGTGTTCTTAACCGTGAGGATTATACGGTATCGCATTTCGTAAGAGTTTGTGCTGGTGCTGTAGCGTTGAGGGGGCTCCACATGTACTTTGTATGCGCACAACATAAGTGAGCAGTGGTGACATGTTTTCAAGAAAGTCCCGCTCATGAGACTGTAGGACGATTGCTCGTGTATGACCACGCTACTTTAAATACAAAATGGCTTGGATCGTAAAAAATAATGAAATGAAACACTTCAAATCAGCTGTACCGAAAGTAGCCCTCATCATCATCCGATGGGAAGTCTATGCCAGGCTACGGAAGATGCAGAATGAATGGCTTAGCAACAACGCAGAGTAGACAAGGTCATGCAGACAGGATAGACTCAAAGTGCTAGCTTCCAGGACGCCATGCAATTTGTCTACTGACCCACAGTCCTCTTCAGCCCTCCTTGTGCAGACGGGTGAAGGCTCATCACAGACTGGGCCAAGATCCAAAAGAAATGGGCTAAACACTTTGATTGCATTCATCCTCCGTTGATGATGAGGCCATTCAACGCTCCTCGTAGGTCCCAGTCACCCCTGAACTAGACTCATCACCCAAGAAGGACTAGCTTAAGGTGCTAGTGAGAGTTGTAGCGGCCCGTCACCGCTACGTCCGAACCGATTGCCGGGAGAGACACCCCCGTGTTCCTCAACATACCTTTGTCTTGCTAACTAGCGCCAGTCTTCCCCGTCTCTACGTTGAGCCAATGGTACATAGTGGTGCGGCGATTCTATCGTTGCACTCATCACATAGCGGTCTGAGCGGCAGTGCGGAACACCAGCGCTGGCCCCGTCCAGCTACTGCTAGTCACCGTGGTGGCCCGGGACTGCTCCCACCACGGCCCGGTCCGATGAGTGTAGCCTAGCTGTGCGATGCTACACACCTGTACCGTACCCACTCCGTCTGAATTGCAATGGTCCTGCCAAACCGTAATTCAGTTACACTTGCATACAACTTCGCCTCTCTGTAACGTTACCCTTTATGTGTGGTATTATGTTAAGCTACACCTTCTTCAAACCCACAGTGAACTTTGATGAAGAGAAGTGAGAGCAATAAACCAACAGTTACTATACAGTTTGACTGTCATCCAAACCCCTTGTTTCCCGTCCACCTTTAAATAAATTGCTGACCCCAAATATCCTATCCCGTAGACACTAGTGAAGTCCATGCTACCGAGACTTGATATTTAGGGAACGCAACAACATCAACCAGGTGATGGGTAGCAACCGCAACCCGATGATGGGCGCAACCTTCATTTTCGGGTGTACCATCCCGTCTCTCATCTATAGTTAGGTCAACCTTCCCGCCATATCATATGAACCAATATTATTTTGAACACTATTAACTGTTTTATTCTGGGAAAGCTGCAGCCACCCACGCCTTGTGTACTCTCTACATCATGTACTAAACTGTTACATTTATGTCCGCCTGGATGTATTATTTGCCAAGGAATGCTCTTGGGAAAATAAATGCACCGTCCTGAACAAATCAGTGTTATATCGGCGGCATACACAACTCCAAATATACACTTTTCGAGCTCAATATCGAAACTCCCTTCCATCCTTAAAAACACATCCTGGGATAGGCGAAGAAAGATAAACCCTGGCTATTGTGTTAAGGGGGAAATTTCTCTGAAAAAATTCCTATCCGACCCCCCGGCAATCGAGCAGGTAGCATCGTACTAACTAACTCAAGTGTCATTTCTCTCTTGGGACTCGTAATTAACGAATAAATTATACTGAGTAAACTCAGTAAGGCAAAATTCCAAATATTCTCTAAATGTATGGTCTTGAAAAATGCTTTAGCCAAGGCTGCCCCCCTCAATTTTTTAATGAATGCGAACAGACCATGCATCCCACCTTTTACGGCACTTTCCGCTTCACTACCTTCCAATGAATTGCCACATAACTTGCATGACTCACATCAACAGGTGCTCTTATACTTGTGATGAGATGACGATTCTGCTAAGAGAATTAATCAGACCCTAATTGGTGATATATTCGCTCTGATGTAAAACCCACTGCTGCCCCAATGTAGGCCTATTGTTGGAAACGCACTGGCCGGTGTTCCGGCGACTTGGCCTGAGATGTCCCCGATAGGCCCGGTCTGGCCTGATGGCTCTCCGCCTGGGGCCTGTCGCCTCAGCATTGCTTCTGTCGGTTCTCATCGACGGTCAAATACTGGCCTCTGCATACTGATGAGGGCAGTTCCACTAGCTATGTCCGAATTCTCGACACCAAATACCTGGCACAGGTAAGCGGTTCGTGTTCCTCTGCTGGGGTTTTGAGGCTTGGCTAACTGAGCTATGCCCCTTGCCCCTGGTTTCCTTTTTCTTCGAAGCACCTGTGACTCAGAAACGCCTCCATCTAGGTCCCAACCGTGACTGCCTCTGGATGTTGTTGCTTCCTCAAGAAGATTTACTCATGCATCTTGGGCACTGCAGACTTAGTCTATACATCTTCTTGCATTGGCCTGTGTGAGCAGCTTTGGGTAGCATTACCAACCGATCACTGACTTGGCAAGCTTAGGCTACTGTGTAACTTGATATTTGCGATCTCTCGTGTACACGATTTAGTGTGATGTAGCGGAATCTGTGCTGTCTTTCTTAACTGTAAGTGTTACACAGAATTTTCCATGGAGGATATCCCTTCCATGCCTTTGGCACTATAGCTGGCAGATCCTCTTGAGATGTAGGCTTACACATGTACCCCTTGGACGGGAAGACAGGAATATTACTTTTTCGACTTCTCTTCAATGGCTGTTGCAACACTCTCAAAGTGGATAAGTTGTCAGACCATGAAGAGCTTTCACCAAACTGAATTATTAGGGAGTATCATCGTTCTCTGGCCCCAAGGCAAAGTGTGTTATAGCATCTTATTATCGGATGGCAGTTTGGCCCTCCTGTCTGTTCAGGAGTCTCACAAACATCGGACATATTAATTTGTCTCTTAGCGCTAGGGCTGGATTGTTCCTTGCGGTCGTGCTGTCCCACAGGCCAGCTAGCTCCCCTGGAGTAGCACAAAGTTTTACCGTGGGTACCACCCTGCGTCTTGTGATGTGCATGCATGGGCCCCGTTTAGCTCTGCCTTGTGTTTACAATTTGTAATGATGGGTTGTGAGCGAAGAAGTTAAGTCCACAAAAGGCCACCTAAAATTACAAACTGCCGAATAACAAAACCATGGGAATAGAAAGTTTGGTGACCTGGTGGTGGTTTTGATGTTTTAAATTGGTGGTGGGAATAAATACCTGTAAATGATAACATCAAGCAGTGTTGAAAGTGTTAGATTTTCAAGGAGCAGAAAGGTAGAGTTGGTGATCCCCTGGATCTCTACAGTATTAATGACACTATTTGTTAATGAGGGACACGTCACTCAAAACTGAAGAGCAGAAAGTTTTAAATCTCATGAGTAATGTTCTCTTTCAAGGTGGAATGTAGTTTAAATCTAATAGATTTAAACTGTTGTTACATCTTACTTTGAAAAAGGAATTCTAACCCAAGGAAAAACAAATTGGAAGAAATGTTGCTGGGGTAGAAGTGCCCTCTTCGATATTTTAAAGTAAGAAATCTGAAAGTCCATATTTTCTTTTTCTGCACCAAAGGAGGGTCAGGAGAGAGCTTGGATGAAGGCAGCATTCGACTGGTTGGGCCAGAGTCTAACATGGGGCCAGTCGAGGTGAACTATAGCGGTGCCTGGGGAACCATCTGTAATGACAACTGGGACATCGAGGATGCCAATGTGGTGTGCAGACAGCTGGGCTTTCTTGACGGGGCAGCAAGAACAGCAAGTGGTGCTGAATTTGGTGAAAGTAAATTGCGCAGTTAAAATTCACAGTACCATGGGAAGATGTGCTCAGTTTGGAAGACAGTTTTGAACTAAATTCATTTCAATTCTTTTTAAGTTACAATTGCTGCCTGTGTTTGATGAAAATCATCACTCTTCTGCTCGTTCATCCAACTAATCTTGAATTATCAAACAAATGATGAATGTTTATGTGTTCTATGATGAAGAAAATTTTAATAAGATGAAGGCATATAATCAGTATTTGTCACTGACACTTCCTTTGAAGAAATCTCAAACATTTGTTTTGTATAATGCCTACGCAGATCCTGACTTTTTGCAAATCGCTCTGATTGTAATTGGCGCTTCAACCAGACGTTCTTGTGCATCTGACAAATTTCTTTAGTTGTCTTACAGCATATTTTATTTCTTTATTTCTTTCCATGAATTAGCAGCACCATCATCACATGCTCAGAAAATTTGTCTGTCCAATCAAGGAACGGCATTCAGCGTTAGCGCCGGCCTTATGTGGGAAGGGCAAAGAGAAAGAACCGCCGTTTAGTGCTGAAAATATTAAAAGTATTTCCTACATGTATTAGGACACATATATTCCATTGAGAGGGCATTGAGGACAGAATATCTACTTTTGTGGTTTTGCCATGTACAGTGTTAGAGTTAAAAAATTCTGATTATTCCCTGAAAATGTCTTCTAATATTAAACCTCTTCATTTTTCTTTTGTATGATCTGAGTTGCGAAAAATAAGCCTACTTCACCAAATGACTCCATAATTTTTAGCTTTGTCTGTCAGTGAGAATTTGTGGGTGGGATAGAAAATTGAAAATAAAAAAAATTGCATCTGGTGTTGCTTTAAAGGCAAGGGACCAATCCTTGATGAAATTCATTGCACGGGCACAGAAAGTAGACTTGCCGATTGTCCGAGTGCAGGATGGGGAAATGGTGACTGTGGTCATAGTGAAGTCGCGGGAGTTGTTTGTATACCGGACAAGGGTGAGTGTAGCTATTTTGCGTCCAACTAATGATAAACCCTCGAGCTATCTCAAGGTTGGTCATACTTAAATTGGTAAGATAGTTTGAACTATATTTAAAGAGAAGGTGTAAACACAAACCCCCAAATGAGCATAATGTTTGCAGATATTATGTTTTCAAATATTGAGACTGCACAAAGTTGACTGGCATCCTTTTGCAATGTTTCTTCCAAATTTTAATGACACTGTATTCACATTTACACGCAAAATAACTCTTGTAAAGTAAACTATGTGCTGAAGCCTATACTCACCATACTTGTTTGTGTAATAGAGCTTTTTACTGAAAACATGCGATTCAACCTGGCAGTTTCATTTGATCTCTCAGAACATTCACACCAACGTGCAATACAGGTACACCGGTTCTTGTAGAAAGAACGAAAAGGGGAAGTATTGGATATGGTGTCACACAGTCTTCCACATCAGAACACTGTGAAACACAACTTGTTGACAGCAGTTGAAACTATCAAAAGAATCAAGGTGTCATATGGGGATAAACATCGGTCTTGAAGCTTTGTGCAGCCAGAAGGCTCGGAAATGTTTCATTACTCGTCGCAGAATTTTGAAGAGTGCAGATTATTACCCCAACTTTCTGTTGGCATTCTCAGAGCCCGATGTGACAGTGCGCCTTGCTGGCGGCACGGATGACAATGAAGGGCGGGTGGAGGTATACTATCAAGGAGAATGGGGCACTGTTTGTGACGAAGACTGGGATATGACTGATGCTGATGTGGTCTGTAAGGAGCTAGGTTTTGCAAATTCGTCGGAAGCACCCAGAGGAGCCAGGTTCGGGGAAGGTACAGGACAGATTCTGTTGGATGGTGTGGCCTGTACGGGAGATGAATCTAGACTGGAAGACTGTCCAAACAGAGGTTGGAGAGAGGGAAACTGTGGGCATGATAAGGATGCAGGAGTTGTTTGCCTGATTTCTGGTTTGTATATGTATGTACAACTTGTAATGATGGCTTGCATAGCCTGAGGAAGAAGTTATTTACACATTAAAAAACCAAACTATAAATCTTTTCTGTTCGCTTATTTTGTACCCAAGAAAAACAAAACTTGAGGAAATCTTGCTGGGTTGGAAGTGCAATATTTTTCTTGATACACTCTGTCCTCAGGATGTAGCATAGCTAAACGTATTTAAACAGAGAGACTGTCTACGCTGCTGAAGTGTTAAATAGAAAAAGTGAGATTCAACATACTCTATACTAAGCTGTTGTGTTATTTACACTGGTTCCTATCGGAAGTGGGTTGTGATGACACTGATGCAATCAAGCCTCATCAATAGAAACACTTTCAATACTGCTTGTACGAAAAAATGTTAGGTCACATACGTTTGAGCTGTCTTCCACATTAGAACACTGAACATGCTGCTGAGATCAGTCGACAATATCAATCAAGATGTCATTGCCAATTGAAACGCCAGGACAACATTTGAGTAGTCTTGAAGTTTGTGCCACTAGCAGGAAATCTAAGGGTCACACCAGTCAGTGGGAATTATGAGAAGTACAAATACATGTAACTGCAACTTTCGGTTTGTATTCTCAGAGCCAGATGTGACTGTCCGCCTTGCTGGTGGTGTGAATGAAAGTGAAGGGCGCGTGGAGGTCTACTACCAAGGCAGATGGGGCACCGTCTGTGATGGTGGTTGGAATATGACGGATGCTAAAGTCGTCTGTCGACAGCTAAATTTCCTAGGTGCCAAGAAAGCCATCAGTGGAGCTCGGTTTGGGAAAGGGACAGGAAAGATTCTGCTGGACAATGTGGCCTGTTCAGGACATGAATCTAGACTGGAAGACTGTCCAAACAGAGGTTGGGGAGTGGAAGACTGTGGGCATGATGACGATGCAGGAGTGATTTGTCTAACTTCTGGTATGCATATGTACAATTTGTAATGATACATTTGCATAGGAAGAAGTTATTCAGCTACTTAAATAATATCCACTCTTAATCGCACACTGCTGAACAAAAAAAGAAATGTGCAAAAGGAATGTTTGGTGTGTCAGTTGCATGTCATATTGATTGCATAATAAATGCTTGAAATGATAACTTTAGTAGGTAGAGTGCTGAATGAAGAGATAGAGTAAAAGTAGAGTTGTTGAGTTTTGAAATCTTGTAATTATGTAGTAAATTTCAAGCAGGATATAGTCAACCATCTTACCCAAGGAAAAACAAACAGAAGGAAATCTTGCTCGGGCGAGAGTGCCTTGTGCACTCTTTCTTCTCAGCTAGTCCCTTCTTTAGATATGCAAACACAAAACCAATAAACAGAAAGACTGTAAACCTGCAAAAAATAATGGATAGACTGAACGGACTCACACTCTTTCTCATTGGAAGACTGTGAAGCAGGCATTGCTGAATAGATTCAACCTATCGAAGGTGTCCATGAAGATATCACGGCAATGCAAACTCCAGGAGCACGTTAGGATTAATATTACCAGTGGTGAGGCAGTTTATGCTAGGTATACCAAAGATGACACCGGTCGATGTGGAATTGCAGAATGCACAAATTATATTCTTCAAGTTTTTGTTTGCATCCTCATGCAGATCCTTACGTGAAAGTGCGCCTTGCTGGTGGCATGTACGACAATGAAGGGCGTGTGGAGTTCTACTACATGGCGGGTGAATGGGGCACGGTCTGCACTTCTTCATATTGGAACACGTATGAAGCAACCGTTGCGTGTAGGCAGCTAGGTTTTGCAAGTGCAGTGGAAGCAACCACTGGAGCCCGGTTTGGGGAAGCTACAGGGTATTATTCACTGGATTACGTGAGCTGTGATGGAAGTGAATCTCGTCTTGAAGAGTGTTCATACAGATGGAGATATGGATCAGACTGTACGCCTGATGAGGTTTCTGGAGTGGTTTGCCTTCATTCTGGTATGTACGTGTATATGCACAAAAAACTTGGATGGGAAAAAATAACGCTTGGTGTGCCAGCAGTTGTTCTGTTTGTTTTGATGAATAAATAATTTCTTGCAACAATAAATTTGACTTTGAGCAGAACGCCGAAAGTATTAGACCTTCACATTGAACATTAAATGCTAAAAGACAAGACGACCCACAAAGCTAGAGAGCAAATCGGTTCAAATCTTGTGTGCTGGAGGATCCCTTTCAAGGAAGGATGTAGTTCAAATCCACTCAGTTGTTTCTTACTCTAGGAAAAGCAAGAAGGAAGAAATTTGCAGGAATGGAATATACAGAGACAATACAGGTGCACTAGTTCCCACTGTTAAGCAAGAACAAAAGTGGATGAATCAGGATGATTGATGACACTGAATTACATGGCTGAACAGTCTTCCACAAATACACATTGTTATAAAATGTGGAAACTACTGAAAGTGTCAGAAGGGGTAACATTGCCAAGATACAACATTTAAGGACTAAAATTACCAGTGGTCTTGCGGTTTTTGCAGGGTAGCCAAAGGTCATGAGCGCAGTGCAAATAACTAACTGCAGTTTATATTCAACAGGACCCGATGTGACAGTGCGCCTTGCTGGAGGTATGAATAACCGTGAAGGACGGGTGGAGGTGTATCACCAAGGTGAATGGGGCACCGTCTGCGATGATGACTGGGATTTGGCAGATGCCAACGTGGTCTGCAAGCAGCTAGGTTTTGCAAATGCATCGGAAGCCCTTAGAGGAGCCAGGTTCGGGGAAGGTACAGGAGAGATTCTGCTGGACAATGTGGCCTGTGCTGGACATGAAGCTAGAGTGGAAGACTGTCCAAACAATGGTTGGGGAGTGGAAGACTGTGGGCATAGTGAGGATGCAGGAGTGATTTGCATTCGTTTTGGTAGGTCTGTACAAGTCGTAATGATGGTTTGCATTTGAAGAACGGGAAGAACCACTTCACCCACTAGAAAAAAAAATCTACCCTAAATTTCACACTGCCAAAAAAAAGTTGAAGGGTTTGTGCGTGTTTGCTGGCTGCTGTTCTGATGTCTTTTATTGATGGCATGAATAATGCTAATAATGGTTATAATTTATTAATGATAATAATTTTAGGCAGAGTGCTCAAAGCATTAGACTTTCAAGGAGAAGAAATTTATCTCCGGATCTCCTGGATCCCTTTTTGAAAATGAAACACTAATTGCTTATTTATGACTCAAAAACTGGATTTTAGCATAGGTTTGCTTAAGTACTTCACAAGATGCCCTTCAAGGTGCGATGTATTTCAAGTTTGTTTATAGTTGATAATTACCCAACAAATTAAATACTCCAGGAAAAATAATCGAGCAAGGGTGGAGGCACCCTTTCTTATTTTTATGCTTAATACTATCACCTGTTCTTTCAGAACGCCACAGCATCCTTAACAGAACGATCCCATAGTGTACCCACAAATCCTTATATATGTACAACTTCCACCATGCAAAATTTCAAATCTTGTACCTTTATACTTTTATAAGAAACCGTCGTCTGCATATGCCACTGCCTTGGCTGAAAGTGTTGGTTAGAGTGTATGTAATTTCTGCTCTTGTCTGTCATTTGACATTGTAGAAGGTGACGGTGACATTCGACTAGTTGGTCTTGAGCCCAACCTTGGACGAGTGGAGGTGAGATACCGGGGCATTTGGGGGACTGTCTGCGATGACAGCTGGGATATTGAGGATGCCAATGTGGTGTGCAGACAGCTGGGCTTCACTAACGGGGCCGTGAGAGTGGCAGTGCTCGCAGAGTTTGGTAAAGGTACATGTACTTCAGTGTGTTTTTACTCATGCAAAGTTTGCCTCCACACTTCCAAAGTGAAGGTATACATCTGTAAACCCCCTGGAGAATTGAACAGTTGAGACATCGTAGTTGAAAAGAGCAACATGGGAAACAAGTGATACATGTGTAGGTTTTCCTTGATAGGTTTGGGTCCGATCTACCTGGATGAAGTTGCATGTACTGGCATGGAGAGCAGACTTGTGAATTGTTCTAATGCAGGATGGGGAACCAATGACTGTGGACATGCTGAAGATGCTGGCGTTGTTTGCATCCCCAATGAAGGTTCGATTTTTTGTTCCTAAAGAAATATAGGTTGCGTCACAGTGTTTTGCTTTAAGAATCTAATGTAGGTGCTGGTTTATTGTAAGTTAAAAAAAGCTTCTAAGCCACCAAAAATGCATCAGTGGCACAGGTGGCAGAAGCAGGGGTCCAGTGCCCCCCCCCCACATTTTTCAACTTGGGGGCATGGCCCCCCCATTTTTTGCAGGTCCTATAATTGGATGGGGCTCAATGGATCAAGCCTTGAATTGCTAATGCCTGATGGTCTAACAACTGCCCCCCCCCCGAAAATTGTTCTGCTGCCTGTGATCAGTGGCATATATAGTGGTTAGTTGTCACATGGAGGAAGGAAAACAAGCGACTGAGGAAGTTCCTACGATTCCGTCTCCGGAATCACCCACATTGCCACTGATGAGTCCCATACGCAGGGACGAAAGCGTGCTCTTGCTATCAAGAGGATTTGAAAAAGAGTCCTCTACTTGCACCACCTGTCAACCGACAAATGAACCAAAATTAATGATTGGTTTCGTTCTTATGTCCGCTCATAATCCAACTTTTGGACATAAAAGGCCAGATTTCACATACTCCAACCAGGAGTTATTGCAAGTCACCAGAGACGAAGTGTCACTGAATGGGAAAGTACCATCACCTTTTCACAAGGAACAAACACAAGCAAGTGCGTGAACTTCTTCCTCCATGGTTGTCACCGGGTTGGCAGTTCTGACACTGCTGTTTATATCCCTCATACCTTGATGCATTCAGTAGGGCTAGAAACTGAAATATCAGGCAAAGCTCCTACATTCCTGCTTGACGCACATGTCAAACATTTTTTGAAACTTATTCTGTTGAACCAGCCTGTTTTAGTCATCACACCCCCCAAAATTGTGGACGATTATGACATTATTCGAGAAGACAAACTCCTCTGTCGTTGGCCCACATTTAAAGGGAGATAGATACTTTCCTTTTCATATACCATTGAACCTTTGTACAGGTTTCCCTTGAGAAGTCTGGCCGCATTGTTGAGAATGTGTTGCCTCTTAATTGCTCTGTCGAAGAAGCTTGACATAGGTCTCGGCCAGTTGACAGAACCAGTGGCATAGCAAGGGATTTTGTTTGGGGGCTGTGCAAGAGTAAATTGGCCGACTTGTAACTTGTTTGCCACGTGATCTGTGGTACACTACATTTCATGCTTCAGGGGCAACCCTGACGGCCGACGTATATCGTTTATGTACTAAGTTTCTATTCATTTGCCAACCAAAATTATATTTGCTGACTGGAATTAATTATTTGGGTGTGCTGCATCCCCCTTACTACATGCCCCTGGACAGAACTACAGCCGGTAGCAGCATTTGGCCTTCAATGGTGATATACCCAGGGTCACTCCGCTTTCTTGTCTGCTGCGTGGTCTTCCTTCATGTGGTGATTCGACTGTATCAGATGGTCTTCAGAGGCATTGGAATTGATCAGTAAATATTGTGAGATTTACAAAATTCATTTGATGATGACTTTTTCATCAGAGCCTGATCTGACAGTGCGCCTTGCCGGCAGCGAGAATGATAACGAAGGACGGGTGGAGGTGTACTACCAAGGTGAATGGGGCACCGTCTGTGATGACGAGTGGGATATCACTGATGCCAATGTCGTCTGTAAACAGCTAGGCTTTGTAGGTGCCACAGAAGCTGCCAGTGAGGCCAGGTTCGGGGAAGGTACAGGATATATTTTGCTCGACAATGTGGCCTGTACAGGGGAGGAATCAAGACTGGAAGACTGCCCAAACAGAGGTTGGAGAGAGGAAAATTGTGATCATAGTGAAGATGCTGGCGTGATCTGCAGTGGTTCGTACTGACAAAACATTCGATTACTGCTTTCATATGTGTCAAAACATGAGTTTAAGTATTTGTCTAAGTCTAAGTTTTTGTTTTAATTGTTAATGTTTCTCGGTAAGAAAGAAGTTTCTAGTGGTATCATTTGCATATCTTTTAGGAATCGTGTAAAATTAAAAAAAGACCCTCTTCAACTCTATTTCTACAAGATTACTTTTGTCATTTTCAGGAAATACTTAAACAAGTCTAGCTAGGCCTACCTATTTCAATCAAGTTTCGACTCAGTGTGCCAAAGACAAAAACTACCAAAATTTCCTAATTTCTCAGTTTTAAATGTTACATATTGCTTGTGTGCTTTGCGCTGGATTACTTTAGAACTTGTAGTAATATCTTTGTCATGGAGGATCCTCCATGTCGTTCACTTGTCTTAATTTAACATTTTGTCTGTGCCTCATAGCAATGGGCAGCCAGGATATTCGCTTAGTCAGCGACAGTGGCAATCCATGGGAAGGCAGGCTGGAGGTCCAACATGACAACCAGTGGGGGACGGTGTGTGATGACAGCTGGAGCCTCAACAATGCCCGGGTGGTCTGCCGCATGCTGGGCTACCCTGGGGCAGCGGCTTTCAAAACCCTGGCGTTCTTTGGTGCAGGGGCAGACCCGATCTGGATGGACAATCTGAGGTGCAATGGAGACGAGGCCACGCTGCAGGAATGCACATTTGCCGGCTGGGGCATCAACGATTGCAGCCATGCCGAAGATGTGGGTGTGATTTGCCTGACTGGTAAGCACAGCTGCTGCAGGCCTCATCCCTGGTTGATTTGTACATGAGCTTCAAGTTCAACCCTTGCCTTATCGAGGCAATGAACAGAGAAACTTAAAGCAAAATTCAGACTTTGAAAACTTTTTACTCATCCTAATAACACACGGAAAAAATCAGGAGTTCTGAAGTCTCTTTTAAGCTACACCAGCCCTTCAACTAGATTGTAAAGTGCATTGATTTATCCATGCACCTTCACCATCTCATTTTCATTTTGGTGCCCCAAAGGATCCTGAACTGATACATTGTGTAGACATGTGGCCAAATGGTCAAGCTAGGTTTGTAGCTCTTGTGATCATAGGGTTCGGATCCAGTAACTGGTTACATATGTCATAACCTTGGACAAGTCGCTTTACCTCTGCATGCCAAGGAGTATGTGGGTGCCTGAGGGCAGAGATGATTGTGTTTTGCTGTTGTGACAAATATCGCAGCACTGAGCTGTGTTTCTCCCAGGGACCTGAGACAAAATTTCAAATTTTTATGCATCATTTAAATTCTAAATGTCTTAAAAATTTTAAAACTTATTTAAAAATATTTTCCCCTATTTTTGAACACTGTTAGCATCAATGTCAAAACACTGAACAGGAAGTCATACCTATTTATACATTATTTGTTGGTTTGCCAAGGAGTATGTGGGTGCCTTTTGTGACAAAGGGCCCACAAGAGATGTCAGTGACAGCTTTGAAAAGTAACTTTGCATTATAGAAATTATATAGAAACTAGAGCGCTAACTTCTCATTCTCCACGCAGAGAAAATTTGGCGCTGTCCTGGCCTGGGCGCAGACACTTTGGAATCCACATGCGTGTTTGTAGAACATTTGAAATCAGATAGAAAGAATATCAAGTTATGTATTTTAAATGCAACGCACAAGTACAGCATAAGTGAATGGCATCGCATCTTTTGAATAAGACATACACACACCATACCGTAGAGCTTTATTAAATGGCACCTGTTCATTTACATCCATTGCTGATAATTTTAATACAGTCATTCCCTAACATTCGAGCAAGGTCGTCCCATCCAATTCCATATGCATGTCTTTCGATGGCTGTTTGGATGGACAAAAGTCATTCCTTTAAATCAGTCAGTGTTAAATGAATTGACGGCTCTGGACCAGCGGCTGTTGTGTGCATCGGGTACCGATAACATCCGATTTAAAAAAAAGTCATGGCAATTAAAATTCATGTGCAGTGCAAGTGCGCACGCGTTTCCTTTTTTCTTTTTGGGCACCGTAGAGCAGAATGAAACGCTTATTGACTGATTGTGCGTTCATGTTGCTTGTGTATCGGCTTTGTTGACGGATCGTTGTAGAACACAGACACAGATATGCAAATGGCTGTACACAAGCCCTACAAAATTTCGAGTTTTCCATAGGTTTGTGCACAAACATGGATGCACCCAGCAGGCATAAGTTTGTACATGAGTCAGCGCTCTGGTTTTTATATAAAGCTCTATGCTTTGCGCGCTGTTTCATGGCGGAACAAACTATGCCTTAAGCTAAATACAGCTTCACAGGAATGGAGATGTTGATCAGCAGTTGATAATTAAATTAAGTATCTTGAAACTAAGACTGCTCTTTTTTCATGTTGACGAGATGACAGCTTAGAAGTCCGGCTGGTTGGTGAAGATGCTACGGCCATGTCAGGTCGTCTGGAGGTTATGTACCAGGGTACCTGGGGCACGGTCTGTGATGATGACTTTGGCCTGCAGGACGCTGACGTTGTGTGCCGTCAGCTGGGCTTTGCAGTGGCAGAGATGGTCCTGAAGGGTGAGCAGAATCCATTTGGCAGGGGGGAGGAAGACTCACCGATCCACATGGACAATGTGGCATGCACAGGCAAAGAAGGTGGGCTGAACCAATGCCCATTCCAGGGCATTGGCATCACCAACTGTGATCACAGTGAGGATGTCGCCATCACCTGTGCAGTAGGTAGGCTGCCAGATTCTTTAGCCTCCAAAATTTTATAACACATGTTCTTTGTGCTTAACATCGCATTACGTCATTACTTTACTATTCCTTTGTACTTGCTGCAAATGAAAACTGACAAATATATTAGAGAGAGATTTCAGAGCTTTGAAATAATGTTTTAATTGTTTCTCCTGGCTCCTCATTGACTGTGATGTTGATGTTGTCATTTATATCAAGCATTTTAACTTCACTGGTCTGCAGCGGCTAAATGTTCACTCTGTAGACTCCAGTGCTGGAGTCGAGTCCATCACAAGTCCTTTCACAAGTCCCTTCACAAGTCCAGTCGTGATTAGGGTGAATGCTGACAAAAGAATGCACAGTTCATTGCTTGTAAATGGGCTCAAGACATAATGACCTCTGATGGACTTGCAGGGACTTATAATAGACTCGAATACAACATTGATAGACTGTACGGAATGGATATCTTTGATAGGCACGGGCCTACACGGTAACAAACAGTTGACTGCTGTGATTTTGGACGGGCTTTTATGGTTTTGGTGTAAAAATGTCATCCTTCTTCCCAGCAGTTGAAAATCTTTCAATACAGTAACCAAATGAAAATGGTCTAGTTGTTCTGGGTATGAATGTTTGGAAAGATATGTGATATAATTATCCATCCAATCACAGGGTAGTCTTTCTGGGAAGGTGCACTTACAATCTGGCACATATTGTCTGTTGTTGATTTCTGCAGAAGTCCCACCCAGCGAACATGATGAAGGTGAGGTTCGTCTGATTGGGGGCTCATCAGAGACAGAAGGCCGCGTGGAGATCTACCACCTCAGCCGCTGGGGCACAGTGTGTGATGACTTCTGGCAAATTGCTGATGCTGAAGTAGTCTGCAAACAGCTTGGCTTCATGTCAGCCCTAAGGGCCGTCCATAGGGCCTCCTATGGACCAGGAAGGGGCCCCATCCACATGGATGATGTGGCCTGCACAGGAGACGAACAGCGGTTGATAGAATGCAACTTTCCTGGCTGGGAAATTGGCAATTGTGGCCATGACGAGGATGCTGGTGTCATGTGCCGACCAGGTGAAGATGTCATTCCTCAAAGTTGTAAACTGCCAATGGTTACGTACCTGCATGCTAACGTGAAAATAACGGTATAAGAGTTCATACAACAAATTTTCCTTTGTGGCTGTCACATTGATTTACTGTGTACTACATATATCCTGTGTACACTTAGTCATCCAGGTTTCCATTTTCTTCATATTTTGCATAGATTCATCATCTGTTTCATGTAAACATTAAGTGCATAACAGTCTCTTATTGTATTTGGAAATCAACAAAATTGAGGCACTGTTTTACTTTGTTGATACTGTATGGAGACTTAATAGTGTTTTCAGTCAAATGATGTTTTGGACTGCTACATTTTGTGCCAAATGGAATTTCAGCTTTAATATTTGCAGTTGTAATTAAATTTGTAAAAAAAAAAGAATTTAGTTGTGCAGAAAAGAATTTTCACCATTTTATTTGCAAAAGATTTATTTATCAAAAGTTTATGCCACCTCAGCTCCCCGGATCCCGAGGTATATATTTATTATAAATTGGACACTTATAATAAAACTTGTACAAGTTTTTTGTGTGTTAATTTTCAAGCTGTGGAAGGGGATCTTCGTCTGCAAGATGGCACCACAGACCGCGAAGGTAGAGTAGAAATCTACCATGAAAACCAGTGGGGGACCGTATGCGACGCTGGCTTTGATTGGTCAGATGCTAAGGTTGCCTGTCGTCAGTTGGGATTCCCGGGTGCCGAGGAGATGAAGCTGTCTACATACTTTGGAGAAGGACAGGGACCAGTCTTCCTGGACAGATTGGAATGTCAGGGATCAGAGAAACGACTGGCTGAGTGTGATTCCAGTGGGTGGTCCCGAACGAGCTGCCTGCACAATGGCGATGTGGGAGTTATTTGCAATCCAGGTAAGACTAGGGTTAAGTCTAGGGTACAGGTGCTCTGCTGTCTCAAGTGTACGTGTAGACTTGTCTTTGGCTTCAGAATGTGTGTGCATAATTTGTTAGAGTAATTGATGGTGATTTGACGTGGTTTTATGCTGGCGGCCATCTTTTTCTGCTCGCAAGTTTAAGTGGAGATGTTCCTGGGGTGCTATTCGTATTTGTGGAGAAACTTTGATCCCGTCGTCAAGGGTGGATCCAGAAAGAAATTTTGAAGGCCAAACTTATTTGGGGTGGGGGGGCAGAAATTTGGAATTTTTTTCATGTATCGCTTTATGGCCCGTGAGGCTTCATTTGAGGGGTTTTTGCCCACTTTTGGAAGGGTCACTGCTAGGTCACTGAAAGACTAAAGAAAGAGGTTCTTCATAAAAAATCTCCTTTCGGGGGCACCATGGCCCCTAGTTTGCCCTCCCTGGATCCGTCATTGGCTGTCAAGAGCGCACTAATGCCTGTACTTCCAAACTATAATGAAACAAGATGGTACAAATTCTGAGCAGATACAACAAATTAATTGTGCACCGCTAATTCTCAACTTAATGTCCAGAAAGCCAGACATGCCTGCATATATTGTATACTTGGTGTGGATATTCCTTTTGTTTTTGTTTAGTAAAAGTATTACTCTCGTTGACATAATGAACTCTGTTTTAATTAAGCTGCTTGACCGTTCCTCTTAGTCTCTCACTGGATGAACTCAACACCAAACTGCTTGTCATTTTAAGGAAAAGAAAATCTTATGTGGACCCATGCAAATCCACGAAGTGTCTCCGTAGGGCCTGTGCTGAGTGGACATCGTTTGCATGCAAGTCCACACAACAAATACCATGTCCTTCTGTATATTCTTCGCGTGTGATTGGCTCACAACAGCAGTGGCATTTACAGTGTCATATTCCTCTCTTCCCCCACTGAATAAACGACAGTGTCATTGCCACTGACCACGCAAAGTCCCACTAGAATCTTGGAATATCAATTAAAAGTGAATTATTTGTGGCCAGCAGTCCATATTGACAGTTCGATGCAAAGAAAACAATATAACCCCACTCCCCAAAAAGCTACCTTATAATTTTGTTTATATACCCACTTAAAAGATGATTTCTAGTCCTGTAGGGCTGATTTTTGATCCAAGTGGCTTCCATTATATTTGAAGGAGGGCACAATTGCACCTATCAATAATTTAAGTTGTAAGCCGTAGTTTGCATTTTGACGCCCCACCGAACCTGGAATTTTTTGCTGTTTGGGGTTTGTTTGGAAGTCCAATGCAGATATCCCTCAAAACAATAGTATAATAGTAGTGTCTTATTCACCATTTATAGAAAACAGAAGGTGCTTAGAATTTTAAAACTATAATCACAGACAAACATAAGGGGTCTTTGTACCTGTGTGAAAGTTCAAAAGAACAGATGTGGACATAGCAAGAACAATTTTCAGTAAAGTGTGGATGAGAGAGTAATGCAAAGAAAAGTTTGAAATTCATTATACACTTATGCATTTTGGTCTGACTGGTTTTTTTTGGGGGGGGGTGCCAGTTGCCGAAGGAACTATCCGTCTAGCTCAAGGCCCAAATGGCCCCCATGAAGGCCGCGTTGAAATTTACCATGAGGGCCAGTGGGGCACGGTTTGCGATGATAACTGGGTCACAGACGCCAATACCCAAGTGGTCTGTCGGCAGCTGGGATACTATGGGGTAGAAAAGGTCAAGCTGCTGGCATTCTTCCAGCGAGGGGAGGACCCAATTTGGATGGACGATGTCGCCTGTGCAGGTGATGAGGCTGGCCTGGCCGACTGCCCGTTTGCTGGGTGGGGAGTGAATGACTGTGGACACGCAGAGGATGTAGGGGTTGTCTGTCTGACAGGTAGGCCTCGGGGGGGGGGGGTGTAGGGAGACAATAGACTACACACGGGGCCAGTCTTATGCTTGAACCATGGATGAATTCCATGCTTGGACATGTGTTTCAGTTCTCCCTGATGTAAATTACCAAAGCACACCTGTGCTGTGAATGAGTATGAAGTAACTTTTTCACTTCATAGAGCTCCTGTGCAGTCCATGTTTCTTGATTCATTTGTTGCATTTATGTTACATTCTTTGAATATCTGATTTAGTAAATTTTATTAAGCTGTTCACATTTGAATTAATTAGCAATTAGGACAGCCTCAGTGTATTCTGTAATTTGGAATGAGGAGATAGTGGTCTCTTAATAAGTAATTAGTAGTAATTTAATAATTTAAAAGTAATTTAATTGTGTAGTACAGGAGGAAAATTGGACAAGACTGATTAATCTCACCAGCTACTGGTTTCTTTCCGTCATAAAGAACCACCTCCCAGTGAGGGCGATATTCGTCTGACTGGAGGAGAGACAGAGCAGGAGGGTCGAGTGGAGGTCTACTTGCTTGGCAGATGGGGGACAGTCTGTGACGACGACTGGGACCTTGGAGACGCCTTTGTGGCCTGCAACCAGCTGGGCTTCCCACTGGCCCAGAGAGCCTTCGTTGGCTCTCACTTCAAGAGCACTGCCGAGCTCCCTTTCAATCTGGATAAGGTGCGTTGCTTTGGAGATGAGCAGCGCCTGGTAGAGTGCATCAACAACAGCTCTGACATCGCCTGCAGGGAGGACCAGACTGCAGGAGTTCGCTGTACTGCAACTTGCCAGACACCTTGAGTACCTTGAGTATCTTATCCAATCATGAAATTCCAAACAGTTTCTATTCTCTTAATGCTGGTCTGCCTGCAATGACCTTTCAAAGCAGGGAGTTTTAGCCTGTAACGAGTAGTTGGAAACATCAACCCGTAGAGGGTAAAATATGTAGTTGGCCTTTTTTTAAGTAATTAACTCAGTTATTTACATTGCACTTATTAAGATCAGACCATCCAAAGCAAAAAACACCCAAGGAATAGTGTAAATCAGAAAGCTTATATTTTGCTCTTTTTCTGGTTTAATTCTACAGACCCTTGAAATATTGAAATGTATTCGACCTGAAATAAATAAATGGGCAAAGTTGCCATAATTTCTAACCAAGCTTCCTTTTACACGTATAGTTAAGTTTAAGTCTGCGTGGATGTTCTTTGACCTGAAACGCCACCAAAGAAATCTTCCTTAATCTCCCGAATTTATCAACTAGTGTTATCCTAGGAGTCGGATATACTTCTATATCAGGACTCTTCATAGTGATGGCTTTAAATACTGCTTAAACAACTGTTAATGGTTGCGTCGCGGAAATGTTAATTTTAATAACGGCGTGGAAAAAAATTAACAATTTTTCAAACTCCTGAACCCCCAAAATGTATTCAACAGCGCTCCAAAGGGAGAACAGTATCAATAAAAAATATATATATACTGCTCTGACTTCTGATTCTACATCAGAACTCAGCTTGGTGAGCTCAGCTTCACTTGAAATTGGGACCTCAGCGCATATGGCACTCGCCTTACCCTTGAGGAACACCCTTAAGATGTTACCCAACTTTGTCATCAGAGTTATGGGAACGACTCTAGCAATGCTTTTAACTTGGCCTCCGTGTTCATTTGTGTAAATGTGTAAGGAGCGGCTAGAAGATGAAGGTAAATGAAGGGCGATGCCAAGACCGAGTTCAAGGCACTTCAGTATTATTCTGCGGGAAAGGAGACAGCACGTTGGGTAATCCACGACCAGTCCAATTTGAAGTGGGTAAGCCAATTGTGACCAAACAATGCTGCCCATTACTTTGAGCAACATATTCAACGAATTCTTCTTGCGAAAAACCCGCTGGAGATATCTTGTTTCTTGTGCAGGTCTGCAGTATCACCGCAGTTGAGTGGATTCGAACTTCAAATACACAAAATGCCGCCACTAATCTGTCTTGGAGCTTATGGATGCTGTTGAACCTGTGGGAAGTTCCATATACGAATGTTTGTGCCACTCTTAAGTATTCGCACTGAACGCGCTGCCATCCAACGTTTCGCCCACTGCATACTAGCTTGCCCACACTTTTTAAAATCACGCTTATACGCGCAAGACAGGTGGTCAGTGTGGGTCGGATAGAGTACCGAAGTGAATACGTCATGTGCACAATTGTGTAAAAGGCATTACCACGAGAACCACCTCGTGAACCTACGTGTGCGCGTCCTCAACATCGTTCCCATGGGTACGATCTTGCAGCGCCTTATTGGTCCACACCCATTGATCTAAATTACCTTGTGCTACTGAAGGAACGCGCACGCAGCCTATAGAGTCGAAGTTGATTTGCCCTGTACTTTCTGGCTCACAGTGACGTCACACGTCAGTAAGGCGCTGTGTGCCCCAGCTTTATAATGCCCGTATCTAACGCATAATCACATGTATTCGGCAGCTAGCTTTTTCTTTGTCAAGACGTTGTGGCTGGCGTGGCTAGTTGTGGTTTGTGCGTTCCAGCTGTGGTAGCACTGCACAAAAATAATACGCGCCCATAGAAAACTGTGCAAAATCGGACCGAAATAGCGCCGCCTGTTGACTTTCGTGAAGAGGTTGGCCTCTGTTTTTTCTTACTGGAAAGATTATGGCCAGAAGATCAGTTTTAGTTTCAATTTCATGGGGGTTAGCCACGAAAATCTCTTGGGGGGGGCCTTTCCAGGAAGATACCCCAAAACAGCAGTAAAACTAAGCGCTCATTTCTGAATGTAGCCGCCTGCCTCTATCCTGAATAGGCCCGCCATTTAGGGCTTTTTGTGAAAGAAGTACCCCGGACTGGAAAATATCATTCCCAAATTCGGACTTTTTAGAAATATTTCTATGATGCCTCCTGAATATGGCATGTCTTATTGTAAAAACCCCGTGGGATCACAAAATATTAATGAGTTCGCGCGCAGAAAATACACCTATTTGGAGGAATGCACCCCTGTTCGTCTTAGGAGCGCCCTCTCACGTATCAATAGCATCATAATACGTCTTGCCCAAGACCTGGCGAAGGTAGGCCTGACGCTCCTGCACATGTTGATGTAAAGGCAATGCACTGTAGAACTTGGATTGGAAGATAAGAAATCATTAATGAAACAATTACCCTAGTAATCTCTAAGTTCTCAGCTGATGTAAGTAATTAATAGAGCCTCAACTACAATTTATACGCTTAGTTAGATAGTAGACTGGCGATTGCGCCACAATACGGGTTACAGGTCATGGCATGGCATGAAATTTTCTTGGGGGACTATTTTGTCCAACTTCTACACCCTTTAAATGCATAAAAACTAGGCTATTTGATGCTCCGTTTTGCGTAACTGTGGTCAACATTTAAATGTTGAATGTTTTACCAGAGAAATGAAGCAGCTGGTGCTGTGATATTCCTTGTACTGTTCAAATGGTAATCCAGAATTTGCTTATTAATTTAAGAATAATTGGAAGGAAACTTAAAACGGTCCTACCATCATGTATCATGTATTGAATAATAGCGAATTTCACATTTTATAAAAAAAATGAAACAACAAAATATCCAAAATGAATAGCAAAGCAAGGTCATTTTACTGGGGGAGGGTTGGACATGAAAATGGACACCATCAGCATTGGTCCTGAAAGGCCCGTCATCCACATGGTCATAAATTCCTACGTGTAAAACAGGTCATTAGGAAATAAGAGGAAGGGGAACACATGTCGAATAAACTGAAACGGGAAACAAGGGTGAACATGAACAAAGAATTATTGACTGAAGAGGGACTCTACCCCACGGTCTTCGAGATGCCGGGACACTGTGTCTGAGTCCACTCAGTTAAATTGTCACCATCTCATGGTTTTTGTCAGAATATTTGGGGAGGGGGCAAAGCGCTCGTCATCGGCAGCAATCTAACTAACCGTTAATTGCTAGCGGTTTTTGCCGAGATATTCCAGAGTTTATTGGTTATTATCACAACAGGCAATAAAAGTTGTGAAACCTGAAATGTTCGCGAGCATAATTATTGACCTTTCAGATAATGAAAACTTAATATTCTGCAGCCTAGTTTTGGAAGGATGTGTCACATAATGGAAGTATAGATTTCCAGCTTGGCTCAGACGCCCCTGAAGAAAGAAACTGAGTCTATGCAACACCTGGCTGGATTGCTCAAGAGTTGGAATTAACGTCCGGTCGGCAAGGTGTTCCGGCGATCGCAGAATCCCGTCCCGTTCTTCTATAGTTTCCTTGTTTATTCAAGTTCTTGAAAATCCAAGTACATTTGATCCAGTCTCTTGCATAAAAGAAAGGTCCTGGTGCGCATGCGCGTTGCTGACGTTACATGCAGGTGAGAAAATCGTTGTCACCGTGACCGATCTGATAACATCTGGTCGGTCCTTTTTTATTATTTTCATTTAAGTCAGTTGAAATGATAACCTGAAAAAAATATATTTACATTTTTTTGTTCCATAACTTTGTATTTCGGAACAAAATAAACATGGATCCAACTGGTAGACCTTTGTCAACATACCCTTTAATCCTGGCGTACGACAACCTTTTCAGGTTTCTGTTTGGAGAGTGACAGCTATAGACACAGACGGATCCAGATCCATATTTTCGGGGGGGGGTGGGAGCGTGGTAAAACATTAAAAAATTTCTTTATGTAACATTTTTCTAGTCTTTCTAATGGGTAAGGTAATGTTCTAAACTATTTTTGGACACCAGCTGCAAAAGAAAGGAAATGAAAAAATTTCTCTCTGTTTTCGACCAACAAAATGCACTGGGAACATGGCCCCTATCGGCCCCCGGATCTGTCAATGGATATAGATCGAGACGGAAAGGCTCAGTGTCTTTTTTCAAACTCTCCATAATGTTGTACACCCAGCCGGGGCCAGATTAAATGTTCAAGCGGGGATTATATAGGCGCCAGTGTTCGTATGATGTGCCCGACCATAAGCACCAGTACCTATATTTTATTGTGCTGGTAAGAGTTGAATCCTCTCGTCACTAAATAAGCCATGTACTCCGGGTTAATTGCAGCTTTTCTATAATTATTCGAAAATTCAAACAGCGAAGCGGTCACTATAGCATATTCGTCAGCCATTAGGCCTACAATTTGTCCCTGAAGACACCCTCACTGGCACAATGCTTATTGTGCCCATTAGATAGTCATGCCCTGTGAGTACAACCTACATGTACTCAATAAATAGCTAAAATTGCAACCTCGCAAAAATGCAGCTTGACACATTTTTGTAAGCTTGTGGTCTTTGGTCCCAAAGTCAAGTTTTTTTTATATTATCAATCGTACTTTACAGTATAAAGGTCATTAACAATCTCTCCTGATTTCCTTTTCCTGCTACATAATATCAAGCTCAAGCAAGCTGTTTATTAGAGTTAAACAATTGACCATAGGGTAGAAGTCCCAATCGCTCAAAATAGTTCGGCTGCCGGAAGTCTTTTGGAACTCATTGCAGACTTTCTGTGGTAGGCTTTCAATGCAGGGAACGTCAGACGAAACTTCCTGCTTTAACCATTTCGCCGAAAAGGTTACAGCTTGTGCCAGTTTGCCAAAGAACGCACTGAAAAATACTACTAGCTATACATTCTACACTCCATAAAAATCTAGACTACGGCCTGTCGATAATTGAATAACCGCTTTACTTGATCTGTGGTACCGATAATTCGGGCAGTATCCCCACTTTTTCGACTCCCCCTACACACTTTTTGCAGGTCCTATAACGGGATTGGGCTTAATGGGTGGGCCTACTATTAATGGCGGATGTTTGAAGATCTTACAACTGGCCCCCACTTAGAAAATCGTTCTTTGCTGTTGCTCATACTTGACCCATAAGAAGGCTTGTATGAATACAAATGTCATACAGTTAATATATATACAAACGAGAGCGATTTTTTTCTTTTCCATAATTATGTCTGAAAGATATTTCGATTTGATCAAATGCCTGTTTGCTGTCTGATTTCAAATGAAGTGACCTAGTTTGTGTTTACTCAGCTAAACGTCTTTTTGCATACAATTCTTTTCAGTTTACTTTGTGGGTACCAAGGTTGAGTTCATCTTCCAAACGATCCGCGCAAAGTCGCACCATCCTGTTGTTGCAATTGTCCCAGAGGCAAGTTCCCCTTTGATTAAAGAACTTCGCGACCAATAGAGGTTGCGCATGGCGGCCATTCTTCTTGAGCTTCTGTTCTACTGGGATACGCTGAGTATGCTATCTCTCTGTAACAAAAGCTGTTGGAGGAATCAGTGCATGGCTGCCATGCACATTGTACGTATTGTACCCTATTGGTTGTTGGTTTCCATGGTTTACTGAGCAGCAATAAAGTACATATCCATGTAGTACACGTATTGCTCTCTACGTTCAGGAACAGTCCCACCTGTTCTGCACAGCCTTGTCCAATCTAAGAGATTGATCGTTCAAAAATTGACACTTTTCCAAGCCGATGCTCATGTGGCAGTACGTGTACATTAAAATGATTTTTTTTTAAAATGATACCATGGGAAGTGTGAGTAAAAAAAGAAAAGAAGATTGAATTCTCCCTTCTTGAATAACTCATTGGACTACACAAAAGAAATCATGGCATGCATTTATTGTATTTCATGAACAGGAACATGCACTGGCCCTGTACCGGTACATCGTAAGATATGTGATAATTCAGTTGAATTATAAAAAGTGTATAATTGAATGAGCAGATGTTTTGATGTAGACGTCCAGTTTGAATTAATTTATTATGTGAAATACTGCCAAGTGTAATTTGCCAGGGCTTCGTGTTTGTTTTTTTAAGTTAAAGAAAGTCCCTCCTTGTGAACACTAAAAGGAAATTTTGCACAAAAGGAACCTAAAAGCCTCATAAATTGTGCAGTAAATTGACCTTGAGTTGTAAGGAAACATCAAGGGGGTTTCAAAGGGTTTGGGAAATGCACTTTTTACTCTCTTCTACGTTTCTTGTAAAAAGGGTTTGGCCTTTAACAGCGGAGTTTCGGAAAATGAGGGTCATTTGTACAGCAAGAGTTGCTGATGGGACCGGTTATTCAAGACATCAAGTGACTCAGTGTTTTTCCTCACATATCTGCAACTTGAAGATCGGTACCAGTAAGTACCAGTACTCAGTACAACTTAAATGCTTTTACCATCTGTGCAAGTTGTGTCGGCTAACTTTTGATGTGGAAAATGTACACTATACTGTGGCCTTTTTTTTCAATTCACAGGACTTTGTAAATTTGTTGGTGAAGGTGACTAACAGGGTCATTTCCCAAAGTCAGTTACTACATTAAGTGATACGAAGTACATGTAGTACACTGTGTAATATCCCTGACTACCTTGCTCTGTGCTGTATACATGTACTGTACATACCGTATTACAGTCTTTCATGTCGGGCGCGAATCCTGACATGAATTTACCTATAAGCATAGATTTATTTCATGTAAAATGCCTTTAATTTTAAATTCGTTTTGAATTAGGTCAAGATGTGGTACCATTAGCAGTACATGTACAGCTTGTATGTACTGTGTTGTCATTTTCCCGTGAACTTTGCGCACTCACCATGACGAGGTGAACATTACATTACATGTACCATACTCTGTGCACGTACCAGTGGCGTAGCTAGGATTTTACTGGGGGGGCACAAAGGGGCACCAGCATCTTACGGGGGGGGGCACCAGCTTTCAGTGGTGTGGTTTTTGGGCCAAGTTTTTGTTAGCCTTGTTCAATATCCATTCCTCCGTGTTTTTTTTTTGAGGGGGGGCACCTGAGGGCACCGGGAATGGGGGGGGGGACGTGCCCCCAAGGCCCCCTAGTGGCTACACCACTGATATGTACAATACATTTATACATATACAGTTGCAAGCTGCATAGTGCAAAGTTTGTATCCTTATTTCAAAACAGATATTTTATGCTTCATTTGTAATATTTTGTGTCATAACATGATTGAATTTGTGGGTAGGGAATTAGAGATTAACCACAGAAACTGTTTATATTCATTAGAAAATTTATTTTTGAAAATTCAGTGTATGGAACTAAATAAAATGAATATCTTTATTCTTTTGTGGAGCCATGGTAAGAGTTCGTAGTTTCTACAGGTAGTGTAACGCGAGTTTTGGCGGTTAGAAATGTCATACTCTACATGTACTGTACCACTGCAAGTTTGAGACTCCCAGAATTTGTGATTAAACTGATCGATGATCAAATGTTCTGCGAATCTAAATGCAAATTAAACAATGAACGTTTTCGTCAAAAATAACTAAGCCCTAATGAACTCACTGTTGTTCTCAAAATATTTATGACAGTCCAATCAGTTAAAGCAAGATAAAACCATAACCATTTATTGTGGAAATTTCCAGCTCTTCCGTGCATTAACAAAAAACAAACATCGTGCAACAGAATTTGACTGTCTAACAGATTCACCACTGAACGGAATCAACTAGACACGATAGAGGCGGCGTCACTTATAACAAGTTAGCCTTGATAACTGATTGATGTTGTAACTACATTGGACAGGTGCCTGGATTTATTCTCCTACCCTGGAAGTGCAGAGCTGGTATAAAGTAGACAGACAATGCGTTTGGCAGTCAGTTGCTGTTTGAGGGCGCGCGGAGGGAGAAACTCTTGCCACAACTTAGCGTAGTAGCTCCAGTCCGTCAGGCCCTCGACTCCAGACAAGCTGTCGGCTGTTGTCGTACACAGTCGGCTGTCAGTCAATTTCTCGTGGTAGAAAGAAGCCAAGAGACTTTTTTTGTGAAGCGTTAGTTTTGTTTGTTGTTTGCTTCGAGCTGACAGGACTTCCGTAGCAATGAAGATTCTCGCAATCTTCTTGCTGATCTCTCCAGTAGTGCTTGGAGGTCAAGTCCTACCACCAGGTGAGTGCTGCATCTTAAGTAACTCAGTTGATGTGTTTTATTCCTCCATGGTTGATGTGTGTACTGTTGATACCCCGGAGAACACATGAACCAAAAGAGCATCAATTAAAGACCGCTTCCATAGAACTATATAAAAACTACAGCGCTGATTCATGCCTGCTGGGTGCATCTATGTTTGTGCCATAGAGCTATATTCAAAAACCACAACTTCTCAAGTGCAGAGAAAATTTGACGACGCCCTGGGCGCAGACAATTTTTGCGTGCTTGTAGAACAATCAAAATCAGATTCGTCTCATGATTCAAAAGACACGCCGACGTTCGCATATGTTGTACTTGCACGTTGCATTTAGAAAATATTATTCGATATTTATTCTATCTGATTTTGAATGTTCTACAAGCACGCACATGGATTCAAAATGTCTGCGCCGCCGAGGACGGCGTCCAATTTTCTTCGCGCCAAGAATGAGAAGTTTGCACTCTAGTTTTTATATAGGCCTATAGCTCTATGGCCGGTTCGTACTTCTGACGAATGCGAAAACGAAATGCGTTTGACGTAAAGAAAAATGCGCAGCGAAATTTTGCTGGAGTTGAAATGTGTCCAACTTTTGCGATTTCGCAACGCGAATATTTGATGTGAGGTCACAGATTCGCTGAATATGAACTTGCCTTAAATGCTTCCTGTTATATTCAAAGGTGTGCCTTTGGGTTTTAAGTTGTGTTGTTTCATTTTCCTGTTATAAAAACTGAATAGGCCTACTTGGTCCTGTTTCCGTTTTAACATTTATTTGGGGCTGTGAGAAACTTTTAGAAACGTATAGACAGTTTGATTTGGCTTCGCGTGCCGGCAAAACTGCATGTGTTTGTTTGTCGGGAATCAAGTGGCCCCATCAGAGACAAGTTGCCTGAAAGCGTGAACACCGTAAACACTGAGCAACCATAGGCGTTGCTCGACTGTTTTAATTGGAGGGGCGATGCCACGCATCTTGACATTTGCAAAATGACTGTGATGGTTGTGCGATTCGCCGATTTTACACTTTTATAGGCCATCGTGATCCCCAATCCTTTCCCGCCCTTCGTCATTCTTGCAAACGGCACCATGAGTTTGCTAATAACAAACTAAGTAATGCAGATGGGATATCCCAACCCACCTGTATAGCGACGCCGGTGGGGACTTCTCGCTTTCGTGCGAGGAATCTGTGTATACAAAGAATAGGATTGTACTTAAAAAGAAAAAAGTAATCCCCATTTTGTCCCCTCAACCCCCCCCCCCGGAAAATCCAAGGCCTGGTGGTAGAATGGGCAAATGCCAACTCATAAGGTGCCAATTCAGTAAGATTTGAAGCTTGGACAGCCAGACCATCCTGGCCGAAACGTCGAGTTGATACTCACCGATTCTTGTCAAAACTACACCAACTCTGAAGAGATGGTTTCCGTGGTGTATCCAAAAACCCATACAGCTCGTGCCACTTCATCTTGCCAGTACACTCAAGAACAGCACCCAAATTGAGCGAGTCATTGTCAGGCTGTTATTCAGTCAAGCGCGTCCAAGCCGAGCAATGTCCACTGATTAGAGTCGACTTTTGATGGCCTTCCGAATGAGGCGAAAAATGATAATGGTAGGCTTGGTCTTGGATCAAGTCTAATCAAATTTGTAGACTTTTACCAGTGTCATAACTTGAGTTCGGCTTGGTTGAACTTGACTCGTATACAGCATCGACAAAAGAGTCGGACTCAGACTCGATATTTTATGATGAATGTAAAGTATACGGCTTTTGACTCCTGATTTGTTCATAATCCACACAATGGCGTGAACATTTGACAGTTGATCCCGAAATATGGGTGTCTTCAATTTACGATACAAATCTTTTCATTTCCAGGCTGAATCGGACCGTGATGACTCAGTCAAACTCACATCTGTGACTCACATACAATGCATTTTATAATAGGCTGCAAATTTAATCACATAATTCTGAAACACGAATAGGCCTACCCCAGTTTCTGGCAAATACATCTATAAGTTTCTAAGCTTACCAAGCTAACTTTTCGTCTTGAAATCTTTTCATGCGCTTAACGTATTGTCTGGACGACGTGCTACATTCTCTGTGTTGTTTGCTCTACAACTGACGATTTATTAGAGACAACCCTCCTCAAAAAAAAACACAAAACTAATTTGATGGGTCGACGGACTAATTTGATGCGTCGACGGACTAACTTGATGGGTCGGCGGACCGGTGAACTAATCTGATGGGTCGACGGACCAGAGAATAGTATGTTAAGATAACATTTACTGCATACACAGTGCATGGTGCAAATAATGTACATGTACTGTTTACACACATGCAAACTTGTAGTATGAGATCATAAATTGTAGGTCATACACTGTGCCCAGAATCATAGAACAAGGAACAGTTGCCTTTAGTACTACATGTACATGTGTATCAACCCGACATGCTGTTCAACAGATGATAGGTTAGATGACCAGTTACGTAACACTTTCTCCCGTAGACAGTATGTGTCCTTAGGTAACAGTGTTCATCACGTAAAATCATAACTTACCAGCATATTATTTTTAAGTGGAAACTCGATCTGTGAGTATATGTACTAACTTTGAAATCTGGTATACAAAAGAATAATAAAAACATCTGCAGAAGTCGAGTGCGACGATGCTTAAAGTATAAGCATACAAAATAATGCAGGAGCTAACCTTGATAGGCTAAGCTTCTCTATACTACTGGCTACATCCACCACGACACAATTTAACACGCACACCACTTGAGCTCCATGTATATATAATTGTATATATGTAAAAGAAAAGAACTTTGTCCTTCCTTACAAAGTATCAAAACATCATCAATCATAAACTAGGGTGCCATTCGAGTGTGCCATACAAGGGAGTTATGAACCATGAACGTGACAAGTAGGCATAAAATAAAGTACATGTATACAGCGTAAAATATCTTGAGATGAAAATAATGATTGCCTTTGATCATAAAAACAAGCAAGCAATACAAGTCCATCAACAGTTCATAAAATAAAACTCAAAATGAAGTTACATACAGATCGATTACAACTAGAACATATACACGGACAGCAACGCACCCGACCCCATACGGCAACTGTGTCCGGGCTTGAGAGTGTCGGGCTGTTGACCAGTGGTCTGCGACTGGGTGGTTTGGGTGCAAATTGAATTGACACGGGCCCTAACTACCCTTTGGACTTTGGAGTCTCTTGATGGACATTTCCATCAAGAATATGATTGGTCACACCCAAATTTGATAATTGACCGTCCATGCCTTTTTCAAAGTTTGATTTGCATACATAAACTTCCCCATAGGTCAAATCTTTGAAGGTTCATTGTGCAACTCTGCCAGTTGGCAGATGATCAGAGGATTTCCTCCCAGGCCCCAATAACCTGCAACCTCCAAATTGATTAACCTCCCAAACTCAACTGACATTCCATTTCTAAATATAGGCTCTGTTAGGACTATGGAAAGGTTCCCCTAAAACAATGAATTGGGTTAGCAAGTAGAGTAAACATCGTGACCTCCATCATTGCATACCACTGATGGCTCCATTTCGGTTGCATAAGGTTGGAAAAGTATCCTTGGAACAACCCGAGCAGACTAAGGAAAACAAGGTAACCCACAAGAAATGTACATGTAGTACAATTTTCCATTCCCTGACAGTAAGCGAGTGATGTAGAGTTTTCGAAGAAGTCCCGTTTTTGAGACTCTTGGGCGTTTGCTCACCCAGTGGCGTAGCCGGGGAGGGGGTGGGGATGGGGGGAGGGCACGTTCCGCCCACAAATTCCTAGTGCCCCCCAGGCCCCCCCCAAAAAAAACACAACCGATGAATGGATATTGAACAAGGCCAACGAACCCCCCAAACAAAAACAAAAAACACACCACTGAAAGCTGTTAACCCCCATAAGATGCTGCAGGTGCCACCTTGTGCCCCCCCGGTAAAATCCTAACTAACGCCAATTGTGTTCTTATTCCTCCATGGTAAGTGTAAGCTCACGCGTGACCACGTTTTTTAATACTAAACAGCTTTGTTATATACTTTCGAATTCCTTAAACATCACTTTTTTCAGTGGCCACCACATCTCCCATTTCCTGTCAATGACCACCAGTGGCGTACCAAGAACTTGACCGTTTGGACGTTGGGGGAGGGGGTGAGCATGGACCAGAATTCACGCCCAGAATTCAGTGCTTATGATGCTCAAGCCCCCCTCTCCATGGCACACACGTGACTTGGACGGCTGTAGCCAGTTTTCTTGACAAAAAATATGCCCTTGCTGGAAACATGAATGCATGTTCAAACACATAATCAGTCGATAATCTGTAGGCCTATGTCAAGTGCATTAAAATCAGTAATTAATTGCTCTCTCCTGAGGCCATTTAATAGTACGAATACTGGGTCCACCATTTGGGGATGGGCGGGATGGCGGTGCCCAGGGTGTAGTCCATATCAACTTGAAGCTAGGTCTCTGCTGCAGTCGTCCAAAATTGTGAGTGAAAGGGCCTACTCGTTTGCCCTCAAGGTGACAATGTCATGCGGACGTACGTGTGGTCACGTCGGCAAATGCGCGACCACATGCACACTACATGCATGTGTAAGTTTTTGTTGGTAAAGACTTAGGCCTGCGGTGTTTATATGAGTGAACTCCACTGTCTCCAGATGTTGAGAAAGATTTCTGCGGTGTTAACAAGAGCCCCACGGGGAAAATTGTCGGCTTGCAACAGTAGATATGGGAATGATGGGTGGATGCGCTGGATCGTGATTTTGTAGGTTGCCCAGTGGATCTCGTCTACATTGCAATTTTTATAGTGTAAATGGAGACAACGTCCGACGTGGGGCTTACCGGAACCATAGAGGAATGGGCTGCATGCCGGAACGAATAGACGTACATGTATTTGTAGCCTGTGAACAGTGCATATCATCTGATTATGTGTTCCAGGGGTTCATGAAGTTGAACTCCTGGCAAGTCTTGTTAGCCAAAGGTCAGGTGACAAAGACTGACCTAAATAAAGTAACGGTAGTATCTCGATATAGGAGTGTTTGTGTCCAGCGTATTGACGATAGTGAGCCAAATTTTATTGACCTGTTGTACTACTACATGTATGTTGTACATGTAAACTTTTCTTCTCTTGCTTTCCTCTGAGCAATTTTGCTCTTTCATATGCCATGTACATCCTATCCTGTTCGTGCACAATTTGCGGCACACAGTTTTACCTCAGTGTCAGGAGATAAGGAATAAACGTCCTGTTCAATTTGAACGTTATAGGCAAACAAGCAACAAATTTTGCTTTCACAGATTAAGCCTCAGCAGGCAGTGAAAATCAACATTTGAGAAACCTCCAACATCAGAGGATCAAAGTCACACACACACAAAATGAAAGCATGGGATGTCTGTTTGCAATACATTTCCACTTTCCTAAGTTTGGGAAAATGCGCTACAGGGGCAGATCAAGGCATTTTCCCTGGGGAGGTGTCATCAGGCTGGAGATTTCTTTTGAATGCCTCATTTTTGTGGATAAGCAGAAACAAAGATGAAACATACTTAATGTGCATTGTTTACAATGGTATTGGTGCACTTTCTTCAGGTATTTTCTTCTTCATTTTTCCCATTTTGTGCCTTTTTTCCCTCAGATTTGCACCTGGCATATGTGTTATTAGATAGGTAGGCAAAATACAAAACGTGTATAAGTCTATGAGATTCGCTTGAAAATATGTCTTTAAATTCACAGGATGATGTCACCATGATGTCATCAGTTTCGCCCATGACACATCCTTGAATGAACTAAAATGGATCGACAGTTCTTTTAAATGACCTTAACCCTAAAATGTGACGTCAAGTGACCCTTCATGAGTTTCATTCAAACTCGATTTTTACCTGCAGGTCATCTGGTTTTACTCACATCAGGATTGAACTCAATTATACTTACTGTTCTCCAGTAAAATGTTCACCTTTAAGAGGAATCACACAAAACCCATAATGCTGTTACCAAGACATCACTCAGAGGTAGCATATCCCAGTCTACCTACATACCATGAGGGAACCCAATCGATGGACTCCAGGCTCTCTAGCTGTTTGTTGGGGGGCAAAGTTTACCATGTAAAGTCCACAGAAGTGATGTAAATGTTGATGAAGCAATGTCATAAGTTCATCACCCTGAAACTCCACATAATTCTGAATTCTGCTAACCTAAATATATCACTGGAATTGATGTGTGGAAATACACAGTTCACCTGCAGAGTTTCAAAGTAACTCGGCTGAAAATAATTGGATAGGCTTATGACAACCTCACTTCACAAATGTAATCAGGGGTTTACACTCTACCTATACAATGAATTTCTTGTCAATTGGACCTTGGACTTTTTGTACTTTTGTTGATTGTACGTTTTGACAACATCATCATGAACATTTTCCTGGCAACCCATGCATCCACTTGGCCTACCCATATGACCCAAGGTCTTCCAAAAAGAATTTTGAAAACGCCTTGTGTTCAGGAGATATGTCAAAAAGAATCTTCAAATAAGGAAATCTGAAAAAAAATCAGTTGATGACATAATTATGATGTCACTCTAATTGTCACGTACCATACAGCACGATCAGAGAATTCAACTTTGAGGGTATGTTTCGTGACTTTTGAGGACGTTGTCTTGACGTCATGCTTTGACATACTGGTTCTTTTCAGCCAAAAGCCCAGGAAAGAGAAAACAAACATTTACAAAATGAATGGGTTTTTGGCTAGAGGAATAAGGAAAAGAAGAAAGTGCTTAGTGGAAAAGCCAACTAAGATGTACGTACAATCTAACATTGTGCACGTACATGGTAAGAAAAGTGGATAATTTGTTATCATAGCCAGTTCTTCATAGTTTGTGACTTGGGTGTCAGCCCCCTCCCCTCCCTATCAATATAGAGCTGGGAATGTAGGGAGAGGGCAGGATCAAGACAATGAGATGCTTCTGTTGCCCGTGTTATTTTGACTATTTTTTTTGCTTTGACCATATCACTACAGCCTACGTACATCATATATGTGACACCTCAGTCTTTCAGCTCCTTAATCATCTTGTCTGCTCATGCTGTAACTGTTTTGTGCTGCATTGTTGACAGAGCTGTCTCTGATTGGGAAGACGGTGACACAGAGTACTATCCTTGCCAGCTATGCCCCATCTGCAGCCATTGATGGTACCATCTCTACATTCTCACACACTGTTGGTAAGGCCAGTGTGGATCCGTGTTATGTGACACTCAGCTGGAATGGGCATTTCCATGTGAAAGTTGAAACATGACGTATTTGTAACCCAGTATTTGCAAATTGTTTCATACAAATAAAGTTTTTCAAAATTTAAAATGGGAAATCAATTCACACGGTACCAGACATTATTTCCACTTTCATTTTTTGAAAACAAAAGAAAACCAAACATTTCTAATGAATTTCAAGTAGTCATGAGCTTGGCTGTGGAACCCACAATTCTACCTTTAAAACATGGGATTGCCTAAAACTGTAATTGACAGATTCATTAAACTCTGCAAAATATGAAATACTTTTAAGGAACCTGGGATCTTAATTGTGTGTAGGCCTGTAAAAAAATGTTCTTTTGCTCAAAAATGTTTAAATCTTGTAGTTTTTCACAGAGTTGAAGTACCTTGTATTAATCGAGCTTGGAAAAAACATTACCTTAATTATTAATTAACAAAAGTAGTTATATATTTGACAAAGAACATCGTTGCTCGGCAGTACATGTGGAACTACATTTCTGGAACTTTGACGTGCAGAAGTGCAAGGGTTTTTGCACTGAATTTTTAAACATTCTCTGTACTTAAAATCATTTTTGCCTCTTCTTCAAGTGGTTTCAAGTTTCTCTAAAGGCAACTTCAACACTGATCAGTTCTTTTGTACCAGCACGTTTGTCTCATATTTTTGCCCCATATTTTTTGCTTCATATTTTCGCAACTTGTTGTATGTTCCAGTTGGAGATCCACATCCTTGGTGGCAAGTTGACTTGGGAGAGGACTACTGCGTGAGAACAATCACCGTCATACTCCGACAGGGTTGCTGTGGTTAGTCAGAAGAGATTTAATATTGATAAATCAATGAAATGAAATAGAACAAATTGGTTACCTTCACTGAGCTTAAATAGAAAAATTAGTCTGATTGAAATATTGTCATTTTACTTTCTTTTGCTGTGAAGGCCAAAATCGTTTTACTGGTGCGGTAGCACGGGCTGGCATTAGTTCGCACTATGCCAAGAATAAAGCATGTGGATCACCAGCCACAAAAGAACAGTCCACTGACGGTGCAACCATCGAATTTGTGTGTGACTCGCCACAAACAGCCAGATACGTGACCGTGGACATAGACCCCTCCAACCCTGATGTCACCAATGCCATTCTACAACTTGGTGAGGTTACCGTGGGGGCCAGCAAAGATTTGGGATGCACCCCCAGGAATGGTATGTTAGACCCTCCTCTCCCCTAAAAACCTGTACGAAAGTCAACAGTTTTCTCTAAGATGGAGTACTTTTCTCATTTCATTTATCACCAAATATTTACATTACACTTGTTAGTGTCCAACATTCTTTTTTATTTCAATTGATACCTGAGTGAATTGTCTTTGTATTCATATTGTCATTTTCCATTTTCAGTCTGGCATGAAATTGCGACAACAGGATGTCGCATTCTGAATCCGGTGACGCTTCGACCATTGATCTTCTTTGTCTTACCAATTGTCGTAATCATTTGACAGCATATTTTAATTTTTTTTTGTCAGTAGAACCTTATTTAACAAAATTCTTCATGGCAGAAGCGATGTTTTGTGTTTATTGGTATCATCTGCCATTTGGTGTGAAGAGTTGCATTTATATGGTACAGAACATGCCAGAACATGCCATCTATCAAAATATTTTTTTTAAAGTCATTCGTTAACGTGATCAGCGACTAACCAATCAGGTAACAGGGATCTATTCAGGTGTTGTATAATTGCCTATATTGAGTTGACTAAGAAAACCCCCCAAAAGAACACCGATTTAATAAACCTCGCTTGATCTGTCTGATTTGATCTGTGTGACTGTGCAAATTCCTTGCAGCTATTCCTCTGGACGGGAAGACGGCCACACAAAGCAGTACGCATGAGCCGTTTGATGCAGGTGTGGCAATTGATGGCAATGTCTATACATTCTCACATACTCTTGGTAAGACCAGCTTAAATATGATTTGTTGTCATGATCATCACCAAATGAGAACCCCAATGTTACTCCATGTTTTGTATGCCGTAATTTCAGTGATTGGGATCAGTCACATGTCCAGTCTATAACTGTCTTGCATGGAAATCTCCTCTTAGACTGTGTAGCGCACTTAAGTAATTCATATTCATATTATTAGAGCTGTTTAAGCACAAAATTTGCACAAGTGGGAAAAAACTTTGCTTAATAAACAAAGGTTACCAGCTCAAACTCTATCTGATTGTCATGCTAACCAAAAAAACAAGTACAATACCAAAACAATATACATAACAAGGAGTTTTGGCTAGTTACCTGATTTACCGAGTAAGGTTTTTTTCGCACTTAAGTAAATTTTGTGCTTAAGCAGCTCTATGAAACTGGCCCCTGATTTCAAGCACTATCTTTGCAGAACTGTTTATCTTACAGATGTGTGTCTCTGTTTTTCATCATTCACTCTTCCTGATTGATTTAATTAAAGATCATATTTGATTCGTATTTTGATTGAATAAAATGAGTAATAACAAAGGTGACTTCATGCATGTGCATGAGTGGCGGTCAAGTGTATTGGAGAACATATAGTAAAATCTGAAATTATTTTTGATAATAACTCTGAAAGGTCGAAACGCTGGTAAATTAAAAGGCAGTTGCTTAACATATGGAATGGTTTTAGGAGGAAACTCCGAAAAGAGCATCTGTAAATGGCTTTTAGAATAACGCTTTGGAATAAACTGAACAGTTATGTTACTGGAGGGCAACAATTTGGGGGCACATTAAACACAATGTCTGTTTTGACTTTGTGGGTGCAGGATTTTAGAGGAATCATTCCCCTGAAAATCTAACATTGCAAGACCTGAGATTGGCACACGCTGATAAGGTTTTGGGTTGTATCTTCACAGCGGACGATTCCCATCCTTGGTGGCAAGTTGACTTGGGTGATGAATACTGCGTGGGGAAAATCACTGTCGTTCTTCGCCATGGCTGCTGTGGTGAGCCAACATTTAAGAAGAGATTACACAAAAGTTTGCATATGTTGTCTGCGTGTGATGTAAAGAGCCCAACTTTTTGTACATGTTGAGTGATTAAAGCTGTTCCACATAGGCATACTTTTCAGTTTTTTTTTTAATCTCTCTGGAATGGGAAAGTATTACCATAAAAATAAAACACATTGTAGTTGACATAATATGGGCCAAAATTTGTTTTTGAAAAAAGATGCCAAAATTACAATTATAAGAGAGAGAAGAAAAGTCACGATTACTGCAACAAGCAAATAATAAACACAAAAAAAGTAGTAGATAACACTCAGACAATTATATTCTTAAGCAAGTGCACTGTGAACTTTATGGCAGTCTTCGCTCTTGTATGCAACCAATCAGAACACTTAAAGTTTTAAGATATTTAGTAATATTTGTTACAGCTACAAGTGCAAATTTCACACTGAATTTTCTACTTGTTGCACTGTCCTTGAAGGCCAGGGTCGTTTTACCGCTGCGGTTGCACGAGCTGGCCTGAGCACAGACTATGCAGAGAACGAACCGTGTGGCTCACTGGCAACACGGGCTCAGTCTTATGACGGTGCCACAGTGGAGTTTGTGTGCGACGTGCCACGTCGGGCCAGATACGTGAGCTTGGACATTGATCCATCCAGCCCTGATGTCACGAAAGCTATCCTACAGCTGGGGGAGGTGAAGGTGGAAGAAAACATTGAACAGGGATGCCCTTCATTTTGTCGTAAGAGCATGGTATCCTTCTGTCATTTAAAAAAATGTTTGTAATATTTTCAAACGAGTTCTCAAAGCATGAATGTATAAGAAAGCTGCCTACTGACTGGAGTGACCTGAAACATTTCAATACTCTGAGTAAGAATGACAAACATTTCACTTGCAGCCAAACTTTGTCTTTGAGAGAGATCCTACTTGGATTGAACTGTCAGGCAAAGTTCAACACTGCAAATTTGTAATGTTGAAATGTGCTGTCTGCATAATTTGTTTTTCCTTTTTGACTTCGAAGGTGAAACTTAACAATTTTTCCCTGTGGTGTAGGATCCATGTGTATTGTACACCTGAGTGGCGAAATGGCTCTAGAATTGAAGCTGAGGGTGCCATTTGCCCCTGAGGGTGTACAAAACCCATGGACCCTTTCACAGCAGTCAACAATTGTTTTATTATACCATGGTCATAGATTACACTGGAATGGTCATATGTGTCATATGTGCCTATTTTATTGTTAGATAAATTAAAACACTTTTAGAAATTGAAACACTTGCACAGCAAATTAGATGATAAACTACAAGGAATATTATTGATTGTTATGTCCTTTGTAGACCTGTCTTTTTTGGGGGAAAGGCGGAGAAGGGAGAAATCTTGGATTTATAACGAACTGGTTTACTACAGAAACCTGGGATTCACAAAACATTAGAGGTTTTGACTGGTTGAATTTAAAGACATTATTTACACCAAATTCCATTGAAAAGTATTGACAAGATTGAAGACCAAACGAGAAGAGACAATGGCTTGAGTGTTTTATATAAACGGCAATGGTAATCGCTGCAGAAACAGTAATCAGAGCATACTTGTGTTCCATGAGCATAGCCAGGTGCACGAACAGAAGTTTAATAACTCACAGGTCTCCGTCACGGTCAGGGTGAAGAGAGTAGCACTTGTGAAGGGGCACAGTGCTTCAATGCCCCCCACAGAGTGCGCATCTCCTACCATTATTGGAGTATACCATCACGGCTATCCGTCCCCTTACCCAGGATTACACAATTACAATCAGTACACACGACACATCAACTGTGGGAAAGATTAACCTTATCCACCATTGTTGTGACCTGGCGCTACTGTGCTCGACGCGTGAATGATACATGCGCACTTGTAGGATATCACGTGATCCATTCACGACCAATAAAAATTCGCTATCTATGACTGTGGCATAACAATAGCTTATGATGCACTCTGCACAGGCCAATATAGTACATTGCAGTTGAAAGTTAAACAGGGAACGGGAAATTCTCTTTAACTTTTTCTCTTCACAAGAACTTCATTTTCATTTCACAAAATGTGAAGATTGTTTCCCTAACAGGGAAAAGATTTCAACAGATTTCCTCCAAGTAGTAAAAGATTTTCAAACATTGCTACAAAATTGGGAAAAGGTTTTTCTCAGACTGAGTTTTCCACGAGCGGGAAAATATTTCAAGTTTTTCATGCAAGTGGGAAATTATTTTCATGTTAGTGAAAAGTTCACAAAATTTGCCGTTCCAATTCACAGTGTTGGCTTTCAGTTGCAATGTACATGCACAACTCACCTATTTGTCTAATGTCCAAGCACAGAATAGCCCAACCAATCTGTGTGTGCTTGTGGCTGAAACGGACACCAAAACTCTAGTTTTCACTGATGATGCAGCTAATTCGTAGACACTGTAAATGAAATCCTGTCACATTTTTGGCACTGGGGCTGGGTTGGGCATTGTTTTGTTTTCTTTGTTTTCATCTTTAATCCTATTTCTTGTTCCAAAGCTCTCCAGATTTTGAGGATGTCTGCCACACAAAGCTCCACCTACAACAGTGATGACACCTACTCTGCTGACAAAGCTATAGATGGCCAAATAGACACATTTGCACACACTGCAGGTAAGTCCAAAGTTCTTGACAACCTTTGCCGATGTTACATTTTGGTACAGTTTTTATTTTAATAGGGCAGCCCCACCAAGACCAAAAGGTCCAAAACGGTGTGAAAAACAACTAACTATAATAACAACAGATACAGAAAATCAAATGTAGTCTTATATACAGTTATACATTTGTGATGGGAAATAACATTTTTAACAAAACCCTCATTAGGTAAATGAATTGGACATTTTCAGTTGGGACCCTTCACATGCATTATTAATAATTGCCAGGAAAATTGAAGGGCCAAACTCTGTGCCCTGAGAAACACCGCATTTGAGGGTTTTTCCTTTCAGACAAAGCCGAATGGTATTTCACTCATTGACGATCGGTTAAAAAGTTATCTATTCAAGGAAAAATCTCACTTCTAATGCCAAGTTTGTGGAGAAGTTGAATAGCTGAAGTATGATCTACACAATGGAAGGCTTTGGAGAAATCTGTTGCTACCAAAATGCCAATTGAATTTCTTTTATCCATACCTTTAAATAAAATATCTAAAATTTCAAGCAAACAATGTGTCGTAGACTCATAGAGAATACCTTAATACTACCAAACTGATTACAATCATATGAAAATCATCAAGTACTCATTGAGAAACAAAACCTTCACAGACTGTAGCAAAAAGTGACATCAGTGAAATTGGCGTAGGTGTGGACACTACTGCACGGTGAGGAGTTTGCTTTGGTATTGGAATTTCGTCAGCATCTTTCCATTGTTGAGGGATAACAGCTTCAACCAAGGATATATCAAAAATGTCAGTCATAGCTTGGCTAATTTCACATGCAAACTCCTTAATCGGTATTGTTGGAATCCCATCGGGGCTTTCTCAGGGCAGGGCATTATACATGTGCATGTCCCACACCTGGATTTGTGGAGGTGGACAGGCAGGTAGAAACGCTGGCAAATCAGCAAGGCTGATTGGGGGTCTGTCTGTGGAAACAGAGGTGAAGGTATATCATTACTACCTCAGCAATTGCTTACGTATCATGTTGCTGAGGGTGTGGTACTGTGATGGTCAGATATTGCTGGTTCCTATTTGTTATCAAATGAATAGTCCTATGCCATGCTGATGAATCATTCGATTTCAGATTCTGAATACGGTCCTTGTAATAGGTTTTCTTGGCATGTTATATCATGTGAATAATTTTATTGCGCAAAAATCGCCACACCAATTTCCTTTCTTCAAATGCAACCTGGTGTTTCTTTAAATAAGATTTTAAATTTCAGGGGTAAGCCTGGGCTTATCATCTGAATGCATTTTAATCATTTTAGAGGGAAAATAGAATAGTTTGATAGCCTCAGAGAGGGTAGCCTAAAATGTTTCAGCCTTGTCAAAAGTACCTGTCGCAAACAAGACCTCATGCCAAGAATGATTTGTGATCCATCTCCCCAAATCGAAAAGCCTATGCCTGTATAAAGGCCAAATAACTTTCTTCTGAATTTTACCCTGCCCTTCATACACAAGAGGGAACCCCCCAAAAAACCATGTTATGATCACTTTTTCCCAGTGGTGAGCTTACGTACCACAGGGGTACCATAAAAATTTTATGTAGATTTGTAACAATTAAATCCAAAATGGCATTACCAGGGAGTAGGCTTATTGACAACTTGCTTCAATGAGTGGGCTCTGCACAATGGCTTAACGTCAGTGCGATTAAAATCACCTAAAATAATTACACCAGATTGAGGATATTGCAACTTTAGTCCGTCTAGTGTTGTTATTACATGCTCAATCAATCCTTCATTTTCCCATAGCAGTGATGGAATGTAGAGGGCACAAGTCAAAAGTCCAGATACATTACGAGGCAAACGATAGGGGCAGACTCGGAGCCATAAACACTCAAAAGTCAAAGTCACAGGCAAGATACTCACAGGAATGTCATTTTCTTATATAAACAGCAAGGCCACCTCCACATCTATTGAACCTGGTTCGAGTGATGAAGAAGTCAAACCATTCACAGCAAGGCACTGAGCCATTTAGAGATATATCTGTTGCCAGGTTTCTGTAATAACTGCGACATCCACTGGGCGATCATCAGCCTGGTTGAGCATAGCTTCCACAGTGTTGCACTTAATAATTGATCATGAATTCATCAAAAAGATTCCTGGTAGTGAGATAGTTCTGGTAGGTTTAGTGCCTAGAGATCGAAACTGTGGACTGATGTCACCTCAGATAACCAGGTGCACCTGAAATGTTGCCACAGAGTTTGGATAGTATAGCACAAGCACCTGTAGATATTTATGATGGTGTAACTTTTGAAGCAAAACCAGCTTGTCACCAACACACATGGCATACGCACTGTACATACCAAGCACATGATGTCATCAAGGGTGTACATAATGTTGATACTTGGTATATCATCAACACGTGGTCCCACTTTCACTGACTTTATAACATAAAAATACAGGAGATGAATAATCCAGAAAATCACAGGCCGTTGCTGTTTCAATTACGTAGCAGCTGTGTTCAGTCAGAGTCCCAACCGGCCAATCAGCTGAAGGCAGAATTCAATAAGGACATAAGAACATGATCCAATACAAATACACTGGATACAATTATCAGACGGAAAATAGTCCAAACAGCAAAATAAACCCATGATGCATAAGATGAGACAAATATGCTTAAACAACATGAAAATATAGACTAAATGACAGACACAGACACAAATTTGAAGAGGATTTAAAATGCAAAATCAGAGCACAAAGTGTTGATATGGAAGCAGGTCAACAGCGCCCTCGACTTGTATAGTGGTCATACGTACGTTATAGTGATTTTAAGTGGTGGATACAGGAACCCATTCCAAACTCAGGCCATAATCAAAATTAGTCTCAGCCCGCCTAACAGATGTTTCAGTGTGAGGATATGGGGGGGGGGCAAAACTTTCAACAAAGGTAAAACTAAAACAGAAATATGAAAAAAAAATGTATAATCTGTTTTCATGTTTCACCTTTCTGGAAGTCCTCAGCAGAGGTTGAATCACGACATGAAATAAAGTTTTCCTTGAGTCATTGCTTGAAAATCTTACATGTATGTGATGTTAAAGGAAAGAATGCACTTGTTTGAATGTTTGGCGGCTGCTTAATTGTGAATGGTGCGATCAGTTAATGCAAAAGTGCATCAGTGAAAGCTGCTTACTTGTTTTGGCCCCCCCAAAAAAGAATTGGGGTCTGGATCTGCCCTTGAGTGGCTCTGGTGACTTTTGACTCATTTTGTTAGATTGGGTCACATATGCACGGTTACTGTGTTTCATCAGTTGCACCTGAAATGGATGAGTATACTCTCAGGGAGCTGAGATGTCTCCGGAATGTTCAGATGTTGCAAACAAAATGACCAATGATAAGCATTAATGCAGTACACCAGTGCCTTTGAATGTTGGACAGCCTCTTGATAAGCCTTCATTCAGCTTTTTGGGCAATCCTGCGGGCCTGCGTATGGCACATGTCGATCCAGGTTTGTGCTTTTCGACAGGTTCGACAGGCGTCTGGGTACCTGTCTCAGCCTTGGATAATATTTGTGGTTTTTTGGTTTATTCTGTTTTTAGATAATACAGATTCTCATCCCACTTGGCAAGTCGACCTAGGCAGAGAAGTGAATGTAGGCCGAATCACTGTTATGCTCCGACAAGGCTGCTGTGGTAAGCATATAGAGGTCTGCTGTTTTGTTGTCACGGTCATGTTTTTCCTACAAGGTGCTGCTAAAACCATGGTTGGCCGTCGGTGAAAAAGAAAAGGAATAATGCACAGTGTAAAAAATCCCACGCAGCTATCAGAACGCCAGATAATAATACATGTACTACCAAATGCTAAATGAAAGTATGTAAACTCAATGCAACAAATGTCCATTTTGAACAAACTGGAGGGAAAATTGAAAACCAACCAAAGGGTGATGTTTCTGCAAATTTTGGCTGCCCATTCAAGTTGTAAGCAAATTGAGAGTGGTCTTTACAATATGATAGAAACAAATGTCCAAGGATCCTCTGTATAATATCATGGCTGACTAGTGCAAACACATGAGACATGTTTCCATGTTGTCCAAATGGATTGTGGTTCTTTAGTTATCCTAGCCTCCCCTCCCATAGATGCTTGACAGTCCACCCAGAAGATTTGTAGGATTTTGCAGAGTTTAGGATGATGGGGCACTGCTGTTCTCTCTCTTTTCATGGGACTTGATTGGCTCTGATTTTTTCTTTTTAAGTAGAATTCCAGGTTATGTTCCCATTCATTTCCTAGTATTTTGTCCACTTTCAACATTCTTTACTGTTGTTAGACTTTTGGGGTCTGCGGGGAACTGTCTCCTATTTTTCTTTCAGGGTCAAATATCAAGCCTGATGATGCCCTGTGAGGTGAAGGTATTCACAATATGGCGTTGGATTTTAAACGTTTAAGACTGTACACAAATGAATTTGTTTTGGGTATAAGGCCACAGACTATTGTGTCAATACTCCAGATGTGCTTGTTTTAGATGAGTTGATTTTTTTCTTCTTCTTTTATCCCTGAAGACCAGAATCGTTTCATGGCTGCGGTAGCACGAGCTGGTCTTAACGCCGATTATGCACAGAACCAACCTTGTGGTTCCATGGCCACGGAAGAGCAGGCTGCCACTGGAGCAACTATTGTGTTTGTATGTCCTGTGCCGCGGAGGGCTCGATATGTTAGCTTGGACATAGATCCTGCCAACTCTGAGGCCGTGATCAAGCTACTGCAACTTGCTGAGGTGATCGTGGAAGAAGCCACATATTCAGAGTGTCCAACAATATGCCGTAAGTCCGTGTTTCTTTGTGAAGTAGTTTACAGCTGCAACCGATGTCATAAATTATCGCTTAACTAGTTGCACTGTGCATCAGCGCTGCACTGCAAGTTTGTACCCTAGCTGTGCAATATACTTGTGTTTAATTTCACGAAAAGTTGCTTAGCTGTGTAACGTTTTAATTTTATTTAATTCCTTGGATGATGACGATCGCAGCTTTTACGACAGCTGTTCCTTTGCAATATTACAGCATTCATCCAACAGTCGTCAAATTACGTCTGCTATTTAAGTTTTTGTCTTTTTTGGTTGAAACTAGACAGAAAATCTCAAAGTTCTCTCACAGCCAAACAAGCTTTTCCTTACCTTCTAAAACAAGGTTGTACTTTTCTTGTAAAAGCCTTGCTAAGTTCAGCAGTGATGAGCCTTAACTGAAATTCAGGACAGCAAGAAGGTTGTCACATTATTGACTTTCGCTATGTTTGGTGCAGCTTACACCACCTAAAGTGATTGTGTAAGTTGTGCCATTATTTGTTGCACAAGTCCCTGACTTACGTAATGTGTAAGTTTCATGAAATTGCTCTTAATTTGTTGCACAATTGCATACAACAAAATGTGTCATTAGTGACATTATGCCCCTGCTTGAAGTTTTAAAAGTGTGAAATCAGCTGCTGTTTCCTTCTTCATGTCACCATAGTGATTTAAAACAGAGTTTATCCCTGTGTGGCTGTGGTGTATTCAGAATCTTTCCCATACCTTTCAACAACCTTATTATTTTTATTGATCATTTTGACTTCCTAAAACAAAACAAGTTCAGTAACAGGCAGACATTAGAGCTAAATTGGACTCTAATCAATTTGGAAATCACAAAGAGAGAACCCCCCCGCCTTTGTGTTGGTCATTGTTTGAGCGGAATCGTGAATTTTTTTACAGACTTCTAGGGGGATGTGTTAGGTAACAATAATCTAGAGAGTGTGTAGGGATTGGACAGGCAAGGGGGGTACCCCTCCGTCCTATATCTTGCCTGGTATAATTTCAAATGTCACCTCATGAAATTATTCTTACCATTGCACTCATAAATATTCATTTTTTGTAGACCAAGTTACTTCAGGTACATGTGTGTACATGTGAGACCATCAGTGATACCTTGGGTGTGCAACTTCTTGGACAAAAGATACCAGTATGTCCACAAAAAAATGAAAGTCTCAGAATTCCAAGCCTTGCAAGGAGGCGTTCCTCAGGGAGAAAAATAGGGGCCACTTTGTTTTGGTGCACAAATACATGAGGGTAACTCCAGAAATTAGAGGTCCAAAAATGTGACATTTTTGTGTCCCTGTTACATCTGCCCTTTGTTATTTGACATGGAAATATCACTGGAGTCGATTACAAACTATTACTATTTGTTTGACAGGTAACTTGGAGTAATTCGTCACTTTGGAAATTAGAAAATGTGTTATGAACTTACAAAATCATAAGCCAGATGTGACAGGGACACGAAAAAAAACAGACCCCGAATTTCTGGAATTATCCATGATGTATTCCAAGAATCTCAATAGGGGATATCCATTTTTGAAATGTAGATAATATTACAATAATTGAGAGTAGTTTTGTTAATAAGGACGGCAACATAGAAACCCCAGCGAAGTATTTGGGTGATTGGTTCGTGTGCAACAATATGAAACTCAACCTAGACAAATGTGTTGTGATGAATATTTGTTTCATGAAGAATCCCATGAGAGCACTTCTTCTGGAGATTCATGTATGTTAATGACAATTGCAACTTATTTTATTTGTTAAAAACTGAGTGTTTAAGTAATTCATGATCCGACATGGAATAACCAGAATTCATTCATTCATGCAGAATTCATTCACAAGGCCAACACTAAACAGTATATGTTGAAGATGTCAGTGAAATTTAATCTCTCCTCAGGCAACCCTTTCACAATCTGTAAAGAAATTGTGAGGTCTTTATTAATGTATGCTGGTCCAACTCCTGGGCTAACTCTTAAACAAAGTAATGAGTTGGAAAGAGGCCAGATGTGTACCCTCAGCACCAGCAAAAGGGCACATCACAAGAACAATAGAAATTTTGGTGCTTATGTTTTTTGCTGGAGGGGAGGGAAGCTCTAGTCTAGCCCTCTCAAACGATGGGCCTGCAACTGGTACCATCATTTCAAAAAGAAAATACACTTGGTTAAACTACACTAAAATTACTAATTTCTCAGTGAACAATTAGAAATATTTATAAAAATGTATAATAATAAATAAACTCAAGGGATCTTATTACGTGCCGTGATCCATCATGTCCTATTCATGCAGCTCCTTACTGCAGCTGGATAGAAATGTCTTCTCCATCTTTCTGTTTTAGATTTTATTACTCAATAATGCTTCCCCAATCTCATATGAAAAGCCCATTTGCTGGATGAAAATCATCTCTTTAAGGAGTATATTTGTTTCTGTAATCTCATGGTATAAATTTCAGAAACTGACAGTAGATCTCTACTTGCGATATGTGTGGCTTCTTCATTAACTCTCACTTGTGCCTGCTGTTCAGCCATGGTTGTGCTTTCACAGTAATCGACTGCATGTTCAATACACTTTCCACCACTGCACAATAAAACTTGACCAACAATCACTGCCTAAATGAAAGCTCGTGATTGTTGGAATTGACTCTGCACTAATATTGGAAAACAATTCAAGCTAATTTCTTTTAGGAGCTTGGCTGTGAGCATATTTTTATACAACATTTTCCTGATGTTCTTTCACTTTAATAGCGATTCCTCTCCCTGGCAAAGTAGCTTCACAGAGCTCAGATTACCCATCTTTGCTGTATCCAGCAGACAAGGCTATTGATGGCAACCTCGATACATTTTCACACACTGGTAAGTCCCTGATGTATTGAGTCTTCGGCAATGATTCCGATCATGTTGATCAATATTGTGTTGATCTCCATAAGACTCTACGCACTACGGGACAATACTTAAGTCACAACTGTGTTGAAGTCACAACTGTGTTGAAATAAGTATGTGGAAATGGGAATTGGATTTCTTCTGGACCCACAAGAATTCTGCAGTGTTTCTGTTGTTGAATTGCATTTACAGAAAAGTTGCAGCATTTATTGATAAAAAATAAAAAATGATGGAAATGCTTATTTCATGTAGTAACTCATTGAATGTTCCTTTTCCCAAGGTTTTAATATACAAAGTGTTTAATTCACAATGCCTGAATGAATCTCTGTCTAAATGTCATCGATTCGGCGTTGCAGTACCAAGTTCTCTGCCAAATATTTAACTAGTTCGAAGGGAACAAAGCATACGTACATTTACATTGGTATCTGATGGTACAGGTACATGCACAAAGGTAAGATTACAAAGTCAAATGACTTCAGACTGTCACTGTTTAATCAAAATTAAGTTTTTAGGACAAAAGTAGAAGTAGTTGAAAAGTAATCCGCTGAGTACTTTCAGAGTACTTTTCTCCTTAAAACTTAAATTTAACAAACTGATAGTGTCGTAAGTCTTGCATTTAGTTTGTGATCTTACACTGCCACGAGGAATGACTTTACAAAACAAGATGTCACATCAGTCACACAGATCTAACTTAACTCACTTCAGCTGTTGCCGATTCCCATCCCTCATGGCAAGTGGACTTGGGTGAGGAGCACTACGTGAAGACCATCACCGTCACCCTCCGCCAAGGTTGCTGTGGTAAGACAATAGAGCAAATCTGCTCCCATACTGGTGTAAATATCCCCAGTTATGAGCACTGCCTTTATACCACTGACCCAAGGGGCCTTGTGCATTGGTAAACCCAGCATTAATGAAAGATGGGGGGCCAAAGTGGAAGGCAAATTCTAACATACAAGCGGGGCAGATGCTTTTCATCTAGACATAAATTTCCATTTTTAAAGTTTTCAAGTAATTAGTTGTCTACAGAGGAACAAATGGGAACAAATGAATGCCTCATTAAAAAAACAACTGAAAAATGGGAAGGGTCATATATTGTCTGCCCCTCTTTATCCGTCAATGTTTCAGGAAATACACACACACATAATGTCCATTTTTAGACTCCCCTTTGCCTCGTATGCATGGCATATTCAAAAGTTTCAGTCCCTCCCCCAGTCCTTATAAAATCATGTATTCAAAATTTCAGTTTGACTTTTTAGACGACCTTATCTGCCTTGAGCAGAAGCACCCCCTCATCGGTTTAAAAGAGCCATGCCGGTCAAGAGTGTTGATTTTGTTGGTAGCGATGTGCATACAACGCATGCATTATATGTTCAGTGGTGAACCAGAGGAGTGAATTTCCTACTAAAGGAGCCTCCAGTGCTAGGAATTACACCTCTTGATCCACCTTGGGGTTCTTTCTGTTTTTGGAATCACAACTATGATTTCAAGGTCAATGGTCAATATGCCTCTTCCTCATCACTGGAAATTGACAAACGACAGTTCGAAGGTGAAGCCCAAAACTAATCTGTCTACTTTTACATTGCTGAGGGAAGCTTTTATTAACTGTGTAACTCTAAAATATAATAAAACATTTACTTGTGCTGCCATCTATACTTGCACGGGAAGTGCAGTGATTACACAGAGTATTCTAGTGTAACAGTTCTGATTGCTTTAGAAAACCCATACTTAGTAAACTGTCTCCCAGAACAAGCAAGGCAACAACCTGCCACCTACATGTAGGCATACATGTATTTGCCTCGCTTGTGGAGCCTTGTATGCAGACCGGCAAACAGTGCAAATACCCGGTACTGAGGGCTTAATGTAATTTCTTGACTTTCTTTGACTTTCCACCCTAAAGGCCAGTCTCGGTTCACTGCCGCAGTAGCAAGAGCTGGCCTCAATTCAGACTATGCCCAGAACTATCCTTGTGGATCACCGGTCACCATGGAGCAGTCTGGGGATGGTGCGACAGTGGAATTTGTGTGTGACGTCCCACGACTGGCCAGATACGTGAGTTTGGACATTGACCCCAGCAGCCCAGATGTCACAAATGCCATTTTGCAGTTGGCTGAGGTGGTCATCCACGAGATAACATCTTCCGAGTGCACTGCATATTGCCGTAAGATGAAGTCAATCCTCCACCAATTTTGATTTCTTGCAGGGGGGGGAGTTGATAAGTGTTAAAGGAAATATCAAAAGTGGGAATAGGATATCGTACAGAAGTTTCATACCATTCCATAGCTTTCTGTCAATTCTTGCAGAA